>JAOEGL010000004.1:179495630-179860630 GCA_034509955.1 Urosaurus nigricauda
TCTTCCTCCTCTCCAAAAACTGGCTGAAGGAATGTGTTCATTGACAAGGCTGGGCTCTTCTTCCCAGGCTCAACAACAACAACAACAACACACACATATAGAGAGACACACAACACAAGCACACACAGACACACACACCCTTCTCTGCTTGGTTGAGAAAGTTACTTGGGGGGAAAAGCTCCTCCAAAGAAGAAGAGAAAGGAGGAGAGCTGGACTTCTCGCAGATCCTTTTTTTCCCCTCTCTTCTTCTTTTCCTCCCTTCTTCCTTCCCTTCTTCTTTTCCTCCTCCTTTTCCTCCTCTTCCCTCCACCCTTCTTTCCTTATTAATGACTTCTTCTCCAATGCTCCCTTCTTCGATTTGGAGCCACAGCAAAACAGAAGGAGAAGGTGGAGGAGTCAATGTCACAAATCCTTTCCTTCCTTCCTTCCTTTCTCTTTCTTTCTTTTTTCTTTTCTTTCTTTCCAAAGAGTCTCTCCAAGAGCAACTTTCTGGATGGCTTTCTTCCTTTTCCTTTTCTTTTAAAGAGAAGAAAAATCAAAACAAACAAAATAAGAGAGAGCCCCCAAAAAGCTGGTGGATTTGGGTGGTGGAATAATAATAATAATAATATTGACTTGTCAATATCATTATTATTGCTTTGTCCTTGTGCAGCCAACCTCTTGTGCAGCAGCTTCCCTTCTCTTCCTCCTTTCAATTACAGTCTGAGCAGAAGGAGAAGAAAATCATATATTGTATGTGTATATATATATATATATATATATGGAAAGAGGAGTAAAAAAGCCTTCATACATACAGATCACACCGGATGGGAAATGTCAGTCATTTCATTCCTCCTCCTCTTTCTTGCAAAGAGTCATACTTCTCTCTCTCTCTCTCTCTTTGCAGCTTTCTTCTAATGCAAAAAGCTTTTCTTCTTGTTCATCTTCTTTTTTTGGAGGGGTTGCAGAAACAAAAGGTGGTTGCCTTTTTTTTAAAAAAGTTGATCTGTATCAGCAAACAAACAAAATAATAATAATAGCAGTAATAATAATAATACACCCAGATCTGGCAGGCTTCCTTCCTTCCTTCTCTCTCCCCCAGAGAGAGAGAGAGAGTATGTGAAAGGTAATGGAAGGGAGGGAAAAAGTAGAAAATATTCATAGAGGGTGGGAGATTAAACATGAACTCCCAGCACCCTCCCTCCAAAAATAAAAGCAAACAACCATCAACCTCGGTTTAAACTCCTGGGAGAGACTGAGAGGCAAGAGATTCCCCTTCTTCTTCTTCTCTCTCTCTCTCTAGTCTCTTTCCTCTCCTCTTTTCCACTGAAATATAGCCCACATTCAGATCCCAGAGCTTTCAGACAGTCTCAACTGATAGACAGACACATCGAGCTGCTTTTCCTGCTTAGGATTTTTCTCCTTCTTCTTCTTCTTCTTCCCCCTTTTTTCACTCCTCCTCCTCTTGCCAACGTCACCCTGACAATTACAAATAGGTCTCTTACAAACCCATACCTGTCAATCTTTTTAATTGCTTTGTTTGATTTTCTCTCTCTCTTTCTCTTTCTCTCTCTCTCTCTCTTTTTTTCTTTTAGTGGTGGCTGTTTGTGTTTTGCAAAAATTGCCAGCAAAAAAAGTCTTAGCAGAGATTATTATTATTATTATACAATACAATACAACGAAGGAGTTTATTACACTAGGGGCCAATTTCAGTGTTAAAATGACACTGAAGTGGCGTTAAAGGAAACTTGAGCCTTCGTGGATTTAAAGCGAATTTAAAGTGGAAATAACGTTTCGCAATTAAGGTCCGTGCGTGATTTTGTAATTAAAGCAATTTTGAATTTACACTTTCTGTAGAGATCCTAATTTGAAAAGATATGGATTAATCCTCATTTAAATCTAGTTTAACTGCAGGTTTTTCGCGACGTCATGTGAAATAGCGCTGCTTAATCCTCCTTTAAATCTAGTTTAACTGCGGGTTTTTTGCGACTGTTGTATGAAATGGTGTTGCGTAATTTCACGATTTCTGCAGGATGTTTTTGGATTAACCCCTTGATCTCCCTTGTGTGATAAACTCCTAAGTTAAAGACATTACAGTCGGCCCTCCTTATCCACTGATTTTTCTTATCCGTGGATTCACGCATCCACAGCTTGAAAATATTTTATAATGATATAAATTGATTTTGCCATTTTATATTGTCTTCGGACAGAGAGGCGGGTTAAAAATAAAGTTTTATGATTAGTATTTGATTATTATATTTATTGGGGACACCATTTTATTATGCCATTGTATTTACACCATTATGCCAAATGGTATGAAGGGACACCATTTTATTATGCCATTGTATTTAATGGGACGTGAACATCCACAGAATTTGGTATCCACTGGGGGTCCTGGAACCAAACCACAGTGGATACCAACGGCTTATTTATTATTACTTGTTTGTAATAAGATATTCCAAATTTGGGGGTACTGGGTACAGTACTAATTTATTTGGTCATAGCCATGGGGGGGGGAGTATGTGTGACCTAATAATGGTAATGTTTTGTAAAGTTTTATTATACATGTTGCATTATGGACCATAACACTTGTAAATAAATAAATAAACAAAACCAAAGATTATTATACGCTTTCCCCCCCTCCTCTTCCTGATCCTCCAACCATGCAAGAAGACAAAAATGATTTTTGTAATATACAGTAAGCTGGTATATGGCAAGATCTTAATAAATAATACAATTTATTTATATCCCACCCCAATTGCATTTTGTAGAGGGGCAGGATATAAATAAATTTTATTATTTGTTATTATATGGTAGCACTTTTGATACTTGTCAAGATCTCTCCACATACTGATTGTACAGACTAATACGGCTATGTCTTTGAATACAATAAGCTGGTTATAATATAGGATCAAACTGTATTGATACAGTATAGGGTCAAACTGTATTGATGACAGTATAGGATCAAACTATTGATACAGGATAGTATGAAATAGTATTTACTGTTTGTGTAATATATCTTAAAACAACAAAAACGTATTTTGATTGACATGTGACAGGTGACTGTTGACAGATGGGATGTTTGTTTGACAGTTATGCTTGAAGCAGCAGTGTGTGTTTTAATGCTGTGTGTGTGTGTGTGGACTAGGTTTGGAGCTGGAATTTGGAGTTGATCAGAAGTTAGAGAGCAATGCGCATATATATATATATATATATATATGCTGCATTATACTATATAAGTTACATTATACTGTATAAGCTGCATTATACTGTATTACAACTGAAGATAAAAGCCTCCAAAACTTTGGACGAATCAACTGTCTGTGACTGTTTCTTATACTTGTGAAAAGTGGTCAGTGCTAATAGCTGGGAGGTTTTGCATTTATACTCTGCTGTGTATATTGGTTTTTGGTTGTAGCTGGGTGATTTTTACCAAGACTGCACCAGGATTTGGCCTTGTCCAAAACTATTATTGGCCAACATTTACTGCAACAGCTGAGTAAAGCGCCAAGAGATGTTTCTTGCTTTGTGTGTGATTGGGGAAGGGGGGTGATTAATTCAAAAATTAAAAGTTTACTCTCTCTTCCTCTTTTTATAGAGACTAAATTTAAGGAAGAACTGCATTAGGGAAAAGGGGGTTGCATTGGATGGTCCTTGTGGTCTCTTCCAATTCTATAATTCTATGATTGTTGAATCAATGGAAATATTGAGAAAAATGGAATTAAAAAGAGAAGTGACCCTTTCCAAAAAAAATGTTATTATTATTATAAGGATGTCATTAGTGTAGTTTTAGGGAAAGGGTGAATTGGTGTCTCATTTATAAATACTATGCAACTATGAAGTGGCATGTCTGACAAAACGGTATGGCAGGTAACTTTTGAAAAGTTTTACATAAGCATTTTTAGTCTCTACTGTGGGAGTTTCTGGACAAGATTTGTGGAAAGAGAGAAGGGTTGCCATTATCTTCTTCTGAGGCTGAGAGAATATGACTCGTCTGATGTCACTCAGTGGTTTTGTGGCCCCTGTTGCTGTTTGCCTTCAAATCGACTCATGGTGACCCTTATGTGGACCTATCAGAGGGTTTTCTTGGCAAACTGAGACAATCCTGTCTACTTTATAAACCCATGCATGGAATCATAGAATCATAGAGTTGGAAGAGACCACATTGGCCATCCAGTCCAACCCCCTTCCATGCAGGAACTCCCAATCAAAGCATCCCTGACAGGTGGCCATCCAGCCTCTGCTTAAAGACCTCCAAGGAAGGAGACTCCACCATGGTCCTAACAGCAAAGGAGAACAAGGCACCCCCAAAATATAAGACATTGAAGGAAAAATGGAAGGCATGACCAAATAAAAGCTAGAAACACTAAATAGAAATTCATGCTACTTAAGTCATGGAGGACATTTTGCAATTCCTCCTGGATATAATGTTGAAATGTAGGACATGACCTGGGAAAGGAGGACCTCTGGTCATCCTGCCCATGTGTAAATAGAAACAAACCTCATGATGTTCAGTAGGACTTACTCCTAGGTTAGTATGTGGAGGAGTCCAGTGCAAACATCTCTTGCACCCAGCACCACCAAGCCAAGATTGGCAGGTCCAGGTCCTGGGAAACTCTCCCTGAAGAGCCTTATTTCTTATACTATCTTTCTAAAAGCAATACTTGACATTGCTGAGGCTTGGCTTAAAAACACTATCCAGATGAAGGGGCCAAAAATAAATACATGGCAATATTATTAAATACCAGAACTATGGAGGCGGAGGCAAGTCAGTGGGTTTTACCAGTCTGTAGTGTGTAGTGGTTTGAGTGTTGGACTAGGACTCTGGAGACCAGGGTTCAAATCCCTGCTCAGCCATGTAAACCCAATGGGTGACCTTGGGCAAGTCATACTCTCTCAGCCTCAGAAGAAGAAGATACTGTAATGGCTACTACTAATAATAACAATAACAAATATTTCCAAGAAAACCCCATAATAGGGTCACCATAAACCAGAAAGGACTTGAAGGCACACAGTGGCAAACAAAAGGGGCCATGGAAACCCACAGGGTGGCCTTGGGCAAGTCACTCTCTCTCAGCCTCAGAAGAAGATAATGGCTAATAATAAAAAATATTAATAATAACAACAACAACAATCCAGGCCAAATCTTCCCAAGAAACCCCCATAATAGGGTCGCCATAAACCAGAAAGGGCTTGAAGAAGAGGCACACAACAACAGCAACAACAACAGCAGCAGCAGCAGCAGGGGGCTGTAAAGTGGGTTACTTGTGACTTTGTATTGTGTGTATGTGACTGGCTAAGGAGCTGCTCACAACAACAATGGGAATAAAAACTCTAGGGGGGCTGTAAAGTGCCTTTACTTGAGATTTTGTAATGGGTGTCCCTGTGTGTGACTAGCTATGGAGCTGCACACACCACCACTACCACCACCAACAACAGGGGTATAAAATTAGGGGGCTGTAAAGTGCTTTTACTTGTGACTTTGTAATGTGGGTGTGTGACTGGCTATGGAGCTGCACACAACAAGAAGAAGAGGATAAAACCAGGGGGCTGTAATGTGCATAGACTTGTGACTTTGTGTTTGTGTGTGTGACTGGCTATGGAGCTGCACACAACAACAACAACAACAACAACAGGGGGATAAAACCAGGGGGCTGTAATGTGCATGGACTTGTGACTTTGTGTGTGTGTGTGTGAGAGAGTGAGTGAGTGGCTATGGAGCTGCACACAACAACTACAACAATAAAAACAGGGGTATAAAACTAGGGGGCTGTAAAGTGCCTTTACTTGTGACTTTGTAATGTGTGTGTGAGTGGCTATATGGAGCTGCACACAACAACAACAAGAGGATAAAACCGGGGGGGGGGGGGCTGTAATGTGCATGGACTTGTGACTTTGTGTGTGTGTGTGTGTGTGTGTGTGTGTGATGGAGCTGCACACACACACACAGAGCCAGGCATGCAGCTGAGGCTGCTTCTTCTTCTTCTTCTTCAGCTGCACCCCTTGTTTGTTGATGTGTTTGTTTACCTCCCTCCCAGTCCCTCCCTTTACAGTCAATGCTGCCTTTGCTGCTGGGCTCTGGGTCGATTCGTAGCACCTTAAGGACGAGGAAGTGCAACGTTGTTTTTTTTCCCGCGGAAGGGGAGGCGCCAGAGCCTCAGTGTCTCAGGCTCAGCAGCCTCTCTCTCTTGCCCGGCCAGCAGCGGCTCCAGGCGGGCGCCCCAGCAACGCAGCAGCAGCAGCAGCCCCAGCAGCCTTGCAAATTTGCAGCTGGGCTCCTTCTTCTTTCCTTTGCAGATTAAAGACTGGGACTCAGAGGAAGAGGAGGACCCACCTTGGAGGGGAGCTGCCAGTGCCTGGGAAGGAAGGAAGGAGATATTCATTCATTCTGGGGTGGTTCCCTGGTTGCTTTCTCTCTTCTTAGGCAACCAGATCACACACACACACACACACACACACAGGCTGTTGTGGGTCTCTCTCTCCACTGTTTCTGGGGTTTCTGTCATTGGGGTTCAATCTCACCCCCCTCCCCCCCCAAAAAAGCATCCCTTCCCTCCCTCCTTTTGTGTGTGTGTGTGTTTTGGAAAGGGGGTTGTGTTGTTGTTGAGTGTACAGGTAAAAGAGAGAGTGGGTTGAGCAACTGCCACTACTAGGGTTTGGGAAAGGGACAACTTTGGGTGTGTTTGGGTGTGTGTGTGTGTTTTTGGGAAGGGGGTTGTCTTGTGTTGTTGTTGGGTGCACAAGGTAAAAATAGTGGGTGTTGAACAACTTGGCAGGCCAGGCTAGGCTTTGGGAAAGGACAACTCTGTGTGTGTATTTGTGTGTTTTGGAGGGGGTGCATGGTGTGAAAGATACAGTGGGTTGCACAACTTGGGGAGGGACAACTTTGTCTGTGTGTGTGTGTGTTTTGTGTTGTTGTGTGCAGGAGCAAAACACAACACAGGCACTCTTTTGGACCACTGAGCCACTTGGCAGGCAGCAGGGCTAGACTTTGGAAAGGGACAACTCTGTGTGTGTGTGTTCGGAGGGGTGTGCCTTGTGTGTTGTTGTTGTTGTTGTTGTGTTGGGCGCAGGCGCAAAAAAGCCACACAGTGCCAGGCAGGGCTTTGGAAAGGAACACCTCTCTCTCAGTGTGTGTGTTGGGGAAATGGGTGCCTGGTTGTGTGTTGTTGAATGCACAATTTAAAAACAAACAAACAGGCAGCAGCAGAGGCTCCTTGTTTTGGACCCTTGAGCAACTTTGCAGGTTAGTCTTCTTCTTTGGAAAGGGACAACTTTGTATTTCTGTGTGTAAGGGGTGTGTAATTGTTACTTGTGTGGCTTTTTTTGCAAGTGTGGGGCTGGGCTGAGCCTACCAGTGGTGTGTGTGTGTGCATATATAGATATAGATATAGATATATCTTTGTCTGCAAGGCAGGGGCAGGCTGTCTCTTGCCTGACCTTTTCCCCAAACTGCAGGGAAAGTCCCCAGCTCTCCTTCCTTGCAGCCTTCCTTTCTTATGGCTCTGGGGGGCATCAGAAACTGCAGGGCCTCCTGGGCCAGGCTTTGGGGCTGCTCTGCTCCTGCTGCTGCTGCTGCTCCTGGCCTGTTGTCCCGCCCCATCCTGGACCTCTCCTACTCCCGCCACTTTCTGGACTTCCAGGGCTCCTCCATCCCCAGCGCCATGAAGAAGCTGGTGGTCACCAAGCTCAGCCCCAACTTCCGAGAAGCCGTCACCCTCCGCCAGGACGCCCCGGTCCCTCTCCCCGGGGATGGAGACCTCCTCGTCAGGAACAGGTCAGCAGGGCTGGTAGGGGACTGGGGGTTGCTCGCCTGCTGCTGCTGCTGCTGCGCCTTCAAGTCCTTTCCTGCAAGATCCCAGGGTTTTTCTTGGAAGGTTTCTTCAGAGAATGTTTCCCTTTGAGGCTGAGAGAGTGGGATTCGAACCCTGGGCTTCAGAGTAGTATGAGATTATCACACACTGGGGTCAATTCCAGAACCATCCCACAGTTATCCCATTATTGGCAATAATGGGATAACTGTGGGATGGTTCTGGAATTGGCAATAATGGGATATTCATTGCCAATACTAGGATAAGTGTGGGATGGTTCTGGAATTGATGTGTGATAATCAACCACAACCACACAACATCCATCTTGTCTCTCTGACCCCCCCCTCTTGAACCCCCCTTTTCCTGCCCCTGCAGCCCCTCCTCAATTTCACACACTCTCACAAACACACACATCCTTGGCCTCCTTCTGTGCCCCAGTGATTCTGTGTTGTTGTTGTTGTTGTGTTACTTCAAGTGGTTTCCACCTTGATATATGGCCACCCTGTATCACAGGGTTCTCTTGGCAAGTTTATTTCCAGGGGGGATCCTCTGAGGCTGAGAGAGTGTGACTTGCCCACTGGGTTTCCTGGCTCCTGTTGTTGTTGTTGTTGTTGTTGTGTGTATCTTCAAATCATTTCCAGGTTATGGCCACCCCAAGGCAAACCTACCATGGTTTCTTCAGAGGAGGCTTTGCCATGGCCATCCCTCTGAGGCTGAGAGAGTGTGACTTGGCCAAAGTGGGTTTCCATAGCCAGGGCAGGATTTGAACCCTGGTCTCCCACAGTGTCCTTAGACCAACCCTGAAGCCCTCCTTTCCCCCAGTGATCCTGCTGCCAAGTTGTTGCCATCTGGCCACTGTGGGTTTAACCTTATTGTTGTGGGGCTGCTGCTTTTATGCCACAATCCTCTTTGGAGATGTTGCAACTTGCTGGGCAAGTTGTGATCCTTTCCTTTCCTCCTCTTTCCCCCCTGTCATAAATACCTTTAAAATAAAATGGCATTATTAGACAGGGGAAGAGGAGGAGGAGGTGGTGGAGAAATGCCCCCTTTACACACACACACACACACAGACACACAACTCTTGCCTGGAAAAGACACTCTTGGGAAAGTTGTTCTGTGCCCTGGGGACTCAGAAAGATTGCTCAACACAACCAGGAAATGTTTGCCAAGCCCCAGCCCAGGTTGTGATTGTGATCTGCTTGCCTTTGTTGTGACACTGACCTGCAACCCAGAAGCAAGTCTCCTTCAGGCTCTGGAGGTTGTTGAATTTTCCCCCCCTGCACTGCACAGATCTATGTAGATCTCCATTTCTGTGGTTCCTGCCCAGCAAGTGGCACCTTCTTGTTGTTGTTGTTGTTGTTGTTGTTGTTGTGTGCCTTCAAAGTCAGACTTGTTTTTTCTTTCTTGGCCAGTTTCTTCATTTTGCCCTTGCCCTGTGTATTTCTATTCCTCAGAGGCTGAGACAGTGTGACTTGCCCAGGGTTCACCCAGTGGGTTTGCATGGCTGAGCTAGGAAATGAACCCTCTTTTCCAGAGTTATGGGTCCAACACTCAAACACACATAGGTTATTTATACTCTTGTGTGTGTGTGTGTGTGTGCAGGTTGCATGTGAGACACTCCAGACCTTGTTGCAGAACAAGTTCTGCATCCAACTCTGCCTCTTTCCCACCTTAAAGCAGGCAGTGAATCAACATGAAAGCAGGGCACCCTACTATGATATGTGGCTGCCACCCATCTTTCCTCTCCCCCCCCCCCAGAGGTCCAAAACACACTGCAGAAATAATCCAGTTTGAGAGCGCTTTAACTGCCCTGGCTCAATGCTAGGGGATCCTGGGGGACTTCAGTTTATTGTGACTCCAGAGCTCTCTGACAAAGAAGGCTAACACTACAGTTCCCAGAATTGCCTAGCATTGAGCCAGGGCAGTTAAAGCGCTCTCAAACTGGATTATTTCTGCAGTATGCTTTGGACCATAGCTGTGTTTAGTCTGGAAAAATCAAAGTCTCAAAGGGAATCTTGCAGCACCTTTGAGAAATAAGTGAAAGAAGCTGGTAGCATGAGGTTTGGGAGATTTGAGCCTACTTCTTCAGATGCATGTTTGGAGGGGAGAATCCAGAGACAGACCTATTTATAATACACTCTTTATTTATACTTACTGATATACCTCTCTTTATTTATACCTATTTCTACCTTTACTTATACTCTCTTTCTTTATACCTATTTATACCTTTATTCATACTCTCTTTATTTATACCTATCAGTCTGTCTCTGGATTCTCCCCTCCAAACATGCATCTGAGGAAATAGGCTCAAGTCTCCTAAACCTCTTTCACTTATCTCTCAAAAGTGCTGCAAGATCCTTTTGCAGACTCTCCCCCCCCCCCCTTAATGACACCACCTTCTTCCTTCCTTCCACAACAAAGGGAAAAGGACAAGAGACCTGGTGGGGAGGCATTGTGACATTGTGGCATTGTGACACACTCCTTCTAGCCCTCTCTTCTTCCTCAGGAGTAAATCCCAGTGAGTCTGAGGACATTGGCATCCCAATGGGTCTGCTAAGGGCGGCAGAAAGTTTATTACCATTGTTAGGAGGGTTGTATGTGCAATGCATGAGTGGAGAGGTGACATTTTTTGCCTTTAATATGCTGCAAAGGATGGGTTGGCCAACTCCCAGTGTATGGTTTATTCTTCTGTGAAGTCTGGTTATACCATTAGGGTTTTTCCCCCTCTAAAATTAAAAGTACCTTTCTCTAAAAAGCTTTAAACATTCTCTTTCTTTCTTTTTCGTTCATTCTGTCCTTTTCCTTCCCTTTTCACTTTCTAGGTGATCTCATTTCTTTAAAAAAATCAAAGTGGGTCTTTTCAAAATCCGAAGATCTTATATATAATAAAAATAAAAATCCCTGGGGATAATTTAGCATTCTGAAATGGTGCAGTTGTTCCATTTCTTCCTGTGCCTTTTTGTGGAGGAAAGGAAAGGAAAGGGGGGTTCTGACAGATCTTGTTTATGGTCGGGTCCTCTCCTAAAATAAATTTTCCCAAAACCTGGGACTGCTTGTTTGGCAGCGGCCCAACATCAGTTGCATTTCAAGAAATTTAACCTCTCCCTCCACTTCCACAAAAACCCTGGAAACCTGATTGGACTAAACTGGATCAAGTGCAAGGACGCAGGATTCAAGGAGCCCTGGTTTGTGCGCACACACATTCCAACACACACACACACACACACATATATATATATCCATAGGAGAAATAGCATCCATAGGGGAAGTAGCATTCATCAGACCTATATCTTTGAACCCCCAGGAATGTATATGTCTACATGTTTCATGCTATGACAGAGAGGGAGGCTCTCCCTAAAGCCCAAGATTTGAAGTGCTCCTGTCACCAAGACACAGTGGGGTTTTTTGGGAAGGCAGAATATCCAAAGCATCAGTTTTATTATTATTATTATTATTATTATTATTATTATTATTATTATTATAAATGATCTCCATTTATAATAATAATGTTACAGAGAAATCATGTATCCAGGCTTCCACTGTTGCCTCTTTCGAAAGGTTGTCGCCTCCTTGTTCTGGCATCTCCTCCCTCCTCTCTTTCTCTCCGCCTGTGAAATTAGAAAATTTATGTAGGCAATTTATTTTGTTTTCAATGTAGACCGGATTCCCATCCCACCCTTGAAACTGGGTGGGCTCCTTGGGGGGGGGGACACACACACACAGATATAACATACACACAAACACACATTGGGAAGGATGTGTGGAAGGAATCACAGGCTTGGAATTGGCAACTTTTGTAGCCTTGCACATTCCTGCAATTTGTTCTTTTTGGGGGAACATTTTTGGAGTTTTCTCACCCAGAGAGAAACAAAAAATTCGTATTCAGTGAAGTGGGTTAAAAACCAGCCTTCCTAACCTTCTTGTTTATTTTTATTTTTGAACCTCAGTTGACTTCGGGCTCCTTGTTTCTTCATTTGTCCTGATCAGCAAAATGCCTGCCCAGGACAGGAGGCGCCTGGATTTCTTTTGCCTGAAAATAAAACTCTGTACTGTCTTACTTGAAAACATACCAGGAAGAGAAGGGAAAAGAAGGAAGGGAGGCAGGATTCAGTGACAAGAGAAATGAGCATTTTTTGGCCACTCCAGAAGAGGAGACCAAATGGTAATATACAGAATATTTCCCCCGTAAGAGGACACAACACACAACAGGCACACAATAAATATTGCAGTAAATAGGAAGCAGTTTGAAGGCACACTGCAAGGACACTGTACTTGACTCTAAGTTTAAGCTTAACTTTATTTTTTCCTCCCTTTTTATAACAAATTCCTGTTCACCTTTCCTTCTCTATTATGAACACACTAAACACACACACACACACACACACAATCCTTGGAACACATTTTTAAAGGGCACAAACCAAATCAATGGAAACATTTATTCCCAAAGAAATATCTTCAGAGGGAAAAATCATGGTAAAACATGTCTAATTTCATAAAAGAATATGATAGTGGGCTAAAGAAGGAGGAGAAATGTATTTACATCATGTACTGTATTTTGAGGATTTCTAGCCTGCCTTTCTCCTACGCAAGGCGGGTAGCTCATATTTGGAGGAGAGGAAATAAAACTTTTTCAGAAGCATCTTTCCTCGCTTCTGTTTCTAGCTGGGTCTGATCTTCCTGAATTGTAGGTTTTTGGGTTTATTGAGAAATTTGTGGCTTGGGGGAAAAGGATGCACAGTGTTAGCTTTCTAAAAGAAAAGTGCCAGATGGTATTTAAAATCGCTTTTCCAGGTAGAAAAAGGAATCAAGGTATTCAAAATGAGGAGGAAGAAGAGAAAGCTGGAGGAGGCTTTCTGATCCTTTTGTCCCAATAAACCCCCAAACCTACCTTTTAAAAAATTAAAAAGGCTGGGAATAGGCGAGGATTATCTTCTGCTGCCTGTTTGGACTGAGATCTGGCTGAGATCTTGGTTTGAAGGGGGTTTGGTGGGTTTGGAAAGCCAAGGATCTTCCTTTTCAATCTTCGAAGTTTGGTTTGGTCTCCTTTCGGGATGTTTCCCTCTCTAAATAAAATAAAAAGAAAATCTTGATGTTGGAAGAAATAAGGCAGGAAGGCTCTGCAAAAAATCCTAGGATCAGATTTGTGTTTTGGAAGGGATCTTTTGACACAGACATACAAACACACACATGGTTTTGGAAGGTCGTCCAAAGCTGGCCCTTTTTTTGTCATGAAATGCAAGCCAGCAACTGGAGGGAGAGTGGAAAGAGAAGGCTGGAAGGGAAAAGGGTCTGCACTGGGGCATGGCAGTTAAAGCAGTGTCAATCCGGATTAATGCTCCAGTGTGGATGCAGCCTGACCGAGGATGTCACAGGGATGAGATGGGATGGGATGGAGGCTTGCCCTGGACTGCTCTCCCCAACAGAGGAGAGGAGAGGAGGGACCCTGGGCTTCCAGGGCAGAGAAGGCGAGGAAGAAGAAGGAACCCCCAGCCCACCTCCCTCCCAGCACAGTGGGGACTACGCAGGCCTTGCCTTTCTCTTTTTCTCTCTTCCTTTCTCTCTCTCTCACACACACTCATTCTTTCTCTCTCTTTTTTTTTTCCCCTCTCATTATATATTTCTTTCTTTCTTTCACTGTCTCATCCTCATTTTATTTATCTTATTCTTTCTTTCTTTTTCTCTTTCTCTGTCTCAGTCTCTCTTTGAACCTCTCATTCATCTCTTTTTTTGTCTCTTTCTGTCTTTCTCTTTCATTCTCTTTGTCTTTCTCCCCCTCTCTCTTTCAATCTTTCTATTTCTCTTTCTTTTTCTCTTTCTCTCTTTCTCACATTTTACCTCTCTCTTTCTCTTTCTTTTTCTTTCTCTCTGATTCTGTCTCTCTTTCTACCTCTCATTCCTTCTCTTTTTTACATTTCTCATTCTCTCTGTCTTTCTCTCTCTTTCATTCTCTTTGTCTTTCTCCCCCTCTCTCTTTCAGTCTCTCTTTCATTCTTTCTCTTTCTCTTTCCTTCTTTTCTTTCTCTCTCCCTTTCTCTCATTTTATCTCTATTTCTTTTTCTTTATTTTTTATCTTTTTCTTTCTGTCTCTATCGTTCTTTCACTCTGTCTTTCTCTCTCTTTCATACTCTTTCTTTCTCTCCTTTCTTTCTTTCTCTTTCTTTCTTCTCTCTCTTTCTTTCTCATACACACAGAATTGGGTGCCAAGTTTGGGGGGCCACTTCTGTAAAACAAAAACCTCTGGGCTGCCCCAGTGCCCAACTCCCAGACCCCCAACGACCATTTGAGATGCCTTTGTGGCTAGGGAACTCTTGCAAACAGGGCCAGGCGTTTTCCCCTGTTCCTGGCTCTGGTGCCTTCTTGGGCCAGCCTTGCCCTCACCAGCCCCCTCCTAGAGTCCCCTTCTCTGCCCTCCCTCAGTGGCCACCTTTAGAATAATGTTAAAGGAGGGAAAGGGGAGGTGTAAATAAAATAAATAAAAAGTAAATGTATTCCTAGAAGGCCACCTCACAACTCAGTTAAGCCAACAGAATGGGTTTGGGCTGGCTTGAGCCCATCTTTAGGCCTGGCTAGCCCAGTTGGTTGAGCCTGGGCAAAATGTAACAGAATTTGTTGTTGTTGTCCTTTCAGACTTATGGTGAACCTAAGGTGAACCTGTCATGGGGTTTTCTTGGCAAATTTCTTCAGAGGGGGTGTGACTTCTGAGGCCTGAGGCTGAGAGAGTGTGACTTACCCAAGGTCACCCAGTGGATTTCCATAGCTGAGACGGGATTCAAGCCCTGGTCTCCAGAGTCATAGCCCTGCTCAAACCACAGCCCTAAATGGGATGGCTAGTCCCTAGAAACTCTGGTTTCTTATACTTCCATTGGCACTGCTTGCAGATATGGCTGGGAGCATAGTGCAAAAGCCATGAAAATAGCCTGTGAGGTAAGAAGGAAGGGAAAGGAGCAACAATTAGGGCTGCTGGAGAAAGAATCCATCAGAAGCAAGGCACTTGCCATGCTCTTCCAAAAGGGTGACCTGGGGTCCTATTTAACACAATTAAAATAGTAACCCTCCAAGTCAATCGCTCACTTTCCATCTCCCTTGTTGGAGCTGCCTCTATTCTGTGCAGGTTATTACTGGAGAGTGGTAGAAACACGATTAAGCTATATAATCTTCAGGCTAAAACCAACCAGTCTTAAAATCCATCTTAGTGCATTTTTTTTTTAAATGCAATTTAAATTTTTTCACAGAGGCTACGGAAAGTGTTAGAACAGAAGGAGGGAGGGGTGGGTAGGTGCTACACAAGCCAGATGTGTAAGGAAGCAGTGGAAGAGCAGGGGAGCATGAGCGAGGCCAGTCTTACTCCCAGCTGCATCTCTGGTTAGTGGCCTCGCTCCCAGTAGTTAAGGCTGCCTTGCGATATAAGATATAAAGCAAGAGTATTCTGTGATATAGTATCCCCTTCCAGCCCTAGTGCCTTGGTTCTCTGAGCTTTTCTTTCTCACAGTCCTCAAGAAAACAGCACATGCCTTTGGCCTTGGAATCTGCTTCTCTCCCCCTCTTTTTCTCTCTCTTTTAGATTGGGACATGGGAGTTATGTAAATTAAAGCTGGATTGTTTCTATCTCTCTCTCTGAAGAGCTATAAATAGAATGAAGATATTCTTTGCTACAGATGCAGACTGGATTATGTGAAGAATTGGGAAGAACAACAGAAGTCACAGCTTGCTCTCTCCCCCTCTCTCTGAAAATGTATATATTTCTGAATCTGTCTATCTAGCCATCCATCCATCCGTCTATCCATCCTATGCATTTGAGCACGTTTGCACTCTCCCCTTCTCTCTGAAAATGTATATATTTCTGAATCTGCCTATCTAGCCATCCATCCATCTGTTTATCCATCCTATGCATTTGAGCACATTTTATTACTGAAGGTTTTCCTTAGAATTAGAAATGACTAGCACACTTTCTTTAATTTTGTCATTTCCCTTTCTGTGAGCTATTTCAAATTATAATCAGACCATAAATAGCTCCCTAGTTATGGCATTAAAATCTATTTTTCACCTATTTCTACACTTCCACATAATTAAATGCCACATGATTTGTTTATATTTGGATATAGAAGAAAAACTATCGCATTGTTTTTTTCTGAGACAATCAGACTTGTAACACGGTATTCTCGTTTTTCAATTAGGAAAAACTAGCTGCACTCTCCTTTTTAAAGGGATTTCAGCCTCATAAGCCACTCCATCACTGCCCATTAGTTTTTTAATGGCTTTTTAGTTCATTTTTACCTGTGTAGAGGTCACTAGTGCTCAAAAGTATTGTTGCTTAATTGTAGTCCTTCTCTTCAAGGTTGTTTTAAGTCATTTGTTGTGAGTCATTTGTATACAGGAAAATACTTCAATAATGTGCAAATTAGTTGCTTGAAAAGGCAAATTTGTTATAGTCACTCCATCAATTTTCTCTAAATTTGCCTGCAGTAACACTTATGACTATCGACCTTGGAGAGGACATTGATATTTCATTATTAGTCACTAAAAGTGTTCTTATAATCCAAAATGTAAATTTGTTGCCAGAGTTAACATATATACAGTATGATCACATTTATTAAGTTTTATTATTATTATTATTATTATTATTATTGAAGGAAAAAAAGTCATATTTATTCTGTAGCCAACAATTTTTCCCTTTTATTCTTATTTTCATTAAAGAGGCAACAGAAAAACTGCCTTGGTTTTTAAATTCAAGGAACGTGTCAAAAATATGTTACTAAAGTCTGATTAAAGCAACCCTTTAGAAATTGTCTAGGACTTTTCTCAAATAGTCAAATATGCATCACTGAAATCTCTTCAGTGAAAGGTTTTTCTTGTAACAAATAAAACCTTTGTCCGAGAAGAAATGGTAATATACATTTGTTTTCTTCTAGATTTGTCGGCATTAACGCGTCTGACATTAACTTCTCTGCCGGCCGATATGACACTTCAGCTAAGCCCCCATTTGATGCAGGTTTTGAAGGAATTGGTGAAGTGGTGGCCTTGGGCCTAAGCGCAAGTGCTAAATACACAGTAGGCCAACCAGTGGCCTACCTGAAACCTGGTGCCTTTGCTGAATATACCGTTGTGCCTGCTAAAGAAGCCATCCCAGTACCTTCTGTGAAACCTGAGTTTCTGGGACTTCTGGTAAGTGGAGCTACAGCATATATCAGTCTGAAGGAGCTTGGAGAATTGTCTGAAGGAAAGACGGTTCTGGTGACAGCAGCGGCTGGAGGAACTGGTCAGTTTGCTGTGCAACTTTCAAAGAAGGCAAAATGCCGTGTAATAGGAACTTGCTCCAGTGATGAAAAAGCTGGCTATTTGAAATCCATTGGCTGTGACCACCCTATCAACTATAAAACTGAAAATCTTGCTGCTGTCCTTAAGAAGGACTACCCAAATGGTGTGGATGTAGTGTATGAATCTGTTGGTGGAAAGATGTTTGACTTGGCTGTCAACTCCTTGGCTACCAAAGGGCGTCTGATAATTATTGGGTTTATTTCTGGCTACCAAACCCGTACTGGCCTTCCGCCTGGCCAGGTAGAGATGCTGCCAGCAAAACTGCTAAGAAAATCTGCCAGCATCCAAGGGTTCTTCTTAAACCATTACTTGTCTGAATATCAAACGGCTATGAAGCACTTGATCAAAATGTGTGAGAACAGAGAACTGGTCTGTGAGGTAGACATTGGAGACATGTCTCCAGAGGGCAGGTTCTCTGGTTTAGAGTCAGTATTCCGTGCTATAGATTATATGTACATGGGGAAAAACATTGGAAAAATTGTAGTAGAATTACCTCACTCTGTCAACAGTAAGCTGTAAAAACAGAACAATGATATAAATCAAGAGAGAGAAAAAATGACTATGTTATGCTTCTTGAAAATTAAAACAGTTTGATTTTTTTCTAAAGTTGGCAAAGGGCAGCATACTAAAATAGCATTTATGCACTAATAAAAAATATTTGTTTCATTTCCATTATATTGTTTGCAAATACTGTTTCTCATTGCTATTCCTTTAGACAGAAACTACATGTTTGTCTAGAACTTTTTAATGAAATTTTGTTCAAGCTTGAACTGAACTGGAATGTAATTCTCATAATAAAAAGCTTATCCTCTATAATTTCCTCTATAATTGGGTAAGGAAGGCATCTGAGGCCTCAATCCAATGCATTCTTACCTGAGAGGAAATCCCATTTACCTCTGAAGGCTTACTTTTGAGTAGGCCTTTATGGAATTGCACTGTAGACAATTCTGTTTGCACACTTACCTGGAAATATGTCTCATTGATATATCAAATTAAATCTGTTACATATTTTATTATTTATATTTTAAATGATGAACAGAGTCCATCAGGGCATTCTACTGAACAGTGAGAAAAAAGACTTTCTACTGAGCAAACAGTTTTTAGAGGCTCTTACAGAGAACAACATCCTAGAGGGATGTGACCAATAATTTAAATAAGGAAGAAATATGACCTCTTTTTCATGATGACAATTGCAGACAAAATCTTAATTTTCTAAGGTAGTCAAATTTCTAATTAATTTCTAATGTAGCTAGGAAACACATCTAGTTGATTGTGTATTAACCAAGTTTACTAACTCCATGTTTTCTTTTATGTTTTGATATATTCATCTTACAATGTTACTTTTAAAATATCGTTTGACATTAACTGGACAAGGATTACTGTAATAGCACATCCTGTTTACTAGAGTAATCTAGAAACAGTGGAGCAGCTGAAGCCCACAGAGTTCTGTTTTCATACTGCCTTACAAGAAGATAGAAGTTGACTGGATTGGTTGGTTAAAATGGCACCAGCGTGGGCTGTGCTGTGTTATGCAATAAAGTCTCATTTCCATAAGCAGTTATATTATTGAAAATATATATGTAAAACATTAAAGACTTCTTAATTTGAATCTTTACATTGTGCTTCATTCATCAAATTTTAAAAATCTTTTTGTGGGTTTTTTCTGCAACAAGCAATGCAATTTTATCCATTTTTTTCCAGATGAAAATTCCATTGATATATTGAACTTACTCCCAGGAAAAGCATGGATCAGATTGGACCTTTAGGCTACATTCTTCCCAGTTACCTGGGAGTAAACTTTCCTAAATTTAGTGGCACTTACTTCTGAGTTGACATATATAAGATTGCACTGTTAATAGCTTGCATCTACCATGTATTTTTTTTTTAAAAAAAGACTACTATGAAAAATATAGCTTCCTTTAGCCACCTTTTAAAATTGGTTTCATATTACCTGTTTGGGCTTTTGGGGACATTAATTTAAATCACTGCACAGTGCTTGAAGGCATGTGTACGCACACATACACAGAGTAAGTTTCATTCAAGCTGTAGGCAAGAATGTACAAACCTCAGAAACTACACATGTAAAATTAATTGCTGAAAGGTGCTACAGGTATCAATGTTCCAGGGTCAACTATATGTTTTTTCGGTTACTCTGGCAATCAGTATTACCCTTTAGGATAATCTGATGCTTATTAATCTAACTGGATTCTCTTTATGCTTCCTGTTTTGCTTCCAAAGCACAAACTCTATTTTTTCTTTGCTACAGATCATAGCATGCCCAGGTAGCAGAAGGTTTTAAGCCAACTGGCCACCACTCAGTTCAGTGAGAGCTTAGTGGCTCACAATCACTGGATTTTGGATTGGGCTAGAAAGGACAATTTGCTTGGTAGGTAGAATCAATGTATATTAGTAGTTGATCACACTGTGGAAACACTCTTACTGTGATGAAGTATTTGGCATCTATTTGCAGTTTGAAAACAAAAGTGGAAACAGTGATGAGTTTTCTCAAGTGTGAAGTGGAAGGATTTCACGGCCAGCATCCATAGTTTTTTGTGGGCTTTTCAGGCTATGAAGCCATGTTCTAGAAGAGTTTAGGACTACACTCTTCTAGAATATGGCCTCATAGCCCAAAAAACCCCCACAAAAAACTGGATGCTGGCTATGAAAGCCTTCCCCTTCACACTTGAGAAAATTTCTTCTACATTGGTTAGATTTGATATCAAGATCTTAGCACTAGAATTTTACAACTGATTCTTACCATTTTCAGGAATTATGTCTAAATATGCAGCATGTTTACATTCCAGTTGTAAATACTCTTATTCAGAAATAAGTACCCCGATTTCAGTGGAAATCCATTGTAATGTAGGGTAAATTCATTTCTAGTCCAAAATGGTGCAAATCCTATTTTTTGCCAAGATTCTGTATACAGTTGGCCCTCCTTATCCATGGATTTTTTTATCCACAGATTTGAGCATGCACAGCCTGAAAATATTCCCAAAATGTATAAATACCAAACAGCAAACCTTGATTTTCCATTTTATATATGGGACACCATTTTGTTGTGCCATTATATTTAATGGGACTTGAGCATACACGGCTTTTGTAATCCACGGAGGGTCCTGGAACCAAACCCCAGCGGATAACAAGGGCCCACTGTAATTACAATTGGTCTAGCTTCTTCTTTGCTAAACAACTGATCACAATAATTAACAGCCAGAGCAACAGAGGCACTTTCAGCACTATCTGCTAGCATATATTCAACCGTTTCATATTTCAATTCATGTGTTTTACACTGTACACAATAAGCATGTTTATCACACGTGTGGGGGAGAGAAAGAGAGAACAGCACTCATGGAAGTGAATACCAAAATGAGCACTGCACAAATGCTTCCTTATAGGCATGCAGTGAACCGGAAGTGCTGATTTGCATGCTTGTAGCTTCCTTTCTGCATTTTTGTCTGCATATTTACAAATAGCTACCTCAAGCTCACTCTTACAGTAATTTTTCCCCCGCATGTGCAGTATAAGCTTTCAACAAAGTGTAAATTGAAGCCTATATTACTCTAGATATAGTAAAACAAACATAAGCTACATTAAAATCAGAGGGACATAAATTCTTAACAGTGGATTGCAAATGTGGAGTTGTGCTTATTGCAACTACAGTTTATTCTCTTTCACCCTGCGACACTACTACTGTGTTTAGTAATATAGTTTTATTCTTGTTCTGTTTCGAAATTGTTTCAGAATAGCCACTTAATATTTCTTAATTTAAATTGGTTTAATGATTTTTCTTAGACAAATCGGTTCAAGCATAATGGGTTGTACTTTTTGGCATGTTTAAGGGGTAATACACTTGTTTCTTTTATGTTATGAAAAGGAGTAGTAATTCAAAGTGTTCCATAAAGATACTATGTCTGGTAATTTGCTTATTCTCGTTCTCTCTCTCTCTCTCTCTCTCTCTCACACACACACACACACACACACACACAAACTCGCCTCTCCTTCTATTTAAAAGATGCATTGTAATTTCACCATGGTGTGAATTATGAAAGTTCTGAATAAGCTGTGAATTTAGATAATGCAGCCAAATAAAAGAAATATAGTATGGACAGTGGGTAGCATGAAAGTATATTAATCACAGCTCACCAAGCATAAAAGTACAAGAAATATGATCAATCACAGCAAGGGCTTATCAATAACACACTTAGGCAAGATCCAAATTGCCCAGTGCATGTGTGGAGAGATAATATTTATTTTATTTTCCCACTGTACCTGTTTACACATTAGATACTGGGGGAGGACATAAGAGTATACGTGTATGTGCCTTCAGGTTCCCTGTTGATTTAGGGCGACCCCATGAATTTTATAGGGTTTTCATAGGCAAGGAATACTCAGAGGTGATTGTACCAGTTTCTTCCTCAGAAATGTAGCTTAAAACACCTCTTATTCCTTGGCAGTCTCCCATCTAACTACTAACCAGGGCTAACCCTGATTAGTTTCCTAGCTCAGATGGGATCTGGTGCCTTTAGGATATTTATACCTTAAGAGGTTACATTGCAATTGGTAGATCAGAAAGGCCCAGCTACATACACACAATTTAGGATTATGCCTTTAAATGCTTTCAGAAATATTTTAAAAGCATAATGAATCCTTTTGTTGTTGTTAACTGCCCTCAAGTCAACCCTGACTCATGGTGACCCTGTGGATGAAACACCTCCAAGACTCTCTGTCCTCTGCAAATTTAGACCATTAAATATATTCAAATACTAAAAATACATGTATTAAAAACACGTTATGTATCCTATGTAAAGAATTAGGCCTTTGGTAAGGTTATGAAGAATCCCCAAGAGAAGTTACAATCTTATGCACGCTGTGTTGGGAATAGGCGCCACTATATGCAGTAGAGTATCTTCTGTGAACACATGCATAGGATTACTCTTCATATTGTTGTTTTCCCTATAACTTGTTATTGTAATCTTCCCACCTGAATTGCTAGCTGTGGGAAACCAGTGGGGAGGGACCAAGTTTGGAGACAATAGACATCCATTGGAGTCTTGCTGAGAGGGGAGGGATGTCAAAGAGAACTACATCACGATGACAATGGTGATGGTGGTGTTGGGTTGTTGTTTTTTTAAGGCAAACATAATTCTCAATGAATGTACTATTTAATGATGATCTTTGATATGTTCTACCAGCTACATTTTTAGTGAACTGTATTGCTATTCTGAAACATTTTAATTCCTTTTAGAATTAAACTATATTTCTATAACATTGTAATGTGTGTGTGTGTGTGTGTGTGTGGCATTTTTTTAAAGAGAAGAAGCCAGTTTTTGTGTAATTGCCATGCTGTGCAAATACAGATAATTACTATCGCTCAGGGAAAAGTTTCCGGCAGTATTCAGAAATGTTATTTGTTTGTTTGTTTGTTTGCCTTTCTTCAGTTTAGAAAGGAACTCCACTGCTGAATAGCTGTTAGTATCTATTTTACAAGATTTACTCATTTTCAGGTGCCTAATATAGCTGCTAGCATGCATGCACAACAATACAATTTATATGGTAAATGGAACCAAATAATGGCTTCGCTGAATGTTATGGCTGCACTGAAGGGAAATGTCACGGTAAATAGCTGCCAAATTATGGATCATGCCGAAGTGTCACAACTGCACTAAAGACAAATAGCACTAGAGGCTATTGCCACTGTGACGCTTTTGAGTTATGAAGAAGAGGAGCAGCCTTGATGTGAGGCTCTTTGTGTCCTCATTATAGCAAAGGGTTACTGGTGCTACGTACAAGAAAACCTAGTCCTGTGTGATGGTTAGTTATTAATCTGTCCATTTCAGATCTAACAGCTGTAGACAAACAGGCAGTCCTCAAAAAGCACACGCACGCAGAGGGTGAGACTAAAAACCTGCAGGTTTTATTAACATAAATGTGTATGGGAAATGACTGGCAATGGCAAAATGTTGCAATAAAATAATCTAATCAAAGAATATTATTAAATTTAACCTAGTATGCATCTGAAAGGTTTACTTGCTTCTTAGTCAGATATATGTGTGAAATATAAACAGTAATGCACTTTTCTCCTTTTGTAAAGACTTGAGTAGTAAGGACATTACCCACCAAATTGCTTCTTCTAAACTGAAGTGAGTCCCGGTTTCTTTCATTTTAATGGGAGGGTAATAAAGATGAAAGACTAACATTTTAACTGATGGATCCCTTAAGCTGGAGAAGAGAAATTTATTATGTTTTGAGGGACTATGATAAATCCTGAATCTGAGTGCATGTTTGGGATGATATGGAAACCCCAAGTAAAATAAAAATAAAGTGTTCCATTAAGGGAAGGGGGGGGACGCCCAGTTGGGTAGTCTTTGATCATTTTTCACACTATTTTTTATTTACAAAAAACACTGATTTTATTCAGACATGAGGAATACAATTCTCCACACTTTTAGATAGGAGCAAATTTTATCGATTTCAGAGGAATCTCCTTCAGATTGAGTGCATGGATGATAGCAGCCATTGGAATGAATATGCTTTTGGAGATTTCAAAATTAGCAACTACTACATATGCTCAAAGTCTGAGGCTATGTTTCAGCACAGTCTGACATAAGTGAAAGAAGTGTTTTATTCTCAACACTTCACTTACTGAATTTGTGTACACACTACAAATATACCATCTGTAATTCAAGACAACTGCCAGCCTCCATTTTAGAGAGGGGGCGGAAGGCAAACAATTGTTGTGGATAAATTACTTCTCTTTTCTACAGAGAATGGCCTTCCATCCATGTTGTGCTTAAGGTCATTGGCAGGGCACTGCGGGGGCAGTTTGCACAGTACATTTTTCTTACACAGTGTTAAAGATGTGTATTCCATATTGTGAATAAATAGAAAATTAATTAATTACAATTTGAGTTGTTTTTTTAAAGACACTCTTTCAGATATGACAAGTTTACCCTTCTGTTTCACATTATTCTGTTTTTTCACATGTGATGTATACAGATAATTGTAATTGTGTTAGTACATCTCGATTTCATCAGTGCACACCGAAATCTGCATTCCAGGCGATGCACTGGGTTTTAACATGTGGCAATAAGGCTGCCTCTGTTTAAAATCATATCCTGTCATCTAACAAAAAGTTCCATCAAATCCAGACTAGAATATCTTTAAACAGCTATTAGTTACCCAGAATTTATTTTTATGTCCTGCACAGTTGCAAGTAACTGCTTCTTATTAAATGAAAACCCTGCATTAGGTACTTGAGAAACATTTTGGCTAATGAATATGTAATGTCCTTTGTATAGCATAGAACTTCTTTTTGTGTTCAGAACTACAAGATGCTGGAAAGTAGACAAATTATATCATTTAACACAGATGCCTGCCTTAGGGACTTTTTTTTTAAGGCTTCCTGTTTCTGGCTTCTATTTCAGTAACATTTGTAATTGCTACAGGATCTGTACCTGTACAGTGTTTAACCCCTGCACATAGTTACTGCCTTCACATTAATTCAATATATGTGTGGTTTTATCATAACAGACAATGAGTTACATAATTTTGTTTCAACTCATAGGTTTTCCCCTGCTTTTTTGTTCATCCATGAATACTTTGTTTCAGGTATTTGTCCTTTGTCTTTCTGATAATAGATAATAAATAAAATAGTAATCAAAATACAATAAGCAAGTAATATTTCTGCATCTACACTGCAGAATTAATGCAGTTTGACAGTTCCTTAATTGCCATGGCTCAATATTATATATAGAATGCTGCAATTTGTAGTTTTGTGAGATATTTAGCCTTCTCTGTCAGAGAGCTCTGGTGCCACGACAAACTACAGATCCCAGGATTCCATAACATAGAGCCATGATAGAGCCATGACAGTTAAAGCAGTGTCAAACTGTATTAATTTTGCCATGTAACAGCAGCAGTTATCTGTTTAGCAAGCAACTGAGGCTAAAACAGGAACAGTTTAACCCTAAGCTTGTCAGCTGAGAACTTTGCAGCTGAATTCTATGGTGCCCAAGGAGGCTCAGCTTGTAGGAGCAGACTAGAGTGGTAATGGATCCACTGGCCTAAATGCAACCACTATGCCCAACTATAATCACTCCACTGCAGAATCAGCTGCTGACACTGCAGGTAAAACTAATTGATTCAATGGGTCTAATCTATTCAGAACCAGCAACTGAATTTAGGACAGGTGTTCTAGCCTGTCATTTCAGGGAGCAGATTTGCCAGGGGCAGCTGTTCCACACTGTATATGACCAGATCTGGGAGAAATGCCACAGGAAATGTTGCTTCTTTTTAATAGAGAGCATTATTCTTCTGTATTGGGAGCCCTAATCAGAATCACCAACACCGAGGACAAGGGCAGACCAATAATATAAGCTATTCTTAGCAAATGCAAGATTAGTGATGCAACATGTGCTTTCTAATAGCATTTTCTTAAGATGGACATAAGAAATAGTTTGTATCATCAATCCATATTAACTGCTGTTGGTCTCCATTTCTAAAAAATGAGTTTATTTATACAGTCACCCCTCCATTTTTGTGGACATGAAGTCTGTGTCCATTGCCTGTTTGTGGGTGGCAAATGGAAGGGCACAAAATGGGGAGGGCGTGCTGCCATTCAAGCCAATGAGGTCTGAATACAGTATAGGCGAATTTTCATTTGGGGGGGGGGTCTGGAACAGCGGGGTGACTATATAACATTTTACCTTACAAACCAACAGCTATCAGCTATCTCAAAAATGTTCTCAACTATCCCTCATATAAATACACATTATTTCCTCTATTTATTTCATTTTACCCAACCCCCCCCCCCCCCGCTGCTGGAACGGTATTTATTTATTTATTCTCCCATGTGAAAAATCATATTAACTGTTTCCTTTACAATTTCATACCCCTTTTTCTCCTCAACAAACCATATTTTATTTCCTACATTTGACTTATGTTCATTCATTTAACTTTTTAAATTTATAGTTCACCTTTCTTCCATGAATGGAAATGTTACTATTAAAGATTGCCAAATATTTTAATCTGTAAGCAGTCCAGATCAAATCCTGGTTTTTGTCTTTTTGTCACAACTTTAGTGGTCATGTGGCCAGCATCAGCATGACTTCACCGAACGCTGTCATCTTCCCACCAAAGTGGTATATATTTATCTACTTGCATTGGCATTCTTTTGAACTACTAGGTTGGCAGAAGCTGGGACCAGTGACAGGAGCTCACCGCATCATGCAGCACTTGGGCCTCAAACTGCCAACCTTCCAATCTTCTGATCGTCAGAATTGGCATCTTAACCACTAGGCAATTGTAATTTTTAGGGGTGAACTTTTTCAAATTTTCTAGTCTAGCTCCTGTAGTGCTCCATTAGTTTGCTGGATAATCATGTTTTGCCCATTATGAGAGAAAATGGAACTACATATTCCATCATCAAGTGGTGTTTACTTTTGTAATAAGAAACATTAATCGAATATATGAACGGTCACATCCTCAGTATTTTTAACCATTTTTAGTCAACAACCCTACAATAAAAAAAGCACTAAACACACCGGTTGTTGTGTCATTACAGCATCTTCCTGAAAAACAAACAAAAAAATGAAGGATTAGAATCACCATAAGAAATTGGTACGCACCATGCAGTATCAGCCAACCCACAAATATTCTGCATTTAAAATATATCACTGCTGTTTCAGAAACCAAGCCAATGAGGTCAGGGGGAAGAAAAAGCTGAGCAAAGTAGTTTCTGACATTGGATCTCTGTTTGAAAGTGGATCAAAGAAAGTATATAATCTTAGGAATTGAACTGTATATGTGTTTAAACTACAGCGTGCACATGCTTCCTCAAAATTTGTACCCTAAGGGATTCATTCATCTAAGAAATGGCATGCACAGGAAATTGGTAGTGTGCCCGAAATCAGCAACACACAACACACACAACAGTTCCAAGTGATTTCAACATGCCTCAGGTTGGCTATAAGGTGCAAGACTGAAAACCTACTTAATTCAGACATTTGCCGAGATCTGGAAACTAAAGAACACCTTGCTTTGACACTGTAACTTTAAAAACTGTAATTTTTTTTAAAAAAAAACATCCTATACCCAGTGCCTTGGCAAATATATGGAATTATTTTTATGGGTGTCCATGCTGGGTAACCAGAAAGCAGTAATAATGTCTTAGATTTCTGAAAATTGTTCTATGAAATAAACAAGATGACAAAAATATTTTGGAACTCTGTGTGGCAAGGTTTCCAAACAGGAGTTTCTAGGATTTGGTCATTGAGTACAATTAGTACGAAGCTTGAACTGTTCTCCTGAGATATATGTTCCTTAGAGATGCTGCTATTAACTTATAGAAGGTCACATTTTGCAAGTCTGTTTTTACTGCTTACTACTCAATACTATATGCAGAGCACACTGGCTTCAATAGCTGTGTATAGAAATCAGTTCTTGTTGGATGATCCCAGGTCCTAACAGAGAGGAGAAAAAACCTCTCCCTATTTACTTCCTCTACCACCATACAGAATTGAGTTTTATACATCTCAGCCATGGTGCATAAGAGAAGATGCTAGACAGATAGTGCAGAGAATGGAGAAGTTTTTCTTTATTTGTAAAATTAGAATCCATAATCGTCTGAATGGTGAGAGATTCAGGTTAGATACCATTTTGATGTTGCGGATGATGTTGTAGCAGCCTGCCTTTTCCCCAAACTGGGAGTGGATTACAAGTAAAAAAAATGCCAGCCAGTCAGCCATTCAAATTTTATTGCTTTTGGCCAATGGCCTTTGCATAAAACAATATCACAAAACAATGCAGCCAAAACATACAAAAAGTGAACATTGAAATGGAATTAAACTATCCATGATAATATAGCAATTTAAATCTACATTTAAAAAGATAAGCTATTGAAATTATAAAAGCAATGAAAAATAGTTCAGTTTAAAACAATACAGGGCCCTCAGCCCATTCTTTAAAAACTCTGTTTTAAAAGCCTGTCAGAATTAAAATTTGTTTGCCTGTTCATGGAAAAACAGCAAGGAGGGACATTTTCTGGCATCTCTGGCAGAGTCATGGCTCCACTTGCATCCCCCACCAACAGTGGGATAATGGAGAAACTGAATGAAAAAAGGCATCTCCTAAGGGTCTCAGGACCCAGGCAGGCTCATACAGGGTGATATGATATGCCAGATAGCCTGAACCTGAGCCATATGGGGCTTTATAGGTTATAACCAGCACTTTGAATTGTCACCCAAAAAAACAACTGATAGCTAATGGAGCTTTTGTAGCAGGGGAGCTGTATGTTCCTTGAACCTGCCCCAGTTAACATTCTGGCTGCAGCTCTCTCTACTAGCTGAAGTTTCCAAGCACTCTTCAAAGTGCTTCAAAGGTAGCACCATGTAGAACATGTTGCGTAATACACTGGGCATTCTGACTACAAATCCCACACAAATTCCTCCTTTATCTGCCACAGGAAAACAGCAATGGCAAGTATCTGCCTTGCCACACTGGCACTGCTGCGCAGATGCAAGTCACTCAGAGGTAAGAACAAGGCACCCAGTGATTCGTACCTCCAGATTAACTTGGCAGAGATGATCAGCGACTGCATGGGAAGGCAGCTGCCCATCATTGCCATGTTTTGCTCCAGATTTTCCTGGAGCAAAAGGCAAGTCTTTTTAATACAGGACAAGGGGTGGAAACCTTAAACTGTGTAAACAGCCTGGACCCAATTCGGAGTTTGGGGGCTGAACAGGAATTTAGTAATACATAGTATTACTAGTGGTAATGTAGACAAACCCACAGCAGTCCAAACAACTTCACACCATGCATAGTTAAGTATTAGAATTCACCTCCATTCATGTGGAGGAGACAATGTAATGATAGCTGCCAAGTTGTATGGCTTTCCATGAGCCTGTACTGGGCGGCTGTTGCTTCCTTCGCACCTTTCCTTTCCCAGCTTAGTTTTCCAAAATGTATCCATCAAGTCTCAAGACCATATGAAGGCCGCCTTACCGTTCAACACGGTTCACTAAGGTACAAATTGGTTCTCCCAAATGGCATTTTACCTCTGTTTCATTTCTCCTTTTTCCACATGCACCCAGAAAGAAGCTTTAGCAGAGCATGAGTCTGAGCTTATTTGTTGCCCTTTCATCATGAGGACTTGGCTGAATATACAGAATCTGGAGCAGCCTTTGCTCAAGGCAAATAACATAAAGAAGGAAAAGAGTGGCATTTCACTTTTCATTGCAGTGTCATTCAGGTCATTCACTGAAATTATATACAGTGATTTCTACAATGTTAACAGCCAACTTTAGATTATTAACAGTGCTTTGGAAAGCAGTTCATTTACAATGCTCACATGCACTGGATTCTTCCAAATTATAAGGTATGGTAAAATAGGCGGTCAAACCTTGTGGCCTCCTGGATGCAATAAGTGATATAATTAATCCTTTTTTTCTCATTTATATTTTCCTAGCAGTACTCTAAACAACCTTGCTCTCTATTTTATGATCTTTGCCTTAGCCCCAGAAGAAAGAAGAAGACAAGGGTGCCTCAACGGTGTCTTGTTAAGCAGACCTCACACATACTCATTTATTGCATTATTCATGCTTTGCATAATAACAATAAATCCTGAATAAAATACAGAGGTTCTCATCTAATTTATTTAGCTTTTTAAGATAAATAAAAACATTTTTTTGCAATTTAATGCCTTTACTCTTTAACAAGACTATACAGTACCAAAATACTCACCATATTTAAACATTGCTTTCCAACAGATCTCAGTTGAGTCTGTATATAATTTCTTCAAAAGCGCAACCTTTTCTGCAGTATTGTAAATTCAGTAGTAGCCTTTCTGAGCAAGATGCTTGAGCCTGTACTCAGTAACTTCAGACATTCTTGGGGGGGGGGGGGTGGAATTATCTGTACCCAGGATCAGGATATGATACTGAAACAGTCACTCTGATAACCTGCTCCATTAAAAACTTGGGAGTGCTACCCTGTTGGTCTTTCTGGGGGCATGTCTACACCAGCCACTTAATCCAGAGCCAGTCCAGACTGGCCACAATGATGACCATCTGCATCAGCCTCATTGACCCATCCCCCTGAGTGTTGCCATCATCACAGCCTCATTGCAAGAGCCTGGCCATTACTGTCACTTCTGCTGATGCCTCTTTGTTTCCAGCATGTTCCTAACATAACATCTCACCTGGAAGAGGTAAAGACATAAAAATATTTCTGTCTTTTAACATAACTGTCTTGAAAACCAGTAAGTACCACTGTGTGATTCAGGTTTCAGATAGTCAATCAGTCATGACTTTAGTCAGCTTGTGAAAAGATTGGTTCTAATTCTACAAAAACGTGCAAAGGAGCACTACATGACAAACCAGAGGTGTCTTAGGGTGCATCTACACTACAGTTTAATACCATTTTAATTGTCATGGTTCCATCCTACAGAATCCTGGAATTTGTAGTTTTGTGAGACACCAGCACTCTTTGGCAAAGAAAGCAAAAGACTTGTAAAACTACAAATCTCAGGATCCCATAGGATGGAGCTACAGTACTTAAAGTGGTGTCAAACTGCATTATTTCTACAGTATAGATACACTCCAGTATATTCTTCTATTGCCAGTCACACAACTAAACAGAGCAGCTTGTCTTTCAGTTTTAATTTGGTTTGCCTGTTCAGCCATGTTGGTGACCATAGTGGAAATTCCGCAACCAGCTTTGCTGCCAGTAGCCTTACCTGTAATTTTACATGGCTTTACCAGGTAGCAACATGTGAAATTAGCCTGGTTTACACTGCAGTAACTGGAAAGAGGTACATAGTTATTTAACCTAATGCATCTAAGGTAAACCAGTTGTTTAAAACGCAGATATTTCAAATTTTACCATAATCCAAACCCAATTAAATATTTTTAATCCCTCTAAGAAAATAAATGTAATGGAAAGGAGATATTTATAAGGCTGGAACAATTGAAGAAATATGCAATTTTCAGGCAGCAAAGAGGGTGTGCTTAGGGATTAATAATTTTAACTTTTTTGATGCCACTGCATACAATTATAGCAATCTTATATTTCATAAATATATCATAATGACATAATTTTAAAAGGGAGAGGGAGAGAAGCCTTCTTGTGCAGAGATCGTTATATAGATTTTCCCTCTTGTGGCAAGTAAAAAAGTATAGATCAGGCATGGGCAAGGATTCAAAATATTTTTTTGCAAAAAAAAAAAAAGTTTTAGAAATAAGTTATTTTTGTTCCGTAATGCTCCTAAATATGCTCTAGGGGTGTATGGAAAGCATTTCCACCATGTTTGAAACCTGCCTGGGTCCTGAAGAGCACAAAACATTTTTGCAATTTTTTTCAAAATGTTTTTGGAACCAAAATACCCCAAAATATTCACCAGGGGTGCAGGATGCATTTTCATCATAGTTTGTGAATATCTCACAATGTCTCACATCAATTTAAGCCAAGGAAGGCACTTTTTTAAACTCCCAGAAATGGTGAAAATCCTCCCATAGCCCCTAGAAGTGTTTGGAATCAAAAACATTTTAAAAATATATATTTTTCCGTATGTGAGCAGGTGCTGCCCCCAATGGACTCATACAGGACCAGCCATCCACTGTTGCCCATCCTTGGCATAGATTTAGAATGACAAACCAAATAATTATTGAAAGGCCAGGGAACTAAGCATCTTTAGGGTTCAATTTATTTTACTGTTACCATAAAAAGATTGATATTGTTCTTTGACTCACTCAGATACAAACTAAAGAGATCTACAATGACACCCTCATACAAAAATTCTAGGTATGCTATTTATTCTTGTCCCTGACTTATAGTTAAATGGACTTCTTCCTTAATTGATGACTTCATCATTCAGTCCAAGCCACAAAAGACCTACATTATCATTTCTGAACAATTTATATGTTTCCAGTCTTCCACACTTCTCCCTGTGTGTCCATCAAAGGCATCCAAGATATACCCTCTAACATTTCTAGTTAATGGAGGCTGCAGTATTTGTTGACTCATCACATTGCATTAGTAAATGTTTATGGACAAGTGGCATATGCATCCAGTGACACCCTTAAGTATGCAATTAAAATTGGACAAGAGAGTGCGCAGATACAAATAAATATTCAGTTCTCCGCAGGTCCTTGCAATGAATTCTAGAAATATTTTAATTCCAGTATTTGCTGGTGGACAGCTGAAATTAGGACACTTACATGATGGTGGAAATAAAATGTGTACAGAAGGAGAGAAGACAGATTGTTTCATGGAGAAGCCATGGCAGAGGGTTGACAGGAGATGCCTTTCCCAAAGTAGCTACGCGGGAAGGAGAACCCTATTATATGGATGAGTGGGGCCAGCGATGGCATCTTGTCATTCTAAGTTGTGCAAGTAAGCAGGCTTAATTGCTCCTTGTCTTTTCAGGATGGCTTTCCAACCAACAATCTCATTATCACGCACATATGTTTATTGCACGTTTCCAGGCCTTCTCTTGTGACGAGAGACAATATCATTTTATCCAGCAGCACAGCTTGTTCTCTCTAAGGCAGACAGAGATGGCCAGCTTTTTTACTTTAGCTACCACAAGGGTGACCAGAGGCAATAGATATATACACAGAAAATGGCAGGGGCAGCGAGTTGACAATAAAAGTGTAGTGAAGAGGAAAGCATAAAGATAATTTCTGATTGCTAGAACTAATGTATCCAGCTTGTGGTGCAATGCATTAATAAAGATATTCTTCCATTGTGCAGATCTTTTATTTGTTGAGAAATACTATAATCATTTGGAAAGGAGTGTACTAAATCCAGGGGACAGTGTACTTCAATATCCTGTGGCACAGGAATTAGTATTTTCTTCCTCTACCCTTCCTGCTATACCCCTACATGCACAATAAACAGACTCCAGAGGATTTTCTATCCTACTGGGGCAGATTTCAGGGGAGTATAGGAAGGCTGTAAAGCTGATTCTGGCAGGAAAATCCATCAGATGTACACTATTGCATCTTGAGTGATAGTGACCCTTCTTATCATCCTTCTTCATTAAAATCATTTTTAATTTTTGACTAGCAAGTCTCATCAGTTTCAGTGGGCCAACTCTAGGCAGCTCTAACTTTGGATTTAGCCCAGTGACATTTGAAAATTAAGTCATGTTGAATGTGACCACTGGGATTAAACCTGTACCAAAGTATCCCAATAAATTAGCGACTGTCTCTGTCTAACAGAGCAGTAGGACTTTTTCATTTGTTCCGAGAGAGATCTGATTGTACTACTGACTCATCACTTTCCAGGTTCCCAACTTTGCTGATAAGAAACCCCAAAAGTCATTTTACATAGAGACCCTTTGTGATATCAAGTGAAAAGAGGAGTAAAGATCCTCTGAAGGACTTCAGGGTGCGTCACATAGAGTCAACACAATTACTGCTAAGATATATATGGTTTAGATATGCTTGTGTCAATGGAATTTTCTTTGTGAAGGCATTACAATAGCTGTTTGTCCAAAACATGACATGAAGGGAGCAGATTCTATATCTGATTCCAAAGTGAGATTATGTTACTAACTTTTTAAATACAATTTACTGGCATTAACAAAGAACTATGGCACATTGGAAATGTTTGCAAGACTCAACGATGTTCACAATAGCACAATAGGGAGGCAAACAATGGGTTTAAATTATTCAAAGCATGTTTAAGTTAAACATTAGTGAAATGTTTAATATAGAAACAGTTCAGCAATGGAACAAGAAGTCTAGCGGGTTATGAAATCTTGAAGTTCTCAAGAAAAAGACTGAGACAGAGATAAAAATAATATGATAGCTATTGTGATTGCTAGAGATAGAGATAAGATACTCCTCCTTTGAAAAAATGGCTAGATTATATTTATTTATTGACTTAAAATAATTACAGAGGTTTTTCTCTGAGCAAAAGTCTCTCAGGGCAGAAAAACAATATAAATTTACAGTAAAAGTACAATGTTGCATTATATTTTGGAGAAGTAAGTTTTTGTTGTTATTATCTACCTTCATGTCCACTTCATCTTATGGTGAAACTTATCAATAAGACTTTTTTCCTACAGTTCCCCAGACTACACCAACAACTAGCAGGGCCACCGATGCTGAGCTCATGAGACAAGCAAGTTCACATAAATGCAGATAATCTTCCAATATTCTGGCTGTCAGTAATCCTTTTAGGTCTACAAAGGTTAAGATCAGCCATTGATTAGGTCCAAAAGCATACTGATAATTAATGCAACTAACACAGAACTGGTCCAATGTGTCCAAACCACCTAGTTCTAATGAACATCTACGTTCTTACATTCTGTACCACAGAGGTTTGGGGGTGGTTTTCAAAGGTAGCTTCATGGAGAATACACCATCTTAATCTAATGCAAAAATAACTAGTGCTCATAATTATACTAGGTCCACTTTCTCTAGGTAGGATTGCATTTGGCATACTAGTGATGAAAACCTCCCCGGCCTCAGGCTTTACTGCCCTCTGGCTTCTATAAACAGTGTTGAGTCTAAGAGAACTGTCAAACCAGTCTTTCAGGAGGAACATAATACTGGCTGCACTCCTTCCACCCAAATCAGCTGATTTCCCTAACTACAGTACTTCCATCTCATCTGGTATAAGCTTCAGTTTGCTTGACATCAGCTGTCCAAAACAACCTTCAGACAGTACCTGTTCGTAACCACAACTTCCCTGGGATTTGAAAACATAAAACAACATTAAAAGACACATGTCATGGTCACACAGATTGTTTTGCAGCCCAAATCTCCAGCTGGCTTTTTCTATAATACCTTCTATATAAAGGTGAAACAGAGTGAGAGGAAAGATGGAGCCACCCATCATGCCAAAGGCCACTGGATGGAATGGAAGCCCATGCATACCATCTTCAGAAACCACACCTCACATAAGGCCTAGGACCATTGAAAAGTTGTATCTCTGAAATGCAATCCAGTCAGGTGCTCCCAAAAGATTCCATGATGGATGGTATCAAAAGTTGTCAAAAGGAATTAAAACAGATGGAGTATATTCTCCCGGCACCTTCTTTTACTTTTGGTCTATAGTTTGCCACTACAATACCAATACTAAATTGGAGACTACATTAAAATGCACTTTATTTTATTTGTTTGTTTATTTTATAACTTAACTTTCACACAGCACATGCTTCAGGGTGGCTCACATTAAGCACTCTGTGATCTTTAATTCTTGGGCTGGCTTGAAATGACAGAGATGCCATTAAAAAAATCAGATTTCAGTCAGATTTTTGTGGGATTCAATTCTCTGTGAATGAACAGTCTTACAATTTGGGATTCTTCTTCTGCATCCAGTACTGCTCATGGATGGGCAGGGGTTTTTCTGCCAGGTTTCAGGTATGCCAGATGCAGCCCTTCCAGGGGAAGATGGATTTGACCACCACTGATACTTGGTTTTGTTAGATCCCAGTGGCTGCCAAAATGCCCCGTGGATTACATTTTTCATTATATTATACTGGTCTTACCTCAATTGCACTTTCTGAGTTGTTTCTAAACCCCAGTTGCTGATGCTTATGTTTAGAATCCTAAATGAGAGAGTCAACATAAGGGAAAGACTACCTTTCCCCATATCACCATTCCCATGGGTGTGATATTTATGGAGATTATATATATCCCATTATCCCCAACACACCCAAAGGGCTGGGTTGGTAGGAATGTAGGAACTGGAATGCATGGGATTTCCATCCAAGGAAATATAGATTAGTGCCATCTCCAGAGAATGGAAATGTTATACCTTTGTTGATTATAACTCCCACAAATCTTTAGCAAGCATGGCAGTGGGGGCGGGGACCTATTCTCCCCTCTCTCCCCTTTCTCTGGCTGTGAACATTTTTAAAACTGAACTCTGCTTGTTTTTAATGTTTTTCTTTAATTCATTTATTGCTTTTGTAATGGTATTTTACTTTGTAAACCATATGTAGAGTGCTATTTAAAGCTTAAAGGCAGTACAGAAATATTTGTCTGAATAAAAAACCCAAATAAACAAAAATAATGATAGTGATAGCTTGAAGAAAACAATAGTGAACAAAATGCTTCATTCTTGAGTGTTTGTGTGCATACACACAAAGATCCCACAAAATCAGTAAATCTATAAGCCCACTAAGGAAGAAACAGTGGAGTCACAGATTTGGAATTCTGGGTTCCCATATTATATGTTTAGCAGAATTTTACTTAGATTCCTTCCCCCCTGTCCATTTCCATAATCATCTTGTCTAGAAGATGTTTTTGTACTTCACTCAGCTATAGTTCTTGTCACAAGGAGTCTCCTCTGATCCCAGATTTTGTCCCTAAATCCCATGGAATGATGAACCACTGATCTAGCAACCCTATAAATGTGACCCCTTAGAATAGGATCATAGCATGTCATCACAAAATATGGCACTCAGTGTTACAGCAAGGCATTGTGTTTCAACTATTTAAGATAGTGCTGTTGGACATTGCAACAGACCAAACAAGAATGAGTGTGAGACATTAGCAGCTATAATATGCTTCTCAGTAAGAAGTTTTAAAAATAAATAAAAGGAGTGTGTCATCCTGATCCTTTGGGTGCTGCTGTTGCAGTATAAATGAAATAGGTGCACTGCTTTCTTTTATATGTTATTTTATGCATAAGAAACCACAACACTTATGAAAGAAATCTTTCCTGTCTAATATACAATTATGTTTCTATTCCCACGTACTGTTAATAATAACTGCTCAGCCCATGTGTGTAGTGTGTGTTTACCTGTGTGTGTGTGTATCACATCACACACTTCCATCATCCCATTCAAAATGTTTACGAAAATTCAGCTGTAGTGTACATATTTATTTTATTATGGTAAACAGGTACAGGTAACCATGGCCCTCCACACATTTTTAAACTGCAGACCACATCAGTCCTAGTCACTGATGATGGTTTGTGGGACATGCAATCCAACAGCATCTAGAGGGCCACAAGTTGTCTAACTCTTCTAGTAAAGGACTGAGAAGTAGTCTAGATGAAATTTTTATAGTTCGAGAGGCGGGATGTAGAATTCACTTTCACAGGTATTTAAACCATTGTTCTTCCACTGTCATTCAAAGGCAATTTTGTAAAGCAACTCTTGATGAAATGAAATAAACCAAACTTGCAAAACTGGACCTTGATTTTTTTATTTTGTTCTAACAATTGCTATCAGTATCCTAGCCTACTTTATAACTAACCTAGACTGCTGTTTCATTTGTGCATTACTCAAAGCCTCACAGTCAGCCATTCTTTCTCGATGGATTAAGCCATCCATGACTTGAAAATATTCCAACAAAAATTATAAATTCCAAAAAGCAAACTTTGATTTTTCCATTTTATATGAAGGACACCATTTTATTAAATGTGATTCAAACATCTATGGATGTGGGTATCCACGGGGGATCCTGGAATCAAACCCCAGTGGATACCAGGGTGCACTGTTTTTCCTCAATAAATAATGCACAAAACAGTTTGCTACAGAGTTTGCTTCCTACATTTATGTATCCTCAACTGATTGTTCCAACACAGCAGTTTCTTCTGGTTTGGTAGATGATCCACATACTAGAGCTGAACAAAAACAATGTATAGTTCTTTGTTAATCATGTAATAGATTAACATCCCATCTTTTTGGGTCGACTGAGAGAGTTGGGGATCGGAGGCACTGCGCTCCGGTGGTTCCAGTCCTTTCTCTCCGGGAGATCCCAAAGGGTGAGGCTCGGGGACAGTTGCTCTTCTAAGATAGAGCTTAATTGTGGCGTCCCTCAAGGCGCCATCCTGTCCCTGATGCTGTTTAACATCTACATGAAGCTGCTGGGTGAGATCATTCGGAGGCATGGAGCTCAGTGTCTTCAGTATGCTGATGACACTCAGATTTACCTCTCCATGACAAGATTGTCGGCCCAGACTTCAGATGGTGTCTCTCCTCTCAATGACTGTCTTATGGCAGTAATGGATTGGATGAGGGAAAACAGGTTGAAGCTCAATCCAGACAAAACGGAGGTACTAACTGTCACAGGACCGAAGCCAGGATTGGGAATACACCTCCCGGTCCTAGATGGGGTCACACTCTCCTCGAAGGACCCTGTTCGCAGTCTGAGGGTACTCCTTGATTCGTCGCTTCACATGACTAGTCAGGTGAATGCGGCGGTCAGGAGTGCCTGTTATCAGCTTCGGCTGATCCGCCAGCTGCACCCTTTCCTGGAGCCGAAGGACCTGGAGTCAGTGGTACATGCTTTGGTAACCTCACAATTGGACTTCTGTAATGCACTCTACATGGGGCTACCCTTGTGCCTAACTCAGAAACTTCAATTAGTTCAGAATATGGCAGCCAGGCTTGTCACGGGAACCTCAAGGAGAGAGCACATAACACCGGTGCGCAAATCTCTCCACTGGCTGCCAATTAGTTTCCGAGCGCAGTACAAGGTGTTGGTTTTAACTTTTAAAGCCCTACATGGCTTGGGTCCATCTTATCTGAGGGACCGCCTCCTCCCATACGAACCCCCCCGCACACTCCGGTCTTCTGGGAGGAACCTGTTGCAGCCTATGAAGACTAGGCTGACACAGACCTCCCAGAGGGCCTTCTTGGCTTTCGCTCCCAGGCTATGGAATGACCTGCCGGACGAGATGCGTCTTATTACATCTTCTGATTGCTTTAAAAAAGCCTTGAAGACGCATCTCTTCCAGCAGGCCTTCCCAGAAAGTCCTTAACCTCCTGGCTCTGTTTGGGTTAAGCTCTCCCATTAGCACTTTAACATCTTGACCCTGATCTCTATGCAATGGGTTGCCGTTTTAAATTGAAATTTTTATTATGTCGTTTTAATTGATGTTAGTTTAATTTAATTTTAAGGGGCGGGTGGTTGGGTATGGGTCATGTATATTTTATCTTGCATTTTTTAATTGATGTAACCTGCTCCGATTGGATACAGAGGAGCAGGCTATAAATAAAACATTATTATTATTATTATTATTATTATTATTATTATTATTACATATCCTTATATCAAATAGCAAAGCTGATATATGTCTTTATGTTACCATTAAACTGAGCACAGGGAACCAGCAAAGAAGCCTCTTAACCATAGACTCCAAAGCTGACCATGTGGTGCTAGTTGATTCAGAGAAATGTTCCCAGTTGGTATCTGGTCATCATCCTGAACAAAGATATGCAACAGCTGTTCCCCATGAGAAACACTCTTTGCCTTTCCCACCCTGCCCCTTAGTAGACAAGGGCTGAGTTTCTCAGTTCTAAGAATTTTTCAGGGCAGGAATATCTCCAGTCCCTGAGAACCTCAGCATGCCCCAAATTACAAATCTCTACTGCCCAATCAACCTAAAACTGGAATTATCTTTAGCACTGAGATAAACTTAGAAAGTACACTCTAGCTCCAGAAACAATACTAAACTGTTTTAGGATTTCTTGGTATTGAACAGCTTGCAGGATTAGGGCTGAAGCTGTAACCAGTCATCAAAGGAGTAACAGCACACATGGCTTTAAAAGCAAAATGGAAGCAGAAGATTTTATTTTTATTTTTTTGCTATTAGGCTTGCCAATTGTCACAGTTTCTGTCCAAAGTCTTAAAAGTGCAAAGATTTAAAAAAAAAAAACAAGAACAAAAATGAAAATTGAGATCATGAAACATGTGTTAAAGTAATAAACTTAACTGATGAAAAAATTCACTTTCCCAATTTCAAAGAATGTCATATTCTGAATGAGTAAAACAGACAATTCAAAAATAATAATAAAAGAAAACTTCTTTAAAGCTTTGTTAATCATTTGCAGGGCCATAGGTAAGAAAACTATGTGTAAGGGAAGGGATATCATACAATAGTGTTAATGGGAAATCAACAAAGACTATAGTAATACCAAGCAAAGCAGAAAAAAACAGTAAACAAAGTAATATTAAGATAATATATGCCATAGGTTGCAATGACTTAGTATACTACCTTCAGTTTTCTAAAGAACAAACAGCTGTCTCCATCCTCACTGAATAAAATCTTTTGGTTATAGATATATCTAAAAAGGGAAATTGGCTTACTCCCGTTAATTGCTTTTACCATCTTCAGTCTGGTGAATAAGGGGCTGTTCCTTCTAACATTGGCAAACATGACTGATTAGCCAAAGTTTATAGCTTTAAACACTAAGACTTATTCATAGCAAGTGAAAGAATAAGACGTAAGACTCATCTTAGATTCTCCCTCTCACATGTATAATATGTGCCTTGAACTCCTGATTAGCAGGGATTTAGATTGCTGTTAGATTGCTTCTGCTGCCAGTTTGTAATGTGACACACAGAGGAATTTGTCTCATGCAATAAAATAGTTTTCCTTGGGGTGACATACAGTGAGACATCAGGGTTTTTTTAAACCTTGCAGTACTTGCAGACATGTCACCTCAAGAAGCTCAACAGATTGGGATTGTATCACCCCTTGGCACCTAAGAACAACCAAGCACACCTCTTAAAAATGTAGGCTGGCATCCTGTTCAGTATTTACAATGTTGCATGCAAAGGAAGGAACTAAGTACCTCTGAGTATTCCTTGCCTTAAAAAAACCTTATGAAATTCAACTTGATGGCACACACATGCTCGTGCACACACACACACACACACACACACACACACACAGAGGCCATACTTGTAACATTGTAAATTTTGGAGTTCACATTTATAGTCATTGCACCACTGGCTACAATGACAGAAAGTGTCACCATACATTACCTTTTCAGCAGTGCAGCCCAATCAACAAAAGGATTTCTGCAAGGGTCCTTGCCCCTTCCTGTTGCAAAACATATCCCTGTCAGGAGAGGGTTGGTGTCATTGTTATACACTCCCCCACTATCCAATGTTTTGGATATCTTTCAGTTGGTGTAGCTGCACTGCTGAAAAGGTAGGATTTGACAGCTAGCATCAGCAGACATATTGATACAAGCTCTCAGTCACTGTTTTCCTAAATAAAAATTAATGCACAAAAAAGCATAGCTTTAAATGGTAAAATAACAACATGTTCTTTGATGCATGTACAATGTAAGGAAACCATGGTCTCAATTTGGGGAGAATCATATTGCCCACTGCGTATCATTGAATTGCAAAACCCTGCAGCCCTAGACACATAGAAAATTATAAGGAATGCTGAGAGTTGCAGTTCAACAATACAATTCTCATCCTTGACTTAAATTCAATTACCAGTTGTAAGTAGAACAGAACCATTTAAATTGTATAGGTTTTGGCAACTTTCCATTGATTCAAAGGTCTACTGTAGTTGGGACTAGTAACTGAATTTAGGATCAGACATGGTGGTTTTTCAGAGTTTTTATCCATGATGTAGATGCATATTAATGCTGCCTTTCATATAGTGTGAGATATAAAAGATTCATAAAATCAGCCCTACAACCGATACCTATGTTAAAATAAGTTGTAATGTTTCTCAGTATATCAGCTATATAAATGCTGCTAACAAATGAGGAAATTATTGAGAAGTGACTCCAAATAAAAGTCAGATATGTAATCCAAACCACACACCAATATTTCCCAAATGGATTGTCAGTGTAAATATGAAGCGCTCTTTCTGTGTGCATCTCCAGATGCTATTGGACTCCTCCCATCAGCACAAGTCAACATAACTAGTGGTGATAAATGATGAAAGTTGCAATCCAACAACAACAGGAAGTCTCCATGTGCCCAATCATTGCTGTAAGTGAAATCAGAAAGTGCGGGGCATTTTTCCTTTGCAAAGAGTCTTAAAAGGCCTTTTGAGAAACAGAAAGTATTATAATACTTTCCAGAGAGTCAATAGGACTTAAACCATTAAATGAATGGTGTTAATAGCAGGAACTACAAGAGGGATAGCAACAACAGTGGCAGCATTATCGCTGATAGATGTGTGTACTGGAAAATACAGGCCATTATGTAAAAAATTTAAAATCTGTACTTCAGAAAAATTGAGTCCTGTCACAACACAGTTATAGCATTTTGGTGCCACTTTAATTGTTCCACCTATGGAATCCTGGGATTTCTGTTTAGAATTCTCTGCTATAAAATTCTAGTAGGAAACAGAAAGGAGACAAGCTCCATGTGCTCTAAGATGGTCAACTTAGGAATAAGATGGTTATTCAGTATTTATTCAGTGTTTTAAAAGCCCAATGCATTTTGGCCACACCAGGCCTTCTTCAGGGGCTGAAAACAAATATAAACACAATGTGAAGTCAAAGGCTTTCATGGCCAGCAGCCATAGTTTTTTTTTTTTTTTTTGGGGTGGGTTTTTCAGGCTATGTGGCCATGTTCTAGAAGAGTTTATTCCTGATGTTTATAATAAACTCTTCTAGAACCTGGCCCGAAAAACCCACAAAAAACTACCAATATAAATACACTTAAACTCTCAAAGGGTATGTATAACCTTGATAGGTTCTATAAGGATATTTGTATACCATAGTTTTGGTGAGTGTTGTCCTCTCTTTTGAATACTATAGTTTAAGTGTATCTATATTTGTTTTCAGCCCCCGAAGAAAGACTGGTGTGGCTGAAATATGTTAGGCTTTTTAGAAACCGAATAAATACTAAATAACAGTTGACCATCTTGGAGCATGTGGAGTTTGTCTTCTTTCGGTTTGCAGTTAGCTATGTGCTTTCAGTTTCTTATTTATAAAATTCTAGTGCCTTACCAAATTTACCAAATCCAAGTTTCCATATGATGACATTGGAATCAAAGCTCTATCATTGTGTGGTGGGAAAGGTCCCCTGAATTATGTACATAATTCTGAAGAAGTTATTCTAATATTTCAGCCCAATGATGAGATGTATTATTATATGTGTAACTGCACATTGGGATGGAAAATATGTCAGTATGAGAACAGTGTTTTATGTTTTGGATTAAGGCTCAAATTCTAGGCAATGCACACCAAGGGTGCATCTACAGTTTTGAAATAAAGCAGTTTTGAAATCACTTTAACTGCAAAGTGTCCATCCTACATATCCCTGGGATTTTCAGTTTTCTGAAACACCAGCATGCTTTGGTAGAGAAGGCTAAAAACCTTGTAAAACTACAAATCTCATGACTTTGTGTGGCATTATAGTGCTTAAAGTGGTGTCAAACTGTTATTATTCTACAGTGTAGATGCATCCCTTTGTTTTGGATACCTGTTATGTGAAGATGATGCCAAATAAACAAGCTGATAATATGTTTAATAATAAAGGTAAAGGTAGTCCCTTGCCATGAATGTCTAGTCATAACCAACTGTATGGGGCAGTGCTCATCTCTGTTTCTAAGTTGAAGAGCCAGCATTGCCCAAGGACTGCTCTGGTGGTCATGCAGCCCCAATGACTGCACTGAACACTGTTACCTTCCCACTGAAAAGTGGTTCCTATCTATCTCCTTGCATTTGCATGCTTTCAAACTGCTAAGTTGGCAGAAACTGGGACTAGTGACAGGAGCTCACCCCATCATTCAGCACTCAGGCCTCGAACTGCCAACCTTCCGATCTTCTGATCATCAGAACTGCCATCTTAACCACTCAGCCACTGCACAGAAATCCTAGCATATGAAGATTTTTTAAAAAAGGTCAAATGAACGAAAATCACTGCGACCTACAGTATATGTTATCCAGGGATGGCAAAAATGATTAGCTAGACATGATGGTCCATGGTGAGAATGCATGGTCTTTCCTGGGAGTTATATGTTATCCAGGGCTGTCAAAAAAAAAAAAAAAGCTAGACATGATGGTCCATGGTAAGAATGGATGGTCTTTCCTGGGAGCTTGGATACAAAGTGAGGGAATAATAAACAAGAGATGATAACATAGTCCTGGAATGTTTAAACCATTTGTGCATAGCAGCAGAAATTAAGTTTCATGACTTAACATCTGCTTATGTTATTATATGTCACTGAGTAAGCCCTTCAAAAGCGGCATTGTTGAGCCAGGGCACCAGGCTCTTAGCACATCTCAGACTCCATTTCCTTACATTAGCTGGCATCTGATTATCTGTCTGCAGTTGTACCTCATGTGGAATATAAAACACCAGATATGGAAAAACTTTCCTGACTATTCTGTGCTCACTCAGTGGGCATGGCTCTTCTGGCAAGGAGCAGGAGTCTGCAAGTACTGTTTATTTTTCTTGCACAACCAGCTAAGCTAATTTATTACAGAAGGCTAATCAGAATGACAAGGTTGGACGAGCTTCCAAAATCTCCAGTTTGTTTTTAATTTAATTTAAATCTCCATCGCACTTTATTTTTGAACAGCAAAGAGTTAGTCAAGACTGTGGGAAGCAAAACCCCCATCAAGGATAACTGTGCTGTGAAGCTTTTTCATTATTTATGGGTGTGTGTTTTTTAAAAAAAATCAAAACTTTGGGAGAGAGGGTTTTTTAATGGTCTGTTAATCAAATTAAGCATCAAAACAGGGTATAGGATTATTTAAAGGGAACTCTATGGGATCTTTTTTTTAAAAAAAATCAGCTGCATTTTATAAAAAAAGTGACTTCGCTTCATCAACATTTTCCTGATTTAATTGTTTAAAAATACCATCCATAATTTCCCCTTCCTATCTAATAATCCTTTTCAGAAGACTTAACAGTATCCCCAGTGATTTAATTTTTTATTTTTTATAATTTTTTTTATTGAGGGCTGAGCTCTTAGAGAAGCAATGACACAAATAGCTCAAGTGAACTGCGACACCTCTGTGGACAGTCTTCTCAGAGATGACAGTTCTGAAATACAATTATCAGTGTGATCTGCTTAAGAATTCATCATCAGTTCCTGCCTTCTGAAGACTAAAAAAAAGTGGTGGTGGTGGGGGGAGAGACATACAAAGAAAAAGAGGTGATAAGAAGGCATCATTTTCCTCCAGCCTCATAACTGTAAATTGAAGAAAATTATTTTCTTTGCCTGCAGCTCATTGGCATATAGGCAGCATTATATTATAATTTCATAAGCATAAATCCTTTGAATAAATTTCAGAAGAATAACTGAATTAGAAATGCAAGTAAAGTATCTAAAAAACTTAACTGTACCAGGCAGGAAGAGCTGGATGCAAGTAGAACTAGTGAAAGGAAATTTACTGTCGGGGTGTTTGTCATGGAGATCAACCTCCCACCAATCTAAATTGATTCACTGAGGCAAATTTTGAGAGAAAAGTATACAACATCCAAATATACTCTAACATATCGTTTCTTTTTGCATAATGCCTGATCATTTCATCTGAAATCTAGGGAACTAACAGACTTGGGTCTTATAGTAATTAAAGTAATGGACAGTTCTATGTGTTCTGTTAACTACTGGCACAATTCTACATGGGATCCTTCCACTCTACACAACTATAGTGCTATGAATCCCTTGTAACTGTTATGCTTCCAACCTGTGGAATCATGGGGTGCCATCCACACTACAGAATTATAGCAGTAATAATCCATTTAAACTACTGTGGTTCCATTCTATGGGATCCTGGAATTTGACATTTGTTGAGGCAATGGAGCACACTGGCTTCAGTGCCTCTCTCTAAATTGCCAGTCATAGAATTCCATTGAATAGAATCATGTCAGTTAAAATGTAATGACAGTACTTGTGAATGTACTGTGAATGGGCCCAAGTATTTGCACTCTAGCGAGGAGTATTTAGAATTCTTAGCCAGAGACCTCTAATACCTCTCCAAACTCCCTGGATGTCCATAGATGCCCCAGCAGCTAAAGTGCAATCACAATGCTATAACCGTACAGTGTGGATACGCCCATGATCTACTACCTATCACCTCAGGGTTGTTTTGTTTCCAAATTGTCCAAAAGGATGTTCCACTCTGATCCTTAGAGGAGCAGCCAGCTCTTACAGACCTGTTTAAAACTGTAGCATTTTCTCTTTCTGGGTGATCCAGATCAAAGCTGAGGTTGTTGTGAAATGTAATCCCATGATTTCACAGATCAACTGCAATGTTGTTGTTTTTGTGTGCCTCCATGTTGTTTCTGACTTATGGTGACTCTAAGGCAAACTTATCATGGCAAGTTTTTTTTCAGGGGAGGTTTGCTTTTCCCTGAGGCTGAGAGCATGTGACATGTCCAAGATCACCCAATGGGTTTGATGGCTGAGCTGAGGATCGAGTCCTGCCCTCCAGAGTTGTGGGCCAACACTCAAACCACTATGCCATACTGGCTCTCTCAACTGCAATATATTTAATAAATAAATAGGTCTGTTCCAACTGTCCCTTACCAATGAATTAGTATTAGTATATATTTGCATACTGATTTGTCAAGAATTTCTGCAAATTAATCCTAGGTTACTTTCTCTGTTGGCCAAAAGGTAAGTCAAAGAACTGATCCACATATAGTATGAAGGTAATAGTGAAAGTGACTGTAAACATGTGCAACTTATAAGGTTACCTTGATCAAATCAATGCCTTTTATCTTTTCTATAGATCTGAGGGAAAGAACAACAAATAATGTAAATCCTCAATGTAAACAAGACAAAAGGGGGCGACGGGGAAAACAGGTAGCAACCAGCTATTAACCTTGGCATCAACAATGGTTGTAACCAAGAGAAAGTGAGAACCACCATAAAATCCTAAAAATGCTCATCTCCATTCATTTTAGAAGTTAACAGGTCCAGGTATGGTTAATACTTGGACGGAAGTCCATTAAGAAATACCAGGGATCTCCAAGTAAGGCCAGAAAAGAATCTTGCTTGAACCTGAAAACCTGCTTGGAAAGTCATCGCTAGTCAGAGGTGATAATACTGGCCCAGCTGGACCAATGTTCTCACTGAATTTATGGCAGCTTCTTGTGTTTCTATGAGATGTGGGTGAGGCACAGAGTGGCCTGCGAACTAATGCTACTGAGGGGAATAAGTATTTGTTGTTGTTATTTGCCACCAAGTCAACTTCAATTTATAGTGACTCTATGAATGAGAGACTTCTCAGATCCCCACTTATCAAATGCCTTGCTCAGATCTTGCAGGCTCAGGGCCATGGAATTCTGGGATTTGCAGTTTTGTGAGATATCTAGCCTTTTTGTCAGAGAGCTCTAGTGCCATTACAAACTACTGTACAAGATTCCATCACATTGAGCCATGACAGCTAAAGCAGTGTCAAACTGCATTATTTCTGCAGTGAAGATTACACCTTAAATCAGGTCAGAGCTTGTTGGAGTAGGTATCACCTTCCTGATGCTCTTGGCCCAGACAGACACCTGATCAAATGGCAAGCTGAGAAGTGTCTTTTCCTAGCCTGCAATAGAGCAGAAAGTGAAAAACTGTTTTTGAACAAGCGGGGAGGAGAAGTAATTCACCCACATTTATTTCTGTTGGGTCTGTAAGAGCTGGAGTCAGGAATAAGAAGGTGCTGATAAGAATGACCACTGCCTCCTGCCTAACTTGCCAAAGACACTCAGTTTGGAGATGGTCTTGGGACTGAAAACCTTCTTGTATTTCCAAGGAAGATGAACTGTAATAAGTTATTTTGCCAAAAGGGAAATACTGTATGTCAGTTCTCCTGATGCAAGCTCTCTCTCTCTCCTTTGGATGTGATTTAGAAGAAAGCAGAAAGAGAACACAAGTCATTCATACCTCCTTTTATCCTGGTTCCTTGGAACAGGTGATGTTTCTCTGAATCTTACTGCCATTGACATGGCAAAAAGTTGCCACCTATTGACTTCTGCTTCACTTACATGTGTGCATGCTCTGTCTCAGACTCCCTCTTGCATACACACACACACACACACACCATGAGCTCATACAGCTCAGCACATAGGTCTGACAGCCAATTCCTTTTATATACCATAATTAAGGATTTCTCAAACGTGTGGGTAAAGGATGGCTCATCAGCCTTCCTGTCTCTGGCACTCAGGCCAAAAGTGCAGATTCTGATAAGAGGTGTGTGCTTTCACATAAGCATATGTGTTTTGCAACTGTGAATGTTGCTTTCTTTGTTGTCGTTGTCACTTTTTTCATCAATTTAATTAGATACAATTTGTCTCAGCTTTTCCATGCAGCATTTGTTTACATACTCATCAAGACCGACACAGGCCAATTAGTGTAGTGTAATTGTTTAACCTAGTCAGTGTGAGCCTGTATTGAATAGTGTGTGTTGCTCCTTGAAAAGTGGGGGTGAGGGGGACATGCGAGAAAGGGATGAACAAACACTAATAGGCCTTTCAGTGGTATGAGATACTGACACAATGCACTAAACCAGAAGACCTGGGGATATGAGATTAACCCTTTATTCCTTGCTCACTGTCACCACCATCATGGTGTGATCAATTTCCTAAGCACATTCTTAAGATCTATTATAACTGAAGCACTCAGTGGGATTATCTCCTCTCTGAGATGTCCTTAGAGAGCTGTTCTTAGAGAGCAGCTATGGAAATATAAGTTCAAGGTTATGTATGACTGTCTTTCGTTGAAGAACACAACAGATGAACTGGTAGGTTCACTTTGTTGCAAATAGCTCTGTCTTCTAGCCTTACACAAGGTATTTTACATTGCAAGATTCTTTGAGGAAGACTAAGGAATGCTTATTTTGAAACATAATACAAAGCAATGGTGAGGCTATCAACACAGTTCAGCCTTATTTATACAAATTTCCTGCTGAATGTGTGTCTGCAATGGAGCTTCTCTTTAACCTCCTAGATTCCTTTGCATCTTTCTCATGTTTTCTCTCCTGGCATGCAGTTCTGAATCCAGAAATATGTTGCTACTCATAAGACTCCATCTTCATCCCTCATTTTCTCTCATATTCCTTACTGATGGTTTCAAAGTTAACAAAATTTTGTAGCTACCCAAGCCACTGCTAAAAGGAAGAAGGAATCGTTCACAACCACTCTCTGACTCTTTGAAGGAAAGTGTCTAGAACTAGGGTTTTTCCTGTGTGAAAAAGCAAAACTGCTTGCTTTGAACCAATGTTTCAAAACCATCCAACTATATAGCTCTTATTTTGATATGGAGCTATGTAAGAGGCAGTCAGAAGTTGAATACATACTACTTTCTCATTTAAACTAACCCTATTCATAAAACCAGCCCTTTATGCAATCAAGTTAAGAATGTGCTTAGGAAATTGTGTAGTTGAAGGTTTTCATGGCCAGCATCTATTGTTTTTTGTAGGGCTTTCGGGCTATGTGGCCATGTTCTAGAAGAGTTCCTTTTGGACGTTTCTGAGGTCTCTGAAGATGCCAGCCACAGATGCTGGCAAAACATCAGAAAGAAACTCTTCTAGAACATGGCCACGTAGCCCGAAAAGCCCTACAAAAAACTATGCTTGGAAATTGATCACACTATGATGGTGGTTAAAGTGAGCCAGGAATAAAGGGTTAATCTCACATTCTCAGGTTGGTGGTAATGTTTTTAGGAGATAGTCATGTAAAACAAACAGCTTCATTTTTTAGCCCAGAATATCTCCTTTACAGACATCTGCTGTGGGTGGACATGTTCCATAAGAGAATTTTAAAAAGCACTGCTGGTTTCTCCATCTTTCTGAATCTTTTTCTATACAGTGAACTGTTGCTATCCACCAGAGTTTAGTTCCAGAACTCTCCCCTGCCCTGTGAATACCAAAAACCATGGATGTTCAAGTCCCATTAAATATAATGGATAGTAAAATGGTGAACCTTATATAAAATAGCAAAATCAATGTTTATTTTTTGGAATATGTATATTCTTTTAATGTTTTCAAGCTATGGATGCTTGAATCCATGGGATACAAAGGGCTGACTGTATATTATAGAAGAGCAAAGAAGTCTTTCTGTCAAAGGACAATTGAATTCTGTAATACTAAAACAAGGTTAATAATTCGAATAATGCTAATTTTATAAAAATAAATCTAAGAATAAATGTCACATGTGACACATAATAAAGCTGGAGGGGCCAAATATAGCCATTTTATGGTCCCTGAAGCCCCCAAGCCTCCAGAGCCTTCAAACGCAGCAGTTTAGTCCCCATGCCCCTCCCAACTACAAACCTCATCAAAGCCCCCCAATCTGCAAAAATTGGTCAAAAATGAAACTGGAAGCAATGTCATTTGTGGTCATGTCAGGGACAATGATGAATCCCTGCAGGGGTGAGTGTTAATAATGGTTCCTGACCCTCTGTTGTTCCCTACCCCTGCAATAAGAGAATAAGATCCCTATAAGTTTTTACAGGCCCAGTTTAAAAAAGAGAGAGAGGGAAGGAAGAAGTAGATGGGAAAAGAAGCTGACAATTTAGATCAGTTCATATGTTGAGACAAGATGACAAGGCTGGGACAAGTTTTGGCTGTATTTTGAATACAGACTTGGCCATCATTAGGCATGTAGGAATTTTTTCCAGAAACTGAAGTTGCGGAGGGTATGGTATAATCCAATTTTGAATTTAACTAATTCTAGAATTGTCTCACTGATGCCTCCTTCCACTTGCGGGAAAATCTGCTTTGGAACCGGACTCTGCCCTGCTAAGGAAAGCGGTCCCCAAAGGCCCCTTGTTCACAGTATGAAAAGGGACTTTGTTCGAAATCGCTTTTTTAGCTGGGAACGCTTGTCGTCCCACTGAAGGAGCCAGGGAAGGTGACAGCCCTTCATCCCCCCCACCCCTTCCCCCAGGGGAATCTTTTTTGGGGGTAATAGAATTGATTGCAAAAGCAATCTTTTGCAAAAGCAACTCTTTGCTTTTGCAATAGAGTGCATTTGCGATCAATTGTATTCTCTCTCTCTCTCTCTCTCTCACACACACACACACACACACACACAAACTTCTTCCTGGTCCTTGGGGGGCCTGCCTCCCTCCCTCCCTCCCTCCCTCCCTCCCCTGAGGAGGGCTCACTGCTGCTCCAGAGGGTTGCCTTGTAGCCCGGTAAGCCCCGGCTGCTGCGACTAGTCCCACAGCCAGGTGCCAGTGCATCTGGTGACCTAGGGCTGATGGGGCTGGCAGTGTTTGTGCCGCACCGCTCTTGCCACTGCTCCTGGGACTCAAGGGCTTTCCACCCGCCAGGGAATGGAAGGCCCATCAGCTCCAGGAGCAGCGGCAGCGGCGCAGCAAAGAAGGCCATCGCCGCCTCTACTAGGCCTGTCCTGCTCCCAGCCAGGGCTGATGGGGCCCATGCTGCTCCTGGGACTGATGGGCCTTCCAGCAGCAGCCCATCCCAAAAAAAAAACACGATTCTGACCAGCGTTCCCACTTATTGGGCACGCTTTAGAATCGTGTTTTCAAAAAAAGGCCACTTCCAAACTAGTGTCAGGAAAGCCCGGGCTATTTGTTTTTATCCCGGACCTTTCCTCCACTAATCAATCCAATGAAGATTGGAAGTTGGTTCAAGTGTGAACTAGGGTCATATATCCCATGTCACACTTTGCAGCAAAATGTAGTGGGAATGGGGCCTTAGTTGTCCAACATAAGCAGCCCAGGCTTTGAGACAGATCTCTCCAAGGGCAAGGTAAGTACTCTAGGAAGGATAGAATAATAGAAATTCATATGTAAAAAGAAAGGTGATACTTGAAAGCTGCTTAGAAACAAAGAAAGCCTGGTTATCAGATTAAGCACAAGCCATTATATGGGTAAGAGCCTTATTGAAAAACCATTTTACATGAACTAGGAAGCTCTGGGTCATTTCAGACTTCTTGGGCTCAATAAAAATATGGACTTCCATTATTTTTCATAGCACCCCCATTGCACTATAGAAATGGGAAGTATTTTTAAATGAAAGGAAAATCAGACAAGGAAATAAATACCTTTTCTTTATTCCCCCCTTTCCTTCTTTTTCTTTCTTCTTTAAAAATCATACCGATGTTGTGATTAACTTGCATTCTACAGCCTAGCTGATGTGACAGTCAACCAAATTAATCCCATTATGCAAAATCTAGTTCACAAGTGGTTTTGCTTTTCTCTTCCCCCACCCCTTTTTTCGTGAAATTATGTCAATTTTCCCATAAATTGGAAAGACCATGTCAGCTTTCCGTATTGCAAGTAGACACTACACAGTGCTGCATGTCTATATTCCTTTAATGCAGAAAGATACAAATTTTTAGCTCAGTGGCACAAATTATGATTCATAACTTTTATGCTGATGCTTCTGTTTACATGCAGCTTGTATGAGAATTACCAGTAGGTTTTGCATTCATTTTAATTCTTATCTCTTCCATCATGCCAACCACAGAGAGAAAAAGGCATTTAAAGCCTTTTGCCCAAGCACAATATGCTAGGAGACAAAGAGTCATTTTAAAATCCTCCTTGCCCTTACTAATATCCTCTTCACATGCAAAGGGTCCAATCAGTTTAATTGCTTAATTATTTTACTATGGAAAACATGTAGCTACTCTCTCTACTGCTTCCATCCAACCTCCCCTACTTACACTTTCATAGTTGGATCCAGCCCTTCTGCAGGTGACTAAGGCTGAATTCCTAACATCCAGCCAACCTGTTAAATTAAAACCTTGTTCACTGTGTGTTTGAGAAATGTGATGTGGATGGTCAAAGCACCCTAGCCTTTGCCACCAACACATTAGGCCTTCAACATCTGCTCACTGGCCTCAACAAACTGCAGCTCCTTCACTCCAATGCAGCCTCTTCCACACACATGTTAACTCTCTCTTTTAACAAAATGCCCCTGGTTTTATGAAAAGGAAAGACACAGAAAAAGTGATTAAAACTTGTTGAAGTGGTTGCTCTTTGTTTTAGGGGGGGGGGGGTATTTCTTCAACTGTTCTTTTCTTTTTTGCTTTAGCCAGTTTTTGATTGGTACAGTAGATTTTTGCTACTGTGTTTGTCTGTGTGTGAGAGAAAAAGAGAGTGTATGGCTGGGATTCATTAGACATCTGTCAAATTGTCAGCATGCTACTGTTTGCATTTGTGTCCACCTTACAAACAATGGAAGAGGGGGTAAACCTTCCCCCTGTCTCCCATGAACATTCACTTCTTGGCAGTTCAGAAATAAAATTTGAACAGTACCTACTCTTATTGTAACTTTGATTTAAAAAAAAAAGAGAGAGAGAGAGAGAGAGAGAGAGAGAGAGAGAATTTATTTTCCTTAAGTTTTGACATGTTCTGTCATGTCATATAGTTCCTATCTAGGGTCAGATATATTTTCCAGATTAGATTTACTTGTGTGTATGTGCAAGTCTTCCCATGTTACACACCTTTCGCTATGAAGATTGGTTGAACTTCCTTTTTGTGAAGGAAGGGCTGTTTCACACATCACGGTATGAAAATGTACTGGGTGCAAACCCAGTGGGCACCATCATATTTCAACTTGTTATGTAAAGAAGGAATAATACCACTAGGTGGAAGTGTAACCTATAGAACAAGAGGGGAATCATGTGGTCTGCCTTGGCCCACCCAGACTGCCACCAACCTCTCCAACCATCAACCTCCTACTCTCATTTTTTTCCCCACCTGAAAAATAGACCTTTCTCAGCTGAAAATTCACTTTGGGATATGCAGTTTTGCTTAAGAACACAGTTTCAAAACTGTAATTCATTCACAACACAGCCAAAACACACACACACACACACCACCACCACCACCACCACCACTAAGCCACCTGGAATTGAATTCCAGTTCCTAGAACATTATTTTTGGGCTAGCCAAAATAGTGTCAGTGTGGACCACCAAGAGTTGTGAGGAATTGAATAGGACCCTCTGAGTCTTAGAGCATACCCACATCTGCTGCAGAGGTACATTCGGGATGGCAGTTCCTAGAACACTCAGCAAAAACCTGATCCTATGATTTCCTTTGTAGCTCAGGGAGGTGGGATAGGCCAGGTTGCTTATTAATCTCGCCAGACAGAAGGAAGATGTGCTGGCACCAAAACAGTAAAAAGATCCTGGATACCACTATGTGCTAGTTCTGTACCTCATGTAACCCTTACCTGAGAACAGGTACACCCAAAGTTTACTTGGTATCAGTTTCTTTCCTGCAATGGATGTGGCTAGTAAGATCCAAACACTCAAATTTTGATTGAAATCCTGCATCTAGGTATGTGGAAAATAATGCTCTGCACATGCATCTGTGTGCCTCTTTTCCTGCCCCTACAGGCAGCTGGGTGTGCTGCCATAGCTGTTTCATGACTGGGAGGAAAGTGATCAGTTAGTGCTCACCTGCAGCCAGTAAAAGAGAAATGATATTGCTCTTCTGGATATCTCCAGAAACTTTCTTGGCATCTGGGCATCTCTTTTCTCTTGCCTTGCCTGCAGAATGATAGCTGGGCCAGGCCTGATCATCCCCCCTCCCACTCCCCTCACAGGTAAATAGCCATGGGAGCACCTCTAATGTTGACAGATGCCTGGTGGGGGGCAGTTGGATGCTCAGCAAGGAATGATGGGTGTTGTGTAATGTCTAACTATAAGATTGTATGTACAGCACTGTGTAAACTTACAGCACTATATAAATAATAATAATAATAATAATAATAATAATGTCTAAAAAAGACATGTGTAACTCTGAGTTACATGCATGTATGTCACCAGAAGGATTTCAGCCAGGATATTGGCCATTTCAGTGTTATAGTTTTCTAATTTTGTGTGAAATATTTTTAGTATGTCCAAAAATCAACCCATCAATTTGATAATAAGTGAATTCCCTTGATAACAATGCTCCATGTTATTTGCTACAGAATGATGTATAGATAGGAATAGGGAAAGGGGAGAGATAGGCTTAGGACACATAGACACTTTAATTTCCATTTTCCTTACAAATGAATACCGCATATCCAGTTTTATCCTTTCCACTATACCTATGCAGCAGATGGAGATATTCATATCAATGCGGGGTCTCTAGTTTGCTTTCTCCTTCAGGAATTCCATTATAACAAGATTCATGCAGCATCTTCCCATTTATTGCAGCCTGTCTGGAATACTCTGAACAACTCCATGTGTTCACTAAACCTAGAACTTTATTGGTGGTTATTTTGCTTGAGACTTTAAACATGAATTCTGTCAACAATCACAATCTCATGCCAGACAAGATGCAAACTTGAACCATATGGATGAGGAATGGGGCCCTTTTGCTTCGATCCTGCTGCCTCCATTCCTTTTAGTTCATTGCATGCTCTACATTTAAAAGAGACTATTTCCGCGTGGCACTGGGAAATAGTGGGTGTAAAGTGAGGCTATTTGAGAAAAGAGTGCTTCCTTTTTAAATACAGAAAACTGTGAACAGTAACATGCCCACTGTTTCCTCAAGCAACATAAGGCTTTGCAAAAAGTTATAATAAAACAAATGGAAAGCATTTAAAAAATCTGTGCTGCAAATTTAGCCAAAATTGTGTAGAGTTGCAGATGCCCTCTGCCTCAGGGAATGACTAGTCTATACGCTTTTCAGGGCCTTGTTATTGTGAGTGCTTGCAGACAGCAACAATATTGCTACCATTCTATTACTGCTTTAGTTATACTAAAGCAGTAATAGAATGCTTTTGTACCAATTGGGTTCTAATTTATTTCTGTCCAAAGGAAACCACTTCACCTATCTACCCATTTCCACTGCAATTGCTGCTGGTCCTGCAAATGGGCATGAATGTATTTTTCCTAACAAAACAGCCTATGTACTCACCAGTGGTGGGTCAAGACACTGGTTATCTCATTTATAACATCAGAAGCAAAAGTATGGTATAGACCAGGGATGAGAATTATGTGGCCCTCCAGAGATATTGAGCCACATCTCCCAAAATTCTGCACAAGTGGCTGTCTTGTTAGGGTGGATGAGATGGCAGTCTAGTAACATCTGGAGGGCTATAGTTTCTATCCATAACACAGATTGGATTTTGTACATGGATACTGTACAATGGACAAAAGTGATGCTGCTTCCATGGACAAAAAGGGAAGGGGCATATCCAGAAAGCAGTCTCAGGTTAATAAAAAAGAAAACAAACTGTCACCATCAGAGTGCAGCCCAAAATCAAGCTCCCACAGAATCCAGTACACTCATCAGAAAGAAGACTTTCAGTACCTTGGACAGGTCACAGGGAACAAACAAGTTGTTCCAAATAAGTGCTTAGTTTCAGTGGAACCCTAACTCCCTGGGCCAAACTGTCTCTCCAAGCTCCTCCATCTTCTTGATGAATGGAGAATAGCTTTGAAGGGTGCCCCTTTGACTTGGCACTCAGAGACTTCAGTGGATTTCTTCTATTTATTGCCAAGTACATTGACTGCATTATAAAGTGGGCTTCGGAGAGTGTTACAGTCTAGAAGGAAAAATGTATCTCTTGCTAGACTCTATCTTAAAGACTGACATCTCCAGGGATCCCAAAAGTTACTTTCAGGTTCAGCGTCAGGGTCCCAGCCCATCACCTCTTCTGCCTATGTCATAGGGTACTTTGATTTAGCTGATCCTTCTCTTTCTGTTCTGGGTCCAGATTATTGTTTATAGTGGAATCCACAACATTGGAAAGGCCTGATCTTGCCCTGCTATAGTTAGGAGAGTGTAATATTCAAAGAGAGTATAAGAGAAGCTAAATGCCAATTGGCCAACAGAATATACAGTGCATCATGAGTTCCTCATCACAAAGCATTTATCAAAATATGGGTTAGATGAATATGGATTAGAATGTAGAGAAGCCTGGAGAGGATTATTATATAATAAACTGCCAGTAATGTGTGACTTGCTGTCAACACATTATGAAAAGACAGCATTCACACAGAGATTTGATCTGATGTATGCCCCTTGGAAGGATGGGGGGGTTTAGGGATTAAGGAGAGATAATCTGTAGAAGCAGGAGTGGAGGAACAGTAGGAAGGCAGAGGAAGAGACAAGGAGGTATGTAGGCCACCATGACGCTCTGACCACTTAGAGATCTGCACTTATGTGATGAAACTCCAGTTGTAAAGCACAGAGCAAACATACCACAGAAACACGTAATTAAAAATGATTAAAACATGTAAACATATATGTTCCCAACCCCCTTTCCTTGTTTCTCTCTCTCTCTCTCTCTCTCTCTTTCTCTTTTTCTCTCTCTCATACACACAACACACACACACACACTTTTACCATAGTGGTTTCCTCAAATGACTTGCAGCTGCATTTAAAAACAAGTGAGACATGTCTCAGACTTGGGAGATATGCCTAAAAACTGAGAAAAAATATTTTTACATTTACTGCCAGATATAGTTCTACAAGGTTGTATGTAGATAGGGAATAACATGCAGCTTATCATTTCGATGATAGATTCCAGTGTGCCGTTTAAGATAGAAATCATTAATTCAAGTCATGAATTTTCTGTTTACAACACAAGGCTTTAAAAAATCATTCCAACTCAAAAGAACATGAAATGCCTTGGCATATAAGGCCCATATTCCTAACAAAAACCAGACTGAACACTGAACAAGGGGTTCTGTTTCATACAGGAAAAACAGAGAAGAACTGTCAGAAGAGTAATGATTCTTAGTGGACCCATCTAAATAAATGCAAAGGTTTGCAGAACAAACAGACAATATTTAAAAAGAGCAATCAGAATAAGCCTGAAATATTTTTTGGTGCCTGAGGCAGAACTACAATAATAAATTGCACCTATCTATAGTGGTATAAAATACAATACATTAAACTATTCTTCTCAGAGTGATGAAAGTTTATGGGCTCAGAAGGGCCTGGGACAATATGGTATAATGATGCTTTGTCCTATACCCTATGTTTTAGGATAAGGAGATGATTCCTACTATCACTGTCTGAATACCTTATGACTGCTTTGGATCTAAGAAGTCTTCTGCCAGTCACAAAGTTAAGCAAAGAGGACATACTTGGGAAAGTTGCTGTTTGAATTGTAGTAGTTTTCTGGGATGCCTCTAGTTTCCCAGCTCATTCTTTGGGGTTCACTACCTTCTTCTTATCAAGCTTGATTCATTTCCCAGAACATTCTCTATTCTACAATTGTGCTATGTGTTAGTTTAGGAGACATTTACTGAGGTTTTAGACCCAGAAAGGATGACGCTGGATCTTTTAAGAGGCAGACCACTTCAAGGAAAGTTTACACAGAGAAATGCATCAAATCCTTAGCATGTCCCACTAAGACTAAGTTTTCCAAAAATATAAAAGGCAAGGCAGGAGCATTAAAGGGATGTACTGGAAATGTTTCCTTGCTTCTAATATACATTCTAAAACAAACTTTTAACTAACTAGGAAAGGATTTCAAGTAGAGAAACGGTATGAAGTTTTGACCATCTTGGTCAAAACAGAAAAAGAGATGGAAAAAGTGAGAGTGAGGAGTGGCTGCATGCCTAGTTGCATTGATAATAAATGTTAACTCATGCTATCTATAGCTGAGCAAAAGGAAAACTTGAGAGACAAGTCTCATACAGTTAGAAACATGTAGGAAACTCTGTACTGTCCAACTGTTCACATTGTTTGAACAGCAAAAAGCGGCAGGGGCATAAAGAGAATGCTTGATTGGAACAGTGCATCCAACAGTTTGCACTCAGGCAAGGCTTGCTGCCTCACTAGTGCTGGAGTTCCTAAAGCATTTCTATCTCAATAATTTAAAATCCTGCCGAGGTGGTAATACTGTGAAGCTTGAAGAGCAGCTCAGCTCCTGACAATTAGACTGAGAGTTTGCTACACTTTAATGGCATCCCCATATCTGCCACCCCAGATTATGGCCTTTAGCCAAGTCAGGTTTAACCAACTCCATAGCATTACTCCCCCAGAATTCATTTTGTTTTAGATTATATATATATATATATATATATATATATATTTGGAGACCATATGGAGGCCCAAGAACTTTTCTGTTGTGTGAATAAATCTAGCATTGTAAACAGTCTTAGGACTATCACACCAGGCTGCTGTCTTGCTGCAATTGCATTACTTTAAAGAAATTGAAACATAGCAGCTTGGGAATATTCATTATCACACTTCTCTGCAACACCACGAAAGTGTTGCTTTGGCAATCTGTGGTCCTATGCTCTCTTTTCTGCATAGCCTCCATAATCCCATTTTCCTGCCCTATGCTCTACCCAGCATGCCTTCCAGTTTTTATTAGTTATATTTTCATTTTTACCACAATTGCAGAAGTATGGTTATGCAATCAAATAAAAAATAAAATAAAAAAGAAATGGAATGGAATGGAATGGAAAGGAAAACAACTTGCCGGGGTAGTTGTGGAGAATCACATTAACTGATTCCACATGACTACTTGAGAAGTGGAACTTTAGTGGGAAGCATTTGATGCATGGACATCCATAATGGAAAAGCAGTGCAATTGGAAAACTTTGCCAGTTTTACCCATCAATGAGGAGAGCTCCAGGAATGGGTGTAATGTAAAGCAGCAGCAGGACAGACACAATGTCGCATGATATGTGCCAGCCAAAATGCTCTATCTTCTTGTAATTCCATGTGTGATAAAATCCTTACTTAGCCAAATCGTAGCAGACCTGAGAGTGATAGCTATGATAGAACAAAGAGTGGACTGCTTTAGTGAATTGACTGGGACTTGAAGACAATCAAATACGAGTGAATTTGGGGAAATTTTGCAGCTAAGAAGAGGAGGTAATGAAAATTTGAGGGTTTCAAATGCAAACTACCAGTCTTGCAAGATTTCTGGAATGGATCATGGACACAACTAACATTGCCTCCCATAGGAACAAAATGTCCTAGAAACAGAGCTGGTGAGTGTAAATGGAAGATGCTCTGAAGAATATCTTAAGGATACTTCCCATTCTCCTCTACACAATCAATGAGATTTAAAGGAAAATATGGCTCCATCTTTGCTATAGCAGAACATCACTAAACTCTAGGGCACTGTCACCACCTTTGTTTTTACCATTACTATAATGAGTTAAGCTGCAGTAGCAATGTCAAAATGGCTAGTGCAATACCTACAGCTTGTGAATAACTATTACCTTATGTCTCATCTGCACTGCAGAAATAATGCCGTTTTACACTGCTTTAACTCCCATGGCTCAGTACTCTGGAATTATGAGATGTGTAGTTTTTGGATATATTTTGCCTTCTCTGTTAGAGAACTCTGGTGCCATAATAAAATACAAATCCCAGAATTCAATAGCACTAAGACATGACAAAGTGGTGCCAAACTGTATTATTTCTGCAGTTCAAATGCAGCCATAGTGGGTTCATTTGATACACTACAGATATTCATTGAATACATTAGTATACATTAAAGCCATCTAATATCTATCTAATATCTGCAAATACTATTGCAAGTATAGTCCAGTACACATTGAGAGACACAAAGGAGCTAAGAAGACAAGGCAGGTACACACACACACACACACACACAACCACCAAGAAGACACATGAACTCACAAATCACTGAAAATGAAATCAAAACCAGGTATACACACACTGATTTTTTTAAAATCTCAGATTATTGTATGAATAAATTTGTCAAATCCCTGATTTCCAAATCCTTGCTTCAAAACAGAAAACTCAGTAAATAGATCTGTCTCTTTCCTCCTCAAAAAATCTTCCTTCATGTTGCAGAAGCTTTTCAGTTCATTACAGTGTTATTAGTCAGTCTTCATAAAAGTGCTATGCATCTTTATTAAAAATGGAAGTTCACATTATTTTATGTCCCCATAAAAATGGGCGGTGGTAGCCCTGATTAATTTCTTCACGTACTGTGAACTTTACAGCAAATTGGACAGTGTAATTCAATTCCTACTTCTGAGGACTTTTTTGTTGGTAGAAAATTGAAATAATTCATATGTAATCATATTGCCTTTGCAAGAGATATTTAAGAAATAATATCCTGGAGTAATGATTGCATGGCTTAATTATTAATGCCATACTTTCAGGCATGACACTATGCCTCCCTTTTATCAAGCAGGACTCCTATCAAAAATGTTTCTCCTATCCACATCCGCTGTTTTCTATACAAAAATGTATATTTTGGGGGCAATCAAAACTTCTCATCTTTTGTCCTTCCCTCAGATTCAAGTAATCATTTTTATAAAGGACAGAAATGCTATTCATTAACACCACAAGTGTGTGTGTGTGTGAAGGATCCCACAGCTAGCTTAATGTATGCATCAAACCTGATATAGGGGAAATTACATCTTAGCATGTAGCTAAAGAAGTTTTATTTCATAAACTAGCCCCATGTGTTTTTATCAAAGAAATACTTGAGTGATCTTCTTTAGCAATTGTTGTAATCTTCCCCTTTTCTTTTTTAACAACCGGTGAAGAAGGCATACAAATATTTCTTGGCCAAACCATGTTGAACTAATTGGTGCAACAAAACCTTTTTTAAAATAAAGCATCCTCAGATATAGTCTCTTCTTCACATCAGTTTACTAGATATTTCCACTTCCTTCTGCTTTTACATACACACTGAAACCTAGAAGAAATAAAAGCAGCTAAGATTTAGCATAGATTTTCCTCCATTTTAAATTCTATTTTAAGTAAGATTGGCTGGATCGCTTTAAAAATAACAGAAGAGAATCAAGGACAGGTACATTGAGAATCTTAACAGATGCTAATTGGTGCTGTCACTTTCTCCCAGCTAGACTGTCCTTGAAAAATGATAGGGTTTCCCCTTTACTTCCTCTGTCCTGCCCACTCCTCAAGTAAGAGGCTTTTAAAAGTATTCCGGTTATATCTGAATTATCTCCACATTAATTACGTTACAGCCATGTGAAGGCTGCCTAACAAAGAATTCAACAGTTCACATAAATTGATAGTGAATGTAACCAGTACTGCAGGATTATTAGAGGTATATGGAAACCTGCTCCAGCCTTGTGTTGTAAAGCTTGTGCTGCTGTCAGTGAGGCAGAATCTATGCAGCATGAAGGAGAGATAAAAGCAAATGATGCCCCACAACATCCATTCTGTGCATACACCCCAGCTCACAAATGACTACAGTCCAGGATAGTTTTGCTTCCATAAAGTGGAAAATCATAACAAATTGAGGTGGCTGAAAATGTCACCAAGGAAGACATTTGCAGTTGCTTTCGATCAACATCTTCCAAGTACTGACTTTGAACACAGGTACTGGTGCACTTTAAATCTAGCAGGACATGAGACAGCTTAGGCCAGTGATAATATGATGAAATTAAAATTAAAAAAGGACCTCAGGTGTTTTTGGGATGAGCTGAGGATACTTGTTTGATGTAGTGTTCAATGTCATTAGCCCATGTTCTCTGAATAAATCATTTGACAGAAACAAAGCAAAACAAAACAGATATTGGTTATGGGATTTAAACAAACAACTATGAACAGGGGTGGGAGAGAAGCATCTTTCTGTTTGTTTTGCATTTCAATTGAGTCTTATTACATTTTCCACGTTTATTACATTTTTCATTTTCATTCTCCTTTTCTCACCTCATATTTTTCAGTTCTATTAACCTACAGACCTTTCTTTCTTCAAATATTTCAGTCATTCCTTCATTTATCTGCTGTGTCCATCTTTCTGAATGTACTTATTTATCGCATGATATAAACTAAATTCACAGTTGTTGCGTTTTTTTTCAGTCTTCCCCCCATACTTGCTCTGGCATAGAGTTTTTGTTGCTTTCATTTATTGTGTTATCATTGTTCTATCTTTCTTGAAATTTAGTCACATTAGCTGCATTTGCACTGCAGAAATAATCCAGGTTGACACCACTTTAACTGCCATGGCTCAATACTATGGAATTCTGGGAACTATAGTTTGTTGTGACACCAGATCACTTGAACACAGAAAGCTAAATGTCTCACAAAACTACAGTTCCCAGAATTACATTGCACTGAGCCATGGCACTTAAACCTCCAGCACCTCACAGATTAAATTGGGACAAATGTAGCCAAACAACATCTGCATGTGGTCAGAACGGCAAAAGTTATTAATGAGGAAGAACACACAAGGTAGGAGAGGCTGCAGCAGTTTGCTTTTATCTAAGGCTACAGGGAAGGGCAAGACTCTATCCCTCATTGCTTCTTCCCACTCTAATTGTGTGCAAATTGGTTTTTTTTTGGAGTGGTGTGGAATCCTTGGGGACGTCAAAAATAGACAAGACATTCAAGAGCAAAGATACACAACTGAGCACTATATTTTGAATCATCCAAGCCATGTTATTCCTCATCACTATGTATGGAGATGAGAGCTGAACAGTGAAGAAAGTGATGGGAAGAAAATCAAATTATTTGAGTTGTGGCACTGGAGAAGAGTGCTGACGATCCTGTGGATGGCCAAAAAGACAAGCAAATGGGTCCTTGAACAGCTCAACCCTGAAATACCCTTAGAAGACAAGATGATCAAATTAAGGCTGTCATATTTTGATCAGATCATGAGAAGGCATGAGTCACTAGAAAGGATAATAATGCTGGGAATGGTAGAGGGTAAAAGAAGGAGATGTAGACTGTACACCACATAGCTAGCCTCCATTAGGGAGGTCATGGGGATGAATCTGAAGGACTAAAGCAGACCAATAAAGGACAGGGGGTCTTGGAGATGTCTCACCCACAAGGTTGCCATGAGTCAAGGTTGACTCAAGGACAGTTAACAAACAGATGATGATGATGATGACGATTTTTTTCATGCAAATGAGTTTCTGATTGTGTTATGTTTCCACTGTCAATCTCTTTTTTAATACTGATGGCTAATGGTATTTTTCTATGAAAATACCACAGGAACCCCTGCAAGACAGGGCACAGTGGGGGAATGCAGAAAAAGGGGAACACAAATGGCAGGAATCGCAGGGAAAAATAAGGTTTGGTTTCTTTCAGCCATTAAGCAGAATGAGGCAACTGCATCAAGTGGCAGGGTGCCAGGACTGGTGAAATATGCTATTCAATGTGACCCACACAGCAAGAGCCTTGCTGCTGCTGCTGTGTCAACTTGCCCCCTTCCAAGCCCACCCTGCCTCCCATTCCCATGATATCTGCCCACCTCCTGATTCCTCCAAATCATTTCCTCCTTGTGCCTCCTTACAATGTTATTCCAATAACCCCTCACCTTCCATCTCCTGCCCCCTTGTTCACTCACTCAGCAGCTGCTACTGCTACTACTGCTGTGACTGCTCCTTCTTATAGCTGCCCCTTTCTATCTCCTGTTCCTTTGCACAGCAGTGGCAGCAGGTGTCTTCCTTCTTTTTGCTCCATCTTCCACCTGGCTACTCTTGCAGCCACTGCTACACCTTTTCACCACCAGTGTCTGCACAGAACTAGCAGGACCGTGCCAATGCTTCTTTAAAAGAATAGGGATACAATGGACAAGAGGCTGCAAAACAAAACAATTTTTTTCTGATGCTGATCATGCAAAAACACTTTTGGCTGGACAGAGGATGAGGGGAAAAGGAGTGCTGAGAGAATAAAAGACTTTGTAAAAATGAGTTCCTTTATCAGATGCTTTGTAACTGTCAGAAGTGTGGCTTGTTTTGTGTGTGTGTGTGATTTAAAAACAAGCAGCCACTCTGTTTAGTCCTCTCTTTCTCTCCTATTTTCTATATGTCTATTCAAAGCAAATAACAATCCAGTCCAAGTAGCAATCCAACCCAATTCATTAACACCTTCCCAGGTTTTATTTTACCTTTTCAAAATAAATATTTCCACTCCCTTTCCCTCTCCTCTTTTGTAGCCTCCAGGAAGAGAACCAAGACATCTGCTTCCACTTTGAAATGAACCATAATTCCACATTAAATTGAAAGACTGGAAGTTCTGGTTTGTTTAAACTCTAGTAAGTGAGAATACATGAGGATCACACCATAAGTTTCAGATTCTTATGTTTTCTTGCTCACTAGAAGTTCAAACAAATCATATTTCTCTAAGTTCAGATGTAATGGAGAACTGCTGTTTGTTTAAAAGCAAAAGTGGACATTTCCAATCTCCTTCTGACAAGAAAAGAGGAGAGAAAAGAGGGTGAGCATAAAAGATCAGGCCTTGTTGCAGCTTGTTCCTTCTTAAATAAATCTGAATAATATATTAGAAAAACTTTATTTGTATTTTTGCATTATTAGGTAAGAGTTCTTCCTTGTATCTTATCATTTTCTGAAATGGAAAATCCAGGTTTCCTATTACACCTTGAACCAAACCAGTGAATAAAATGAAACCATTCAAGAATGAGTTTCTCCAACTGCTTGGCTACTGAGGGAGGGGAGGGGGAGATCAGTTTGATGGCCTCCATGAATAGAGGCCAGAATCCCCTTCACTTGACAATTAGTGCCAAGCACTGGTCACGTGAAATGGGTGGAGACTGTTTAATGCCCTCCACCCCTTTTCACCCTCTTCTTGTTATGACCCAGCCACCCACTTTCAATACAGTGTGAGCTAAGCTGGTTGCTTTAGGACCAGGAAGGATTTTTTCCCTACTTTATCTGGTTTCCCCACCTCTACCCCACAATATATCTGACGGGACTTGGAAAATTGGTTATGGGGGTGTCTAAAATAGGTTCTCACTTGGCAGGTCACAGGGTGGTTGAAAAGAACTTATTAGATTGGTCTACACCTTGGCACCCTTTTTGATGAAGGGTTGGGCTCCAGAACCACCTCCACAGCTCATGCAACCTGGGGAAATAGAGCAGAGTTCTGCCCTTGGGGCCAAACTGGGGATTTACTCTGAGGCCTTGCAACTTGTGGGAAGGAGCTTTCCGGGTTTACCTTCCATTAAACAACTGGATGGGCGGCAACCATTTTTTTTTTCATTCTCCCTGTGGCCTGGTTGTTTTACCCAGGGGAAGTCTGGGGAGGCTGATCACAGGTTGGCACTTGGGCCTCAGCTGGACCCACGTCAGATTGCTCCCCCATGCTTTGTTTATCCCAATAATAATAATAATAATAATAATATTTATTTGTATTTCCCGCCTCTCCCTTCAGATCAAGGCGGGATTCCAACAGCGTTAAAAATTACAAGGTTAAAACAATTTAAAAACAATTAAAACAACTATAGTCATACTGTCCTCCTGGGCAGTGTCACTGTGTATGTTATTAGTTTAGTCTGTTCATTCATGATCCATCAAAGTAGATCAGGTGGGTAGGAAGAGATCCATCTTAAGGGCTTTCTTAAAAGCATCCAAGGAAGTAATAAGATGGATCCCAAGGTCTGAATTCAGTAAAATAGGGTATAACTCAATAAAGTGGCCCTTATTCAACCCATTTAATTGTGTCTGGTCTTGTTATTTCATGGTTGGTAATCAAAGAATATAACAGCATTATCTCTAGAACCTAGAGAAACTGTAGTGCTTTACATTGTTAAGAGTCACAGGAAAACTAAAAACCACTGTATTTTGTTCTTTAAAAATAATAAAATAATGGCTTTGTAGATTGCTTCTAAACTTTTGATACAATGATAGAAGATCCTTTCTCAGGAGTCCCTTGTGATTTCACTTTTGTTAGGCAAAAGAGGTCCAAGTCCTGAAGATCCTAAAATTGCATTGGCTGCATCAATAGAAGTATAGTTTCTAGATCAAGGGAAGTTATAGTGCCACTCTATTCTGCTTTGGTCAGGCCCCACCTGGAATACTGTGTCCAGTTCTGGGCACCACAATTCAAAAAAGATGTGGAGAAACTGGAGCATGTCCAAAGGAGGGCAACTAAGATGGTTGCCCCAAGTGCCGCCCCTTTCCTTTTGCAATCTACCATATTAGGACTAAGCAGGCCTATTTTGAATCTCTGTAAAGGAAAAAGAACAAGATTGTCTGGCCTGTCATTTACCATTCAAAACTAGATCTATTGCCATTAACGAGAATACTAATAAGTTGGTCCTCCGATGGTGTCTAATTGGCTTGTATGTAATCCAAAATGCTGGAGGGGTCGTGAAGGTAGGGGAACCTTTGTACATATGTGGCTGGATTGCCCTGCATGAATACTGGACAGAAATTTTTACAGCTAACAAAGTATACAATCATCACTACTCCTGCTCCTGTTCTCAATTTTTAGGAATGAAAATAAAGCCCTGCAATACAAAGAACATATCAGTTTCCTTCTGGCTGTAGCCAAGCTTGATATAGCCTAGAACTGGAAAACTGTAAATCTGAATATTGCAGGATGGTGAACTAGACTCTGGGACCTGTGGATAATGGAGAAAATTGCAGATGACAACAGAGCGAGAGGCTTACATTCTGGATTGACATTTCATAAGATTTGGCACCCACTTATTGAATACATCCAGCAGGATTTGGTCTTTAGACATCCCCCAATCTTAGCTAAATTCTTATGGAAAGATGTCTTTCAGGATCCCTGAATGTATCTTTTGATTATTATTTTCAGGACATTATTTGGGTTATTGTTTAATTTCTGTTTTTTCAGTGAAATATCCACATTTGAGGAGTTTATTGTCTGTGACATTTTTAATTATTACTGTTTTGGTGTACCATTTGTTGTCATGTTTTGATTAGAATGTATTAATACATTTTTAATTTTTTTAAAAAAAGATTGGCCTGAATTCAATGATTGTGTATCTGAAGCAAGCTTCCCCAACCCTGTGCCCTCCAGATGTACTGGACTACAACTTCCATGATCCATAGTCCATTAAAAAGATGAAGCAGCAAGCAAAACCCCAGGTAACTTAATCAAGAATACTAATAAAGTGATCTGACAACTCAGTAGAAAGCATATTTACTACACAGTAGGTTTCATCGTATTCAATTGTACTTTGATGAGTCTCTTTAGGACCATGTTAAGAAACTTACCTGTCTAGACAAACGACTAAAATGAAGCTGTTATTTGGTATACAGTTTACAAATACTTTTGTGGGGTTTTCTCCAAAAAAAATGACTGCATTAAATGACATCTAAACTCTTTTTTTTTTTTCATTTAAAGAGTCTAGTGCAAGGAAACAAACAAATGAATGTTGTGATGAACCTACAAACCAGACGCTTTCCTAATTTTCCGTTGCCTGTGTTGATGAGATCAGGAGGCTACAGTGCTCACATTTGCAACATTCACTTTAGATAGTCATCTTGTAGCTTAAGGAACAGGTGAGAACATGTTGCAAATGATCCAGAAAGGACCTCTCAACCTGACATTTAGTAAGCAACTGTATTCTGCTTCCTTTTATCCGGTCTAAAAGCTGTTGGGTAGTTGAGTTATGAAGAAAGAATATAGTGAGTACCTGTGGTTTTAGTCTCCAACATAAAAACTGCACATATGTGATTTGGGTTGCCATTCCAGTATAACATAATAACTTTCTGGATAGTTACTGCAAATCCATGGGAGGAGAAATAATAATCCTGCAACGATGAGGGAGGAACCCAGACAGATAAACTGCAAGATGGATAAAAACAAAGCTTAAATAAATGCAAAAGAGCTATCTGATCACTGTGAAAAATTGTCCTTAATGTGCATCACTTAGAAAAGCATAAATATGGGAAGACTATAAAGCTTCGCTCATCTGTAATGCAGTAGATAGTGGATGATGGGTGTTGCAAAGCTGTCCCACATGTTTCCTGAATATGATTGGTCCGAAGTTGCAAATGACACAGCCTTCTATTAATATTTAGATGTTTCTCCAAAGACAAAGGATAGTTGCTGCGTTATCTCAACAAGCCCTTCTGACTCCCACCTGCTGTATAAGTACTTGATTCACATTTAGAAGTGTCTGACTTCATTCAGCAAGCCCTTTTCATTTCTCATCTCCCATGCCCAGCATGCCCAAGTACCTAGGGAGAGAGTTTAGATGGATAAAGCTGTCTTATATTGATGTTCTCAGCATGCCTGCTTCACCAGGACTTCAGCCCATAAGGAATAAAGCCTGGGAGGGGACAGGGAAAGGGGAATCCTGAATACATAACAAGAAAGATGGTTTTGTTTTTGCTCTTACAATAGACAGATAGAGAGTCATGAAAGTGACATAAATATTCAGCTTCTGTCTTGTCAAAACATGTTCCTTAATATTTCACAGGTGTTCCTCTGTGCATTTAAAATAAAGATGACAGACACATGTCTAGTCTTTTCTACTCCACTCAATTATCATACATTGTTTCTGTTCACAAGCTCGATTGTTTTGTGTGTTTATCCAAGATGCAAGGAGAGGAAGCATACTAGCCCCATCTATTTCTATCTCCTTCCTTCATTTGGAGGTTGACAGAAGCAAAGAGCCTCTATTATCCATGGAGGCTTTCCATCTGAATTGCAATCCTGATTTTCCAGGGTTCCAGTTTACATAGAGAGCCTTCTAGTTCATATCCATTGCTTCACATGTGGACAGGAAGATGGAAATGATAGTAGAAGAACTATTGTGCTTCCACACATCATATGTTGAGTAAACAACAACAACAACAACAACAACTGTTGCATTAAATTATATCTCACTTCCCCCAAAAATTGGAGTTCAAAGTTCTACAATTTAAAAAACAACAACAATGCAATTCAAAACATATAAAAAGTTAACATTAAAACAGAATTGAACTATTTACAGTACATATTAAATCAATTCAGCCTCGAGCTAGAAGAATAAAACACAATTCAAAAGATAAAAAGCTTTTACAAACAGTTGAGTTGAAAACAATACAGCAGCCCCAACACATTTTAAAAAAAAAACTTTCTGTTTTGCCTGAATAGAGCTACACATCTTTGATAAAGAAAGGGAAGAATGAAAAGAGGGAGAAATAGTAGCTAGGGCCAATGCCACACTTCAGAAATAAAGCAGGTTGAAAGCACTTTAACTTCCATGGGTCAATGCTATGAAATTTTGTAGTTTGGAGGGAAACCAGAGCTCTCTGACAGGAAAGGCTTTCTCATAAAACTACAAATTCCTGAATTCCATAGCACTGAGTCATGGCAGTTAAGTGGTTGTCAAACTGCTTTATTTCTGCATTGTAGACATATCTTATATGTACCACTGTACAGCTCTTGATTTTGTTTAATCCTGCTTTACATACTCAGGACCAGCACAAGACAGCCTGGGAGAAACCACAACATGGCACCCTTCCCCATGTTCCATGAACAAAAGTTGACTGAAATAGTAAACAAACAAAACAAACAGCTTCATTTATATACCGCTTCCTACTGCCCAAGGAGTGTCTAAGCGGTTTACAACTGTAAGCTACTTGCCCCAACAATCTGGATACTCATTTTAGTGGCCTCGGAAGGATAGAAGCCTGAGTTGAGCTTGAGCCCTTTTTTCTGGTCTTGAACTCACAGCCTTATGGTTTTGAGTGAGTGGCTGCAGTACAGGCATTTAACCACTGAGCCACCGGGGCTCTGAGTGTAGCTTCCACTCTGGGAAAAGAGCAAAGTTCTCAATTGCACCTAAGTTGAGCCTAAGGAGTTTATTGACTGGTTTTGCTCCTGTAATAGTTGCAAGATGTAACTTTAAGAAGGCTGATTTTATCACATTTCCCCATCACCAGGGAGCATGCAGCCCATTTGCAAGCTGGACATCTCTGGGCTCCTCCCACATCTCTTCAAGAACAGGGTTTTCCCATTCTTGAAAAGATGAGGCAGAAGCCTAGCTTGCATACAGGATGCTTACTCACGGGCATCGGAAAAATGAGATAAACTCCACCTTCTTAAAGTTACATTCCACATCTATCATGGCCAATGTGATAAACTCCTAAGAAGTTAAGAAGAGCAGGAACTACCATTAGGCAGAATCAGGTTTCACTTATCTAATGGTGTCACAGAAAGACAGCAAATTGATAGCTATTTAACTTGTCATTATTCTTTCTCTTCTTTTTTAAGGCCAGAGAGGTGGAGAGGAACAGACATCATCCTACACTAGGCCCAGCCCTATAAAAATTGATAGTTTTCATTATTTGAATCCAATGTCTTTATTAATCAAATGTAAAGTTGTAGCTATTTCTACACTGTCTGAAAGGTATGTTAAGGCCCAGTTAGATGTATTTAATAAGTCCAGGTACACAAGGGGGCTTTTTAGATTGGCTAAAAGGGGCGGTCCAAACTCGCCCCTTCTAGCGGCGAGATGAGGCCTAGGCTGCCGCACGGGCAGCCCCAGAGGCCTCATCCCGCCGCAACGACCCGCCGCAAAAAAGAGCTCCGGGATCAAGCTCTTTTTTTGCGGCGCGGGAAGGGCGCGATTGGCGCCCTCCCGTGCCGCCAGAGCGTCAAAACGTGCGCAGAGCGTCAAAACGTGCGCAGCGCGTCAAAACGCTGCACACGTGATGACGCTTGTATGGCGCTTCCGTGTAGACGCCGTCATCTTTAAATGGCGGCGTCCATGCGTTTTAGGCTTAGGGAGGGTGTAAAGGCTACGCCCTCCCTAACCCTAAATGCGGGCTTTTTAGCCCTAAAAGCGCCTTTTTTTGCCCGTGTAAAACGGGCCAAGGTATTGTGGGACATATTAAGCCTCTTTGACTAGTTAGGATTGCCCAAATTCACCCAATCAGTGGCCAATATCTTATTTTAGACCTGATGGGATAAATTCATTCAGTTTATCAATGTACTGACTCACCACTAAATAACTGACTGAATAGCTCTGTTCTAGATGAAGCTTGGCAGTGGGATGACAGCCAATACCCTTATGAATATCAATAAAACATAAAATCGGTTGATCTGTTTCCCACTTATTTTGCAAGTGTTTGGCTAATAGTTTCCACCACCACTGATGCTGCTCAGCCTTGCAATAATTCAACTGGTGTGGTTAAGATGGCCATATATGCAATGCATTGGTTCCTTGTGGCCCCATGGACCACAGAATCACTATGTTCAGCCACCCTTTAGTTCAGGGCTGATGCTGGCAGGATATCACCAAGAAAAGGATTAAAAGATATTAATTTTTATGTCCTTGAGGAAATGATAAATTTCCTCTTGATGTCAGTATACAAGAATATATTCTATTTGTGCCTCATGTTGTAGTGCAACTTATTTGTGTGGGGGGTGACACTGTATTAGGAGGTTTAACTTTTGGTACTGTTTAATGAAACTATTTGAAGAGTCTGACTGTAAACTGGCCACGCGGACTTGACAGATTCAATAGGAATAGTTCCCAGTTTGGACTATGTGTGTTTATTTCTGTACTGGCAAGCTGAATTCACAGCAATAGCAAAAAAAGGTGATTCTGAATTATACTGTAATTCACTGCAGGAGATTTATGAATATTATATTGCTGTAAAATCCAGCATTTTCTATTTTACTATTTGTAACCTGTTAAGTGGCATAAAACTGTGTACCTCTCAGGATTTCCAGAGCCAGTGGGTGCCAAACATCAATGTTGGAACTGCATTACATGTGCATGTGGTTATACAGCACACATAAATTGTGCCTTTATGTTTAACTTGTCTAATCAGCTCACCATATCAAAACTTAATAAGTAGCTGCTTCTCATTTAAAGGTCTAGTAAAACTGCAATTACTAGGGCTGTAAGATGCCTTGTTTCGAAAAGCGCATTAAATAGTTTTATAGATATGGTTAGAAGCCCTTGTGTAGTTGTTTTTATGAAAGTGAATGAGTTCATTAATAATGAAAGCTGGAGACAGAAATACAAGACTGGAAGAACTGTGTGTGTGTGTGTGTGTGTGTGTTTGAATCTCTCTCACATAGATACTTTTAAAAACACTATTGGCTACATGAAAATAGAGTCAAATATAATCCAAGGATAACACCAAAATCATACATTTATAAAAGGTGTTTCTAAAATAGCATTTGACATTCATAATGCAGAAGAACCAATTCAGTTCCTTGATACATAGACACCCCCTTCTCTCTCTGAATATAATTCTAAAATGAACAACAATGTATTTCTCAGTGTATCTAACATTTCACCAGAGGATCCGTGTATATATCCAAAATCACAATATGAAAAAAAAGAGCAACTGGCAAATGTGAACCTGTCCTGAGTATAATTACTAACAAAAGGTTCCTGGCAGCATAGTAGATATTTAAAGACCAGGCAATGGAGTCAGGGGCAGGATCTTTCCACTGTCAACAGTGGAATAATTATCCTCATTGTACTGTAAGTATTATTCCAAGGTGTTATCTGTATGGGTCATGATACTCTGGGAGCAGCCCTGAGTATCCTGGTCTTTGCCCTGCCCCTGCTACATGGCCTTCCATTCCCATGCTGTCTGTGGCTCTCTGTCCCACTGAGCTGGCTGGTGCATCCACCACCACAGGTCACTAGCTGCTGAGGTCAGAATGAGGCACTCAGGGATGATCATATAGCCTTATTCTGACCTTAGAGTGAGCAAAGTATGGTGGCAGTGGCAGATGTGCTGGGTGGCTCAGTGGACACCCGTGCAGACAACTGCTGCAATGTGGGGAAGGATGGCTCCACAAAGGATGTGGGAAAGGATGGCTCCAGATCAACAGGGAGTGTTTTAAAATGCATGTTAAGAGGGTTATAGTTCTGTTCTGGTGTGGAACATGCTGGATGAACCAAACTGGGATTTGCAATTTGCTTCATTTGAACAGAATGCCACCAGAACTGGGATAGTGGACTTTTGCCCCATGCAAAGAAAGACTAACATAAGACTTTCTCAACTTTTTTTTTACTTTAAAGGAACCCTTGAAATAATTTTAAGGTCTACACTAGGGTTTCTCAACAAGGGTTCCCAGGAACCCCAGAGTTTCATAATAGGTCACTAGTAGTTCCATCATGAATTATATATGTGTGTGTGTGTGTACACATACACACACCTCAGTCATGATGGAACCACTAGTGACCTATTATGAAACTCTAGGGTTCTTGGGAACCCTTGTAGAGAGACCCTAGTGTACAGTGATAACTGGAGGAAAATCAAATTTGGACATATTCACTAAGTTGATCCAATGTCATCCTAAAAATCTGTTTGTGTTTCTCTTTTATAATTCTGGCCATTATTTTGATGACCTTATTTTAAAAAAATAACATTAAGGAGATAAACCTCTTCTTCAGTTTAGATTGGGAGGTAAGTATCATTAAAATATCAGTAAAGTAGGTTTCTATTCGTCTCTGTAGAAATGTTGGGCCAATCAGTAAATTTTTAAAAGACAGTCTCAGATTTGCTGTAAATGCAGACCTGGGAAAAATAGCAGATGGGTAATGTTTAAATTACAAACCTAAGGGAAGCTTTTTTCTTCACAGAAAACTCTTAAGCTTCAGCTCTGCAGCTCTTAAAATAAAGATTTTCTGTTTCCCTCAGTGACTCACTAAACCTTTATTTAGACAGTTGGTGAAAACACCATCACATATTTCATTTAATGTGGGGTGGGATGGGCATGCAGCTTGAAAACTGTGCTGTTATTCTTTATGTACAAAGGCCAGTGTCTACAGTTAGCCATTTCATTGAAAACACCAACAAAAACCAAAATCCTAGCTGTATTGCAGAACTACTAACTTTCCCAGTCTCGCCAAGATAGCACCCTCTGGTGCACAGATTACAATAAAAGATTAGAACTATTAGGGAAGATAGTGTTCACTTTCTGGTAGACATTTCCTAGATATTAATTTTAATATTTAGATATACAACAAAAACATAATGATTTGAACAGATAAGGAGGTAATTTTGTTTCTCAATTCCCCACCCCCCACCCCCAGGATGTTTAATTTATACATTTGAAAACTGAGGAGATTTTCACATTAGGATTGTTGTTTTGTCTAGGCCAGTATACAGAAAGTACTGTACTATGAGTGTTATTCCGAAACAAACCCCAAAAATTCCAGGATGCATCAAGCATGCATCATGATACATCAAGCACATATCCTTTAATAACAGATCACACTGTATCTCTATGGAAATAATGCAATATACTGACTTGTACTTTCCATATAAAATTCTGAATGAAGGCTGGTTTCAGGATGAACTCTACATATATGGATGTGTAACTTATGCATGCATATGTCACTACAAGATGCCAACCACTGTCACTGCAGATGTTATGCTGCATGGGTAAATTGCCCATAGTTATACTTCAGTTCCACCAATAACAAAAAGGATTTTTTATGTATTACTGTATATATTTGTAGTATGACACTATGAACTGTCCTGTACGATGTAGTAGGGTAGCTTTGACAAAGGATGCAAGGTGACGGACTATGCTAGTACATCGGTTGCACAACTGTTGCTCCTCCTGCTTAGGAATTATTTGCCAAATCCTCAGGCTAAAGGATTGGGCTGGAGGATATGGTGCTCATTTAAATTTCAACATTTAAAAAGCATACATTAGAGTATTATAGGCAAAGGTTTTGCAACAAGATGTGGCCAATAGTTCAGATGCTTTTAAGGACATTGGCAGAGGATTCTTGTAGGAAAAGGCTATGAACAGCTACTAGTCATGATGGTCAAATACTATGTCCCACATCATGTCTCTGAATTCCAGATGCTGGGGAAGAAGAGTAGCAAGATGCTGCTGCCATTGTATCTGGTTTGTGCACTTCCCAAAGGCATCTGGTTAACTATGGTGGGAAGAGAATATTGGGCTGGGCAGACATTTGGCAAGACTCATGTTCCAGTTCTTTTTATAATTTGTAGCAAACATGTTTACGGAGAATTTCTTCTGCTAGCAACAACAAGTGTTAAACAATTTACAGCCTTTTTTAGACAGGAGGCGGGATCGCAAATTGACTGTAAAGACTAATATAATGATCTTTAGGTACACTGTAACACTGTACAAACCTTCAGTTGAAAATATGAAAAATTCCTCCCTGGAGGCCATTAAAACAACAAATAATTTTAGGAAAGAAAACAATTTTTCTTTCAGATTGAAGTTATTTGTATCCAGGATCAATGTTATGGATGCCAAACTTTCATGTGAGACTGCTTCTAGGACGGATTTTTAAAAACTCACAACTGATAGAGCTAGTACCTCCAACCGAGCATGCTCTTTCGAATTCCTCTATATCACATTCCCGCCTCTCATGCATTTCCCAAGATGCTTCAATGTCGTTCTGAAATGGTTCACATTTTTCAGAGCAGTCATACTCAAGGACAACAATAAGATATAATGCTAGGGTTGCAAGTGGAGGTTACATTGATTGGAGGAGTTGGCAAGTACCAAAATAATCAATACTCAGGCAATTAATGGGTCTCTAAGCCTTCCATGTGCTTGGATATACTATATTTGATGCCTTTTGGTTGGGTTCCTTGTTGATAAAATTTTTCAAGTGTTTCTGCTTGTGATAGATACAGAGGCATGCAAAGATTTTTCTTCTTTTTTCTAGAAAGTATCCAGCAACTGGTGTCCATAGCTATTGAGAAAGATTCACCCAATTATAAAATGTCTAAAGCCTTAATATGGTAAATTTAAATCTTCTTCAGTATGATTTACTAGTCCTAATTCTGGCTATAGTTTGGCTGCATGGGTTTCAATACTATCTTATGCTCCCTTTTTCTGGGTTTTCTCTTCTCCAATTTAGCATTAACATTCTGAAGAGAACATGACGAATCCATAACCTTCGTTATTTATTCAACAAGTTAGCTTACTCCCTTGCTAAACAGAGACCAGTGTGACACTGTTTGACAAGATCCGATCCTTGAAAAATACCTCATAGCCTTAGTTGCTCCCTCTATATTTTGTTTGAGCAGCCAGATTGTGTAACTGTAACTGGCACAAAATAAGCCAAGCAGAGGTGTGTGTTTGGCCCAATATGGCTAACATGTAGCTGCAGATTGGGGCTTGAAAAATGTAATTAATGTGTTACTTGCTACATTTTTTTAAAAAAGGTTGGAATATTTTCCTCCATTACAATTCAATTTTTCTGGGAACAATATGGGTGCTAGAGTTTACCTTTGTTATCCCCACCCCACCCCGCCATTTTCTGCCTCCTCAGCTATCCTCACTTTTTTTTTCACTCCATGGAAGTTTTACCAGTGAGTGGCACAAAGATTGTATCTACACTGCAGAATTAATGCAGTTTGGCACCGCTTTCACTGCCATGGTTCAGTGCAATGGAATTTTGGGATTTGTAGCTTTGTGAAATATATAGTCAGTGAAAAAGAAAACATAGGACACTTTTAAAAATTTAAAATTGTGGATGCAGAAGTTTTAGAAAGAAATGGACTTATTTTTCCTAAGAACTGCTTGATTGTTACTGAAGTTTTAGAGAGTTTTGTGTCTGTCTGTGTGTGTGTGTGCATGGGTTATGGAGAAAGTCAGAACAGTATTAATTATTTCAAATATTATACACTCCATCCAAATGGGAATTAAAATACCCAAATAGGTATGTGAATGTGTGCCTAATTGTTAAATTCAACATGAGATGTTTTAATAAATGCAATAGCAGCTTCAAACATGCTACAACTTGCCTGTTGATTGCAGTCCCCCCAGCTGCATGCCTCTGGGAGTTCCCTCTGGATGTATGGCCATGGGGAATGTCATGTTGCCCACCTGCATGTCAACATTTACCACTATTACACTTGTTGTTGTGTGCCTTGAAGTTGTTTCTGATTTATGGTGATTCTAAAATGACCTTATTAGGAGGTTTTATTGGCATGTTTCTTCAGAGGGAGTTTGCCATTGCCATCCTCTGAGGCTGAGAGAGTGCAACTTATCCAAGGTCATCCAGGGGGTTTACATGGCTCAGTCAGGATTCAAACCCTGATCTCCAGAGTCATAGTCCAATGCTCAAACCACTACATTGGGATTGTCATAATAAACACTTCTGCCGCTGCTGCTACTAATGACAGCCACTATTATGACAACAAAACAACCACAGCCTTCTTCATTATATAGCCATCATATGGACAACCCAGCAATCATCATATCCAACCAAAGAGAAGCAATTATAAATCCCATTGATTTTAACAGCCAAACTGAGTGCCTATGTATCTCTTTATTTCAAATGAATGACACAAATGTGCCTCACTTTTCTTTCTCCTAGTTGCCATGTTCTGTTCTCTTCAGCAGCCCTTCAGATTCCTCATGCCCCTGTCCATGGTAGACAGCTGTCGGTTGCCATTATAAATGATAACAATCGAGTGAGTTTCTTTCGCTCATAATTCTATTCCGTTTCCATTTCTCCCGCATACATTTTCAAAATCTTAATATATTGTGTCAGGAAAATTAGCCTTATTTCACATTCGCTCGCAAACAGAGAGTGGTATTGCAAAGCAGAGAATGGGAAGGCAAGAGACGCTATTACCAGAAGCTCAGTTGGAGGAGGAAAAAAATATGATCCTTTTCCCATCATACAGAAGTGGCAGACTGACTGTTCTGTAGTGAGTAAAGAGACTTTGTCACTCACTGAAACCTGTCACCTTACACTGTGATATTGCAGGGGCCTGCATGACAGGTCAGACCTAATGAGCGGAATGAGAATACGGATACTGCCGACAGGAAGGAAAAGAAAAGGGGCTTTTGTTTCCTTCAGGGAAATCCTTTCATGGTAAGAGTGTCCACACTTTCATACAGTTGTTGTACAGGACAGATATTTGAGAGATTAGAGCTGGGAAATGCCAGACGTATGGAGAACTTAGGCAGCCTGCAGACGGAGGCACAGGGCTGAAAACACAAGCAGGAAGGAATGTAACTTTCAAAAGAATAAAATCTGCCCTCCCTACTATTGCTTGTAACTGCTCAGGTATATTTTATAGCACAATCCAGTACATGTCTACTCAGAGATAGGGTCCACTGAATTTTATTGAGCTTATTCCCAGTCAGTGGGTCAAGGGTTATGCTTTTAGGTCTAATCTGCACTGTAGGAATAATACAGTTTGACACCACTTTAACTGCCATGGCTCAGTGGTATAAAATTCAGTGATTTATAGTTTGTTGTGGAGGCTAAATATATCACAAAACTGTATTTATCCTAGAATTCAATAGCATTGAGTCATGGAAGTGATGTCAAAGTGCATTATTTCCAGTGCAGAATATACATATTTGAATGTGAATGTAACTTTGGATCAAACTTACCAATTTGTTAAATGCATGGGTACATGCATATTTTAACCCACTATTTTGTGGGGTAAGAGACTGAGGAATGGTAAGAGGCTGAGGAAGCTGTAGCCCAAATACATGAAGGGCCAGATGTTCTTCACCACATGGGCCAGATCATTGTCATCGCACTCATATAGAGCTCAGTTGTTATGTAATTACCAAAAATCATACTCACACATGCATTTCACGCACCATCTAGTTTGGCTGTGAACTTTATTTGCAAATGTCTATGCCAAACGAATCATTTTTTGTTTGTGGGTGAATTTCTGTCGCATATGCTGATATTCATTTTCTAAAACATTTCCTTATATAAGATGGAATACACTCATCTGTTTCCTCCCCATTGGATATTTGGCAGATAGGAATTAGACTTGCTGGTCTAGTGTCACATGCATATCCAGAGATGTAGCTACAGGAGAAGGTGAACTGAAGGATTTGCACCCTGAATAAAAATCCTGACTCTTCCCATGAAATTTTTCTTCAGTTAGATGTTGCCCTTTCTGACTTATTTTAAAAAGTGAGACAAGGATGGGAATATAGGAGAGGACCTTCTCAGTTGCTGCTCTCGGGCTCTAAACTCTTTTCCTGGAAAGCTAGACTCACAGCGTCCTTGCTACCTTTTTACAACCAGCTAAGACCTTTTTATTACAGCAGGCCTTTGAGTACTAATTGCTGAGGGGGAATGGTTCTTGCATAATGTCCTGATTTTTCTGTTTGTTGCTTTCTTTTTAATTTTTTATTTTTAAACAGTGTTTACTTCTGTCATAATTTAATTACACTGTACTTATGTATGCTTGAAGTTTTAGCTATATTTGTTTTTGCTGCTGTAAGCCACCTTGAGTCCAAACTGGGGGAAAGGAGGGATATTAATCAAACTCATAAGTTTCTGCAATGCTAGATATTTGAGGACTGAAGGAAAAGTTCAAGGGGGATATTCATATTTGGGAAGGGCAACATTCTCAGTCCTTCCCCAGCTGCACCCCTGCTGTCAGATGCTCAAGATCAGTTATGAAAGCAGATCTGGCACCAAGATCTGCAAATAACTGGCCACCTGTGAAGGGCCCGCTGCACAACTGGTAGTAAGAAATTTTTTTAAAAGTTATTATTTTAATAGTTCAACAAACAATTTGAGTAACAAATAACTTTTCTTGCTATTTTAGTTTGTTACTGGGAGGCACTTTTAGTGATTTTAATTTGAACTTTTAATATAAGGAGGAGGAAGAGGAGGAGGATTTATAGCCTGCCCAATCACATAGAATCCAGGCAGGTGACAGCAATAAAGAGATACAGTGTAACAATAAGAAACTATAATACAATGCAAATCGATTAAAGGTCAGATAAAATACAAGAATACAATACAAATTAATCCAATTCAAAATCAATCCCTAAACAACCCAAAATAAATTACTTTTATAAGCAATGCAGTAACTACACATGACTTACGTTTAACATAAGGAACAATTTTTGTGGACTTCAGTAAAACAATTAATGCTGATCAGTTTTGATTTAATGTCAGCACATCAGTGTTGGTGGTAACACTTCCAAGCTCAAGACAACAGATGCCATTGCCTGCTTGTTTATTGTCTCATTGCCTGAGGAGGAGCAGGAGCAGCTGATAATAATGGCAGTGAGCAGGTCAAGTCATTGACGGGATGGTACCTATTCAGAGTCTCTTGCTTCTGTATGAAAGACAAGGATCCACAAAGGCAGACTCTTCTACTGACAACCAGAAGCATGTTCTTTCTGTGTTTACAGTTTGCAGCTTGCTGTACTTTCTCCTTCCACTCTGCCAAAATGTGTGGCTGAAACTGCAAGTCACCAAGATTGAGTGGCAGATCAGCAGGGCAGTAATCTTTTATAAGAAAGTTGGCGTTTCCCAGGTTTACAATATTTGAGGTACATTTTTTTCTGGACTAGACCCATATACTACTCTTATAGTAAAACAAAGAATGTCAATCTGGTAAATTCCCCTGAACAAAAGGAATGCTCCTCCCTACATTCTGTCAGGTACAGCTTTGAATTTTATATTTTTGAGAAATACTAATTATGTTACTTATCACTTTAAGCTCTCAACAGGTCATTAATGGTTACTGTTACTGTTACTGAAGCCCAGAAAGAAACTCACTGGAATATTCATTTCTAAAAAATTGCTATTACCATTTATGCTGCTGAAAAACACATGAAAATTCTGTCTGATTTTCCACTCAGATGACATCTCTGATTGTCATCTGAATGGATCATGCTGTCTGGAGCCCCTCAAATGGCCAGCACAAGAAACTGCATAACTGATAGGTGTGAGTGTGACAACGTCTTCTGTGGCAGGAATGGTTAGGTGACCATTTGATCTACATGATGTTCCACAAACCTATTCTGCCCTCCAAATTCCCCTCTCCACTAATTCAACCATGGATCCAAGTCAGAGTCCTTGTTAAACCCTGGATTTTCCAAGCTAATGCAAAGTAAAAGAAAAAAAGAAAAAAAAGAGGGGAGTTTTAAAAAAAATGAATTTAAACCACCAGACATTAGGGATGCAAAGAACTTCCCCCACTTCTGAAATCTGAAATCTCTGTCACTACACACCTAAACCCACCCAGACAAAGTGTGTACCCTGGCTGCTGTCTAGAGCAACAATTTGTCTGATACCTCAAACCTCACCCCCATCCACTCATTCCATTCCTGTCATTTTCTGGCTGTAGTAGCAGTCTCTTTCATTTGGACAGAGTAGAGAAAAAGCAACAAAGGCAGTTGTTTTTAAAAACATTAAAACCCAATGGAATCTCTAGTGCATCTCATATTTTCAGTATTTTTTCCTTCTCTTCCTCCTCCTCCTTCTCCACCTCCACTGCCTCCGCCTCCGCCTCCGCCTCTTCTGGAGTTTATCAGCTAATGGAAATTGGAAGTATAATCCAACAGCAATCCAAACGCAATCATGGGGTTTCATGTTATTGCATATGAGTGTATCTCACACAATTTTGGGCAAAAGGGAAGTCATTCTGAACGCAATCATGGGTTTTACGTTATTGTGTGTTAGAGTATCTTACACAATTTCAGGCAATGGGAAGTCATTTTCGGGCAATGGAAAGTCATTCTGAACACATTCCGAACACAATTAGAATTCATGTAAATTCGCTAAACAAGCAAATTTATGTGAATTTGAATTGGCTTCATTCGAAATTCCTCCCGTCTGATAAACTCCTCTCTCTCTCTCTCTCTCTCTCTATCCCTCCCCCCCCCACACACTTACTCTTGTTGCTGGATCCTTGATAGCTACACAACTCCCCAAGAAGAGTCATGCAGGGCTCCTTCTTTCATTGCTCAGACTGAATGAGAGTGAATGAGTAACTGTCAGAATAAACCCCATTTCATTATACTGAAAATTATACCCCTGGTTTTACAGGCTAAAAAAGACCACTGTTTCCAGTCATTATTGTAAAAAAAAAATAACTAGTTACAAAAGTAACTAGTTATAAATTACATATTACCTCTGAGCTTTGTCATGGAATGTAAATATTCAATCTATATATCAGAAAAGGGGTTCAAGTGATGCTTCTGCCCTTCCACTTTAGTGGGGGCTACATATTAATCTCGGCTCTTACTTCCTTATTTGAGATAATGTCATTGCCATTTATTTATTAACACACATTTGTCCACTCAAGTAAATACCAAAGGCTGTAAAAATAAACATGTGTGTGTGGTTGTTGTGTGTATGTGTGTGTGAATGAGTGAAATATGCATGCTGGATTCGTACCATTAAAGTCCAAAACAAATCACACATTGCCTCATGACAAAGTGGAATGTTGATAACCACTTATTCAATGGTAGAAATTTCTCCGATTCAAGAAGAATTTACTCCAGATGCAGTGACTGATCCACAGTTCAGTAATCTGTATATGTTTAAGCAATGCTTTGTAAGGAGATCTGCGTTCTTTCCAAAGCTAAGAGCAATCTTCTGCATGAAGCTCTCTGGGAGGGAGGGTCTGCTCAAATCTGTTTTGAAAGAGATTAACTTTTTGCGCTATAGATATAGCCTTAGAACACCCAGGTAAAGCAAGTAGCAAAAATTAACTTAGACTAAGTTCTAAGCCCTGAAACAAGATTTAATGGAATTATATACTGTAACTTATGTGATCACTTTAGAATGTGTCTGTGGGTTTCTGTGCATTATTCAAATCATTTTTAGTATAAAATCTTTGCACAGTGAGTTAAAGCCCTTAAAGATAAATCTACCATATTGTATCTAAAAATAACACAGGTTAATGAATGGATTCTAAAGGGCTTGTCTCCACAATCTCAACATTTACTACAGTCATAACTGTGAAATGCAGTCTGGTGATGACAGTAAAGAAATTACTCTTATTTTATACAAAGGATCAAAAGAGATCACAATCCTGAAAATTATTAGATGAGTCACGTAATGCTGAGTTGCCTGTCCACATCCTTTTCTCTACAGTTACAGAATATCTTTGACCTGGAAAGCTGGCATTCCCCCTGCCCCTTGGAGGCAACATATACTTCTGAGCTTCCAAACCCAGAAAAGAGGAATCTTTTTTAATATGTTCAGCCTGGTGAGATGGCTAAAGCCTTGTGTTGACCTCATTGCATCAACACTCTCTTCACGTTGCCTTTCTCCTCCAGAAGATGGGGACAGTTTTCAGCATACAATGTCCACACCAAAGTGCTGAAGCATCTCTCTCCACTCTCCTGACAAAACCTAGGGGCCTTTCACACTGTATAATTATAGCACAATGATTCCACTTCAAGTGTCACAGTAATAGCATTTACATTTCTATACCACTTCATACTGAATTAAGCAGTTTCTAAGCGGTTTACAACATGTGAGCCAATTGCCCCCCTCAAGCTGAGTACTCATTTTACTGATCTACGAAAGGAGTCAACCTTGTAGCCCCTCAGGATCAAACTCACAATGTTGTGGCTGCAGTACTGGCATTCAACCACTGCACTACCAGGGCTCCCTCTACATTCTGGGATTTGCAGTTTAGAAAGGATAATTTAGGCTTCTCAGCCAGTGGTCTCTAATGCTACACCAAACTACAGACTCCAGGATTCCACAGGATACAGCAATGGCAGTTGAAGTAGAATTATAGTGCTACATTTATGTAGTGTGAAAGGACCCCCTAATAAATGTGGGACATATTCCTTTATTTCTTTGTCACTATGGGATATCTCTGCCAAAAAACCAGGGGTTCTGCGAGTTTGAGTTATCTCAGAGTAGAAGTCATGCTTCTGTACCTATCCTGCTTTCCCTTCTTGTTTTGTGTGTTTGTGTGTGTGTGTACACTCATTTACTAAACAGGTTTGGAGTGTTAAGTTTTTCTGAACAAATTTAGGTTTGTATGTCCTTACCTGCCTTGAATGCTAAGCTGCATTATCTGCTTTATTAGAAGTGTACCGATGAATGGGCAAGAGGAGCCAGCTGCCAGATCATAAAAAGGACATTAACAGCTGGAGACGACCTCTTTCCCATGACAAATGACTGGCTCACAGTTTTGGAAATTTCCTGAGCCCAGAGCAAGATGAAAAGGCCCAGTGGCAGTTACTATCAACTGGCTAGAGGCAGGTGCGCCTGCCCGGTTGTGCAATGTAGAAGTGCATCTTCCCCAGTCAAAGAGAGAAGGATCAAAATCCTAGAACTATTTGACATGCTGCAAATTAATTTCTTTTCATCTGATTTGTTTTTAATCAGATGAAAGTAAACAAACAAACAACTGTAATTACTCAGAGTCATTGTTTCTGTACAGCGTAGCTATGTGAGGGTTGGACTATGACTCTGAAGACTAGGGTTCAATTCCTCACACAGCCATGAAACACACTGGGTGACCTTGGGCAAATCGCATACTCTCAGCCTTCAGAAGTCAATCACAAACCCTCTCTGAACAAAATGTGCCAAGAAAACCCCATAATAGGGTCACTTTAGGGTTGTCATAAGTCGGAAATGACTTGGAGACACACAGCAACAACAAAAATCAACAAACAACACAACACTGTAGGAAAATTTCAAATAAAGATTCACTCTCGGTGCTTTTTTAAAAAAATCAAAACCAGCATCTGAGTGTGCATCTACACTGTAGAAATAAAGCAGTTTGACACTATTAAGTGTGATGTCTCTATCCTATGGAATCCTGAGATTTGTAGTCTTACAAGGTCTCTGATCTTCTCTGTCAAAGAATCCTGGTGCCTCATAGAACTATAGATCCCAAGGTTCTGTAGGAAGGCCCCATAGCAGTTAAAATCAGCTGTATTAATTGTACAGTATAGATGTAACCTGACAAATGTAGGAAATGATAATGGCCTCCCTGTTTTGACAGGAATCTCCATCCCTTTTCAGGACTTCTTAGAGATTAAATTCCAAAACAGCGCAGGTCTATTTGCACACATGCCTTAACCAAATGAGATGCTGATTTCTGAGAAACATTTTTGCACATTTTCATCAGTTACAATTTATCGAGGAATAGGAAAGGTGTACAAATAATGGATGTGTTTTTTCCCCTTCCAGGTTATATGTATGCATGTGAGTCTGTGTGTGACATAACTGTGAACAGGAAAGCAGTTTAGTCTCCCTAGTTTTTTTTTTAAATCAGACATAGCCTCAGCAAGGAATAAAAATATTCACTCCACTGTGGGAACTGAATAAAATATGCATCGGTACCATTATCAGACACAGACGTAAGGTTGAAAGGGAAGCGGGGGTTATGTTTCCCAGAGCAGTTCTGTTTGAATTTTATTGACAGGGCACAAATATACATTGGGGATTCTTTTTCTAAAAAAGGTTTTTGGTGTATTGTGCATAAGGCAATGACTTTAGCTCTCAGATTAGGAGAGTGATTAATATGCACAATTTTCCTACAGTGTTGTGTTGTTTTGTTGAATATATAATAACAGACGTGAAGGAGGCCTTTGTGTGACACTGTGATATTTATTTTCCTGGGAACAAAACATCTGGTATTAGGTATTTAGTGGAACATAGTCATATTTTTCACCTCTCAGACTGAATGATGTATGGGAGGGATGTTGGCTTAGTGGTGGTGTGTTATGTCAACCTTCTTCTCTGGTGTCATTAGAGGCTGTGAAGGAGAGAGTCTGGAGGCATGTAATGTCATATACTGAGCAACAGGGACAGAGCGTTTGAACATTTTACTTCCCATAAACTCATAACATGTGAGCATCAAATCACTTCCCTTTACAGAATCAGGCACTGCTTGCACTTTATGTTCTTGCCTGTGGTATTTTACGTAGCACATCACCTCACGTTTTCTTCCCCGCTGCTAGAGCCAAAGAGGCTCAGAAACATGTGCTTTCCCTTAGCTTATGCCATCAATGCCATTTACATCAGGTAATAGATAAAACCTATCTCAGGAATCAAATTCAGATGAAGAGAATATTGTGTCATGCAGCTCTGTTCCAAGTATTTATTTTATTTTATTTGCTTTTGCAAGCAAATGGAGAACAGAAGTGGCTGCAAAAGTGTACACTATTGTTTTAGAACAGGGATGGGGAAAGTGTGGACTACATGTGCTCTCCAAGGCTCTCGGGGTCTTTGTACCACTCATTCCCTCCCATTAAGAGTTCTCCTGAAATTTCCAGGAGGCAATTGCCCATTTTGGTAATCCTGAACTGTTTTGGGGAAAAGGCCCCTAAATCAGGTGAGATGAGGACCCCCCCCCCAAAAAAAATCAAGCAAAATGAACACCACACCATTGGGAGATTGTTTTGGAGGGGGGGGGGATAAATCATAATGGAATCTGGAAGGCCAGGAAATAACTAAAACCAATGGTGCAACCTTCCAGCATCCCACCCATGCTTTACCAATGCTTTGCAAAAATTATTGTGGAAACTATATAGAAAAAATCAGGTGTTGCTACCAAGTGCATGTGACACAAAAGTACAGATAAGCCTGGCTACCTGATTGCTGTTCCTTTCCAATAGACATGTTTGCAAACCTGTAGTGGAACACTCACATTTTACATTTTTAAAAAGTATGATCAATAAATCAAATAAATAAGACCTAGGCGGCATCTGCATTGCACAAATTATCCAGTTTGACACCACTTTAACTGCCACAGCTCAATGTTATGTAATTCTAGGAACTGCAGTTCTGTGAGAAATTAAGTCTTCTCTGTCAGAGAGCTCTGGTGCCACAAGAAACTACAATTCCCAGAATTCCATAGCATCGAGCGATGGCTGTTAAAGTGGTATCAAACTGGAGTATTTCTGCAATACAGATTTAGCCTAAGATTTGTTATGAATATGAGAACAGCCATGCCTTAGCCAAGCTGTCCTGCAGGGACAAGATGATGATGATGGTGGTGGTGGTGGTGGTCATCGTCATCATCATCACCACCACCGCCATCATCATCATCTTTATTTATCCAGGCTTTCCCCACAACTAAGTCCCAAGCAGCTGTTCCACATTCAATTCATGGAAGATGTATGTCTATACAAACAGTTCTTTGTTCCTTAGAACATATTAAGGGTTATGGATTAAGGCAAGAGTACATCTTTCAAATAGCATATTCACAACAGCTTCTGACAGTTGAGCTCCAAAGCTTAGAAAAAATAAGGTTTTTTTTTTTGAGGTTCAGCTCCTCAAATTCTGGGATTTGCTATCCAAAAGAGTAGTTTTTCTGAGCTTTGTAGTCACACAGGTAGAATGCATATGAACACACACACTGGAGATGGAAGGGAGAGTGGTTCATTGCAAGCGCATATGAAACAAAGCCAGCACTTTGAACAGTGATGGAAAGAAAATATGATAACCACTGAATAATTCTGCAAAATTTCCATTAGTCTGATAGACTAACGCAATGCAAAGAAAGTCATATTTTCTGATAAGCTTAATATAGTGGCTTCTCACCATGAGTGATAGGACAAATAAGAAATATGAAGCCAAAAAAGAAACGGTTGTACTCTCTAGCAATGATAGTTGACTCAGTCTGTGATTAAATCATTTATATCAGAATACTTTTGCCATTTAAATATGTCACACTGAAGAGAATAAAAAAGAATGCTTTATATCATGTGTACCGAGCACACATATGCTATGCCAATGGTAATTATTAAGCACATGGATCCTGTAGACAATGAGCCCGGGTGACTTACACAGGAGAACCCAAAATCAGACTATGATATTTTCTTTCATTTTGGTAAAGCTGTGCTAAACAGAAGCAGGGTAATTTTTCTCAGCCTAACTGTAAGAGTAGGGTTATAGGTAACAGTGGGGTAAGGGGGAAGAATAAAATCTGATGATATGGGAATGTACTTTTTGTGCAGGGACTTTTTTGTTGTTGTTTGTTTTTTGTTCTAGCAACAAGAAACTGCTGCTTCTTAAACTCAACAGTTTTTTGCCATCGCTTTCCTGCAGTGACAGGACCTTCATCCATAAACGTGTATCTTGCATCACAATGTATCAGAGGAACAACACTGGATGCTGTCATTCCTTTAACATATTGTGAGGCTGTGGGCACAAAACACCCTGCACAATCTTTGGCATCAGAATTTTGCTTGACTCTGTAACTCCCTTGTTGAAACAGCTTTGCTAGCTACTAGTTTGTTTCTGGGCACAATTCAATGTGCTAGTCATCACCTATAAAGCTCTATGCAGCTTAAGTTGAGACTATCTGATAGACAGTTTCACCCCGTATGAACCTGCAAGGGTCCTAGATTCTACGGAGTAAGGGTTTCTTTCAGTCCTGCCACCATCATAGACTTGCTTGGTCAGAACACAAGAGAGAGCCTTTTCAGTAGTTGTTCACACCTTCTGGAACTCCCTTCCACAAGACGCTAGGCTGGCCTTTTCCCTGCTTTCCATTCATTAGCAGGCAAAGATGTTATTCAAGCAGGCTTTTAATATACAGTGGGCCCTCCGTTTTCACTGGGGATCTGTTCTGGACCCTTGTGAAAATGGAGGCTCACAATTATTCAAGCCCCATTGGCTTGAATAGAGGGTGCCCCCATGTGCACAGCAAGGGTGTGCGCACCATTGCAAATAGCGGAGGTCTCTCTTCCATGTATATTCAAGGGCTCAGATCCTAGGCCCATGCATTAGGAGGGGCAACTGTATAATCATACCAGGGAAGTGTGTGTGCTCTATTCATGTTTTTAACTTTTGTATGTTTTATGTGGTTTTATATGGTTTTAGTATGATGATTTTAATAGTTTTTACATTTTTTATTTTAAAGTTTTTAAACAGTCTTATCTTTGAGTCACCCTGGGTCACTTTCCAGGACAAAGACAGCATATAGAATCATGGAATCATAGAGTTGGACCACAAGGGCCATCCAGTCCAATCCATTGTTATGCAGGAATGCGCAATCAAGCCATTCCCAACAAATGGCCATCCAGCCTCTGTTTAAAACCCTCCAAAGAAAGAGAAATAAATACCATAATACTCTTTCCTAATAATTTCTGAATGAGTTTCAAAGATATTTTAAATAATATTTGTAATTTATTGCTGGTCATTGTTGATTGTTTTAGATTGCAAGTGAGCATACACGTGTATTTTAGTTATTATCAACTTTTGTACATTGTTGTAATTTTATCCTTTTTAAAGCCTTTTTTAGGCTTTGATTGTCTTTGAAATTTTTATTGTAAAGTTTTAAATGGTTTTATTTGTGAGCTCCTTTCTGGGAGAAGTGCGGCATAGAAATTAATTAATTAATTAAAATAATACACCTGAACCTGGAGCTCTATACCACAAAATTTTTGACTCCTCCAGAGATCTGTAGGCCAAAACTGTCCCATTGCAGCTTCCACTTTGGTTCCTTCTGGTTGTTTAGGAATGTGATTTAGGGCTGTAAATCCTAGTATACTTCATTCGCAAAAGAGAAAAAAAATAATATCACAAACCTTCTCTTCACTGCAAGAAAGTAATCAAAAACTGTACAGTTTTTGAACACTATTTTAACAGTATTTGGAACAGAGTAAGTTTGGAACTTACTCTGTTCCACACAATGTACACCCTGGTTTTGCAGAGAAAACATTTTTTGGTACAGAAAAGAAGCTTCTTGCACAAAACCCAGTTTATTTTGTGTAGTAATGTTGCTTTCAGAAACAGAAAATACTGTTTTATGCACAGAAATGTCTTCTGAACTAAAAATGTGTATTTTTCACGCAGAATGAGTCTGGAATTGTAAAGATGCTCATCCATTCACCTCATCTGAGTTTCCTGACACTTGAAAAACCAGATTTTTCCCCCCAAAGACTTAAAATATTCTTTTGATCCCTAATGTGTGGAGCCTCCCAAAAGGGCACACTATAACCCTGAAATGTTATCTTGCAAATTTAAAATTTGAAAAAAAAAATATTCCCAGAAATATTTTTTGCAGCTGAAAAATTTAGATGGCTGCCTTTAGGAATGCAGTAGGTATCACAGTGACTACAATCGATTCTCAAAGATTACATGCATTTGGTAGGCCATATAATTCCTGCTTTCAAGGTAGGTTGATCAACTAGGGTGGTTTTAGCTGGGAGCTATAGGTAACACAAATGTGTCATGTCACTTTCTCTGTTGAGCAGAGCTTGTAGTAGATTGTTCATTGGTTCACTGGTCTTATTGGTCTTAGTTTTCATGCCATTGGATAGGAACTATAGTCAAAGAAATACCTAAATGTATGTAAATCCTAAAATTGTGAGCCATTTTTTGATAAGGCAGAATAGATGTAGTTGCATTGTCAGCAGTGAAAATTGGTAGTTCCCATGGCTGGGGAAGTGAATTCACTCCAGATTTTAATCCATGCTTTAAAATGAATTAATGAATTGATGAGTTAATGAATTAAAATATTGATATTGATATTACAACCTTTAAACAAAGATCTTAGAGCAGTGTACAATAAAATCCACATGACAAATTTAAAATAATGTAAACAGTAACATGATTTTTAAAGGGTAAAAACCTATGAAACAAGTTAAAGGAAGACATATTGAATTAAATTAAAATTAAAATACTTTTAAACAACGTAATGCCATGCACATGTGTGGATCTGTGCAAAACGTGTTAGGCCACAAAGATTTTTGTAAACATCATGTCTAAAGGAGTTATCCAGGGTCCTGAATCTAATTCTTATACCTGGAAAGCTCCTTTAAATCTAGTCAAATCTCTCTGCCCCTGTAATTTTCAGGCTTGGCTGCAAACAAGAACATGTAGATATATGAAGGAGTCACTATCTTATGGGGGAGTGGAACACACTCCCTCGGAGTGTGGTGGAGTCCCCTTCTTTGGAGGTCTTTAAGCAGAGGCTGGATGGCCATTTGTTGGGGATGCTTTGATGGAGAGTTCCTGCATGGCAGGGGGTTGGACTGGATGGCCTTTGTGGTCTCTTCCAACTCTATGATTCTATGAGTTTACAGTATGATAGAAAGTGTCACTTATATACCCATAGAACAGTTGCACGTTAGTGTTTGCACACTGAACCAGAGCTAATATATACCTTCTGAGGACAGTGAGGAAATCCAACTTATTTTAATAGAGCAACTTTAAAAAATTAACTGCCTTCTGCAATTCCATTATTTAATCAGGAGACATAATCTTCCATCAATTTGACTTAACTTATAGTGTGTGCATGAACTGCATTTAAGTTTGATTCTTTTAAAATTAAGGGAACAAAAGCTTTGACTGAACAAAAGCTTTTACTGAAATCTTTGCTTTCTTCTGGGACTGAACCCAGCACCCCAAAGGATGCTTATCTTTCAGAAAACATTTTTATTATAAATATTTTTTCTAGTGACTCAAGAGTTAAAAGAAGACTATCAAAAAGAGAAAAAAAGGGGGGAGGCTTTCAAGCATCAGACACAGCCTAACTGTCATACCTAGAATAATAGCTGAAAATTAATAAGGTGTCTTTGGAGCAGGTACATGACCCACAGTATATACAGAGGGCGAGAGTTCAAATATAAATAAATATGTATAGCTGCACTTCTTCTTATCAGATAGGAGTGCTGTCTCATATACAGTTTAGATGTAACAGTGTGGCACCTACAGTACTTGCAAGACAGTAGTCTTATTTGGAAAGATGTACCATGAGCAACCAGGCTGATTAAGTTGGTTTTTTTTTTAAAAAAAAATGGTCTAAATGGAAATAGAATTGAACAGCTCTTCCAAGGGATTTCAGTTTCTTTTTTTAAAAATACAAACAAACAAGAGACCTCTCCTCCCATGACTGTTCCTAACCAAGATGTTGTTGGTAGCAAATTGTTAATGAAAATATATCATTTTAGCAGGTAAAACTAAATGTACTATCAGTGATCAATCAATCAGTTTATTTCCACATTCTCCCAATATGATCATACTAGTAATGATAAATGTGAAATGGAAATTCTTACCATTGTTCCAATGTCAACTATTTTATGTCCCAGAACTATTGTAAAACTGTATGCACGATTTACCTTTTCCAGGCTCTTTTCCTCGCTGGAAAAACATTTCACTAGCCATAGTAGGACACAACCTCAGTCTACAATACTTTGCTTGGTGCAATCCAGTGTACTTATTTTTACATCTTCAGCTTAAGAAAGCTTCGCTGCCTTGACTCATTAGCTGAACAGGTTTATCTGACTCACCTGTCCTTTTCTACTGTCTTTTGACTTTGCTCATTTTGAATGGACTTTCACTGCCTTGATCTGACTTTATCATGCTGGAGGTGACAGAGATGCAACTCAATTTGGAATGAAGATGCCTATGGCTGCATGGGAAGGAGTGCACACAGAAAGAGCCACCCTCTGATTTCCTAGACTGTCCACTCTATCCTATGCTGATTTTCTTTCTGACCTAAATGGATGCAAACTATTTACCAGAGCGTTTTAAAGGTACATTCTGGTACACTCAACATATACATGAGATGGTATTGATGCCACACTCAGTTCGCTAGTACTCCTTCCCATAGGCACTCCATGAAAATACCAGAAAGGTTTGTCAAAAGTGGCTCCAAAATTTTGGCATATTAAGTAAGAGATGATAAATGAAAAGATTGAACTACTGCCATTAAAATATATTGTTTGGCAAAATTCAGCTTGACACACAAAATGCATGCTCGAGAGAAATATTGCACCAGTAACAAGACAGCCTAGTGAAGGAGATTGTGGCTGCAGCTCCGTGAACTCTTACTTGGAAGCAATCCCCATTTAACTCAGCAGAACTCAGCAGAACTTGAATAGATAGGCATATGATCAGGATGCAGATTTCCCTTAAACTGGTGGGCCACTGGTGGCGTCATCCTTATCTACTCAAAAGCTAGTTCCACTGAAATCAAAGGGTTTTATCCATAAAACAGCATAGTGTAGTGGTAGAACATTGCCCTATGACTCTGGAGACCAGGATTCAAATCCTGCCTCAGCCATGTAAAGTCAGTGGGTGTCCTTGGGTAAGTCACACTCTCTAGGCCTCAGAAGAAGGCTGAAGACATCTTGCCAAGAAAGTCCCATTTTAGGGTCACCTTAGGCTCACCATAAGTCAGAAATGAGTTGAAGGCACACAACGTGTGGATAGGAATGTAGTCCTATTTTGGTTCCTCTTGATTAAATGGCCTGCTCCATTTAATTAATCTGTTCATACCCCTCCTTTTAACAACATGAACACAAAACAAGTATGGCACAAATGATTTTTATATGCCATCAGAACCTCAAGAAAAGCAGTTAAAAGTATGTAAAGTATGTGCAATTCACTAGAGTTTATTATTTATAATAATACTATACTTTATAATACTAGGATACCAACAAAAAAAAAATAAAAATCTGACATCAGCAGCAAAAAATAAAATAAATTCTCAGTTAGTTGACACCACTTATTGCTTCTCTCAGCGTATTTTTGTTTGTTTGATCTTCCATAAATTTTTCTATTTGTTGTTCAGAGAGAACAACAAACCTTGTGTGGGTTGGAGAAAATTTTGTTACAAAAAGCAGAGTTCTTTGGTTTAATGCAAGCATGTGATATTGTAGCCTCTGAGCAGAGCTATACCAGTAAAGGTGAAACCATTTTTACTCTGGCTTTTAATGCACAGTTTGGGTTTAAAACAAATGCAAGTTACTTTGGCTGCAAGTTTAACTTAGCATTAATGAACCTACCAAGATTAGTATTTCCATTCATTCCCAACATTCTCATGCTCTCCTGAACCTGAAAAAAGAAATCAACATAGATAGTTTCTTTCTCTCTTAGTCTCTTCATTGTTCAAAACAAATCAAACTCAAGAATTTCAGAGCCTTGATCTAATACATGACTAATTAAAATATTGTTACTATATGGTGCTACCTACTTGCAATTACGTTGCTGCTATGGTTATCATGCAGAAAATGTATAATACAACAAATAACTGAGACAAGTGGAAGTGGATAAAAGGAGTGTGCGGCTGAGCAGGAAGACATAGTAGTGAGTGCTCTCTGCCCAAGATCAGGGTGGACTTTGATAGTTATGTGCATTACTCTCTTTATATCAGCAGTCAGAAATATAATCAGCAGTAGCTGAGAGTCCCACCAGGAGATGGAACGCTGTTGATACAGTATACAGTAGAGTCTTGATTATCCAACCTTTGGTTATCCAACATTCTGGATTATCCAACATCGCAGCTGCTGTGATTTCTTTTAATTTTCTGTGATTTCTTTTAATTTTCTGTGATTTCTTTAAATTTTCAGAAGACTGAACTGTTTATACTGTACATCACAAAGTTGATGAGTGATTTCTTTACATTTACTTTTACTGTTATTGCAATAAAACTTCAATACATTTGCAGTTCATAGTGATTTCAAGGCTTTTATTGGACTTTCCGGATTATCCAACATTTTTGTTTATCCAACTATCAGCCGGTCCAGTTTATGTCGAATAATCGAAACTCTACTGTATCTTGATTTCAGTAAGGCCTTTGACAAGGTTCCTCATGACATTCTTGCAAACAAGCTAGTAAAATGTGGGTTAGACAAGGCAGTTAAATGGATTTGTAATTGGTTTAGTAATTGGGGGTAGAAGCAAAGTTTCCAGCTATTTGCCTGTAGCCAGATGCAAAGTTACAACATAATCCTCCAGGACTTCTGGAGAACCATGGAAGGTCCCAGAGGATTCCTCATCTCTGTATATCCAGTTACAGGTGCATAGCTGGAGGCTTCTCTTCCACCCATTCATCCACCCATCCCCATTTCCCTCCGTATAGGAAAAGGCTGTATTGTGAGTGTATCATATAAAAGATACCGTTTGGATGAAGCTTGGTCATTTCACAAGGGAGGAAGAGAATTTTGATTTCCAAGAAGAAGAAGAAGAAGAAGAAGAAGAAGAAGAAGAAGAAGAAGAGCTGCCTTGTGAGCTCTTTATCTTGTGAGCCTCCTTGGCTTCCTTTTTGGGAGAAAGGCAGCATAAAAATGAAATAAATAAATAAAAATGTTTGTAGATGTGTGTTTCACAATGTAAATGCCTGTTGTTTATTTTAAAAATTGAAATAAATAAAGAAGAGGTGATGATTATGGCAGCATAAGTTGGATTTATGTCTGCCGCACTGTTTAGCACTCACTGCCTCAACTGCCTCCATTTAAGTTCTAACAGAGTTTACATTCTGTTGAATATTTACAATAAATACATCTTTATTTCACGTATTTATATCCTCCCTTTTTGCTCAAGGAACTCAAATCATGGCACAAGGTCCTTGCCTCCCTCCATTGTATTGCCAAAGCAACTGTTTGAAACAGGAAATTCAATGTGACATGAGGAAGAATTGTCTCTAGCATTAAACATGTTGTTGGACTCTAGGTCCCATCGTCCCTCAACATTGTGGAGGCTGGTTGGAGCTGATTAAGGTTTTGATCCAACAACATCTGAAGAGCTACAAGTTGCCTATTCCTGCTCTCAGTCCTTACCATGACTGCTACTATCCCTATTGTAAGCAAAAGGTTTCTGAAAGCAACTGTGAATGGGATTTCAGAATCAACATTTTTGCTTTTAAAAGCTCCATTTGTGTGCATATGTTAAAAAAACATTTATTTTTATTATATGCAGTTGTTACATGATCCTTATTATATAGTTCAGCCCTGACGTCAGCAATAAACAATAATAAGATTGTGAACTATTGCTCCTCCTAATAAAATTATGCTTCTTCTCTCCATTATAAATCTAATAGCTATTACATCAGCAGCCATAAAGATACATCACTGGCTTACCTTTTTAATATAAATAGGGCATTACTTGTCTCAACAGTAAATATTCAGATTTATTTTATTTTTTTTATGTTAAACCAGGACTGTGATTAGATCATGACTGAGTGGTAAGTAAAGATGAAAAGTATAATTAATAGCCCATTTGTCAATCTCTCCCCCTCCCCACCCATTTACCTTACTTCTCTTGTAGAGCCATTTCTTTTCTATTTAGAATAATTCTCTCACAGTTTCTTAAGCAGAAACTGCAGCTTGGACCCTGCTGATGGAAAGGATGCCATCATTGCCATCACCACTACACACCTCCTTAGCTCTATGGCTTCTTCCCCCTCTACCATTGAACTAACCCTGAGCCGGGGAGAGCTGTGGTGCTGGTGGCATCATCACTGAGTGCATTCACACTACAGAAATAATCCAGTTTGACACCAATTTGGCCCCATTCACACTACAGAAATAGGCCAGTGTGGAACCAGTTTATTTCCGTGAAGTTCACACTTGTCCCAACTGCTCAGTGCAGTTTGTGGGGTTAAGAGGGGTGACTGAAAAGCCCACTTAAATCAGTGCATTTGGCACTGGTCTTCTTAGCAGTTCTTTTTTTAAAGAGACACAATGATCTGTATCTTCAATAGTGTGGCCACGCTACCAAATCAATCCGGATGGCGCTGCATTCTTTCCAGAAATGGAGACGCCTCCGTTTTAAATTGATACAGTGGCCAATGTGAACAGCAATAGGGTTAAAATGGTATGCAGTTACAGTAAACGTAGTGGGAACACCAAACTGATTCTGAATTGGTTGTGAATCAGTGCAAAGCTGTGAATCTCTTAGTTCATAAAAGTAAGCATGAGTGACCCTTTTAACTTCCATGGACTGCACCATCATCATCTTTCCTTGCACCCACAGGAGGAAGAGGAAGATGAGGAGAAGAACAGTTGCTGCTGTTGTAACTTGGCCCTTAGCAACATGGCATTGCTGGTACACATGAAGGATCATGAGGATGGAGGCCACTTCCTTACATGTTGCTGGGGGCCAAATTGCTGCCCTATTCTTCATCTTCATTTTGGCTGCTCCCTCTGGCCAGCAAGGTTACTAAGTCCTCCTTTTCTCCCATTTCTTTTACCCAGCAGAGTTGAGCCTGGTGGAAAATTAGGAGGGCAGTTTGTGTGAGTCTGTGGATCGCTAATTTAGACTGAAACTGCTGTTCCAGGCAGCTGTTCCAGGCATTTGTGGATGAGATTTTTGCCCAAAAGAAATTAACTGAGAGTGGAATGGGGGGGGAGGAGTTTTGGGAGCACAAAAAAAGGGGGGGGGAGGCTGCTGCAAAGAGGCCTATACGTTACATCTTCTCCACTCCTGTTGTCAGTGAAGAAACCCAAAGCACCTATACAGTCAACCTAAAATGACATTTTTGCAAAATATGGTACAGGAATTTAGGCTGGGGGGGGGGGATATTTTACTTTCAAAAAACCTTGGAATTGCCTGGTTCATATGATGGCTTGAGGGAACTAGGAAAAGTTGCATTATGGTACCACAACTCCTAGTCTATACCACCCAGTTGCTGGGTCAGTGTTATGAGAACTACAGACTGGAATTTTCTTGTCAGTTTATACAGGTTATGTTAGTATAATCAGCCTTTCAGGTGTTGCACATGGAAGTATTCTCTACCTCCCTGTGCAACAGCAATTCCCAGGTTGCACAATGGTGTTGGAAAGTGTTAAGACACAGCTATATCCCCCATGACCCCAAGATGGAAGGCTGCAACTGGAGAGCTCCCTTACACCATTGTATGTTTGATCACTGTCTCTGTCCCCAACCTTCTATGAAAGTATTCTTCAACTTTACACTCCACAAATATCATATAGGATCTCAGCCCCTCAGCCCCAGAAAACCCTGCGATAGGGTCACCATAAGTCAGAAACTACTTGAAGACACAACAACAACAACAACCATTTATATGTATGTATGTATGTATGTATGTCTTAGCTCTGAGTGATAACTTACATGATAAACTTACTGATAAGTGAGTCCATATTTCTAAAGCCTTCAGTCTCACCATGGGTAGGGAAACTTTGGACAGGACATCCATAACATCCAATAGACTAAGAGTAATTTCATTGTAATTTATTTTAACAACAAACAATTGTTTTTGTGATATATGAGAGATTTCTCCTTTCTAAAATGCTCAGTCACAATCTCAGTGGGCTATAACCTTAGACCCACATCCCTGGAAACAAATCTCACTGAATTTTCTAGAGCTTACTTCAAAGTAAATATAGTATATATACAGGAGCTAGAGTGATAACTTCATAGTCCTCACTATGGATGAGATGGGACATGCATAAATCACAAGAAAATCATTTTTGATGCCTGCTTACCATCTCTGGATCCCTGGAAGCCTGCAAAAGCTGAATGAGAATGTGTGTAAAACGTATATGCAGCTGATGATCAGAATATTTGATTTTACTAGCAACATCTGAATATTATATTTGGAAAGAGCTTTAATTTTTTTTTAACTGCAAAAGACTATGACGCTATCCCTGAGCTTGTGGTACAAAACAGGGAATAAACTGCTTGCAAGGGCTCAGTTCTTCTGCAGATTTATTAACATGACATAATTAACATTAGTTAATTAACATAAGATAAGCTTTCCAAACTTATTAACACTTGCAAACAGAGCAGAACTGACAAATACCTCCATCTAATATTTAGCTTTAAAATATGCATTGTCTTAATTATTTCTCTTTTAACATATTTTTAACAATGTGACCTACATGAACCCAAATACAGAAGGAGATCCAGAAGCAGTTATTTAGATTTTACCCCCCTTGAAATCAATGGGACTTAAACTATTCATAACTTAATTATTCCATTAATTTAAATGGAACTAATACCTGAGCCACCATGGCATAGTGGTTTGAGTGTTGGACTATAGCTCTGGAGACCAAGATTCAATTCCCTGCTTGACCATGAAACCCACTGGGTGAACCTTGGGCAAGTCACACACTCTCAGCCTCAGGGGAAGTCAATGGCACCTCATTCTAACCTCAGAGCAAGCTACTCACCACCTACTCCAAAATTCCTGGAGTTTTATTTATCCTTAGACCTCTAGGTATATGCTTAACTTTGCAGTATTCTGCTAAAGTAGTGGCATGCAACTCATATCTTATATATTGTTCCTTAAGGGATACAAATTCCTCCCAAGTTTGGGGAGACTGACCAGGATTTGATAGAAGTAGTCTCTAGGACCTCACCTTTACATATAACTGTGAGTCCACAGAAATGGCCAAATTAGAGCCTCATTACCACTTACAGATAAATCAGTGTGTGGTCCAAAACAATGGATTGATTCGACATTAGATTGTGGTTTACACTACACTTGCCCCAATCACATTTTATGTCATTTTCTGGCATCAAAATAACCCATTTGTGGTTCCCATTCACAAATGAATCAGTTCAAAATGATTCAGTTCCTGCAGTCTGAAGGAGAAATTTGAACTGATTCCAATCTGCTTGTGGTTCACACTTGAAGGGAACTGGTTTATTGAAAAAGAAGCAGAAAAAAATCAGTGTCAAACAGACGTGGTTTAAATGGGTATGGAGCATGCTACCCCTCTCAGAATCACTTCAGTGACTAGGTGGGAACCAAGGTTGTTTGAACCAGTTCAAACCAATTTGCAATCCAGTTTAATAGGTAGTGAGGCCTAGGTGAAACATCTGAACCTGGGATAGTTCCTTTGTCTCTATTGTCTTCCTATGATGGAAGCACAAATGCTCAGAAGCTGTGAGAGCTGCATCAGCCCATATTTAGCTTTTCTGTAGCTCTAGAAAGCCACAGGGAATCATCATGGATGCAACCCAAGAAATCTTGCAAGCCTGCAAGCCACACAGAACCCCCAGTACCCTACTATGAAGGCATGGGGATTTAAACATTCATGATACACAGTTCATGTGTGGTAAACTGTGTAGCAAAATGTCTAGTAAAATGTCTAATCATTTGGAGCTCAGACAGGAAGGAATAAATGTTTGATATACTCAGGTAGTGCAATGGCTTAGTGGCTAAGACGCCAAACCTGACAATTGGAAAATGAAAAGGTTGGCAGGTCGAGGCCCAAGTGCTGCATGATAGGGTGAACATCCTGTCACCAGTCCCAGCTTCTGCCAAACTAGCTGTTTGAAAGCATGCAAATGCAAGTAGATAAATGGGTACCACTTCATTGGGAGGGTAACAGCATTTTGTGCAGTCATGCTGGCCACATGACCACTGGAGTTGTCTTCAGACAGCACTGGGTCTTTGGAGATGAAGCACCACTCACTACAATCAGTTACGACTAGACATTTATGTCAAGGGATTACTTTTACCTTTACCTATACTCAGGGTGCATCTACACTGTAGAAATAATGCAATTTGACACCACTTTAATGTCCATGGCTCCATCCTACAGAATCCTAGAATTTGTAGTTTGGTGAGACACCAGCATTCTTTGGCAGAGAAAGCTAATGAATCTGTAAAACTACAGATCCCAGGATTCCATAGACTGGAGCTAAAACACTAAATGTGGAGTCAAGTTGCACTATTTCTACAGTGCAGATGCAGTGACACACACTGCTAAATCAACTGCCTGTTAGTCAGTACCATGCAAGGAACTCCTTTTCCTTCTCCGTCAACTTTTCAATTTTCTCTTGCAGCTTTAGGCTGCATCCACACTACAGCAATAATCCAGGTTGACACTGCTTTAAGTGCTGTGTCTCCATGCTATGGAATCCTGGGAACTGTAGCTTGTTGTGGCACCAAAGTTTGCTGACAGAGAAGGCTAAATGTCTCACAAAACTCCAATTCCCAGAATCCCATAGCATTGAGTCCATACTGCATTAATTTTCCAGTGCAAACGGAGAAGGATAAGAAAAAGCAAAGCTAGGTAACAACTGATACCAGGTCTCCACCCCATCTCTAAATAGAGGCTTTGCACAGTGTACAACGTTCTTCCCCCCACCACACACACAAGCTGTTCTCCTTGTGAAACAGAAAGAACTCTTTGCACCTAAAAGGAAGGCCAGGTCTGCTCCTTGGCTCCTAAACGGTTGCTTTCATCAAAACCCTTTTGGAATAAATGTGTCCGGGAGCACCCTAGGGCAATATTAAACATGAACACTGCTATGATCTATTTAAGCATGTGTGAGATCTGTATAAATAAGCCCCCTCAAATCTGCCCCCCTTTCTCTGTCTATGAGCCCTGACTAATGTCTGGAATGAAATCTTTGGATGTTTGATTTCAAAGTAGAGGGTAAAGATTTTTTTTTTCTCTCCCCTATCTGTAAAAAAAGGGAGGGGGAGAGGAAGAGGTCATGTGAAGAATGTTGATTTTAAAACGGGGGAAAAAACCCTCTTCTCGCTGGGTGGGGGTGGGGATTGGATATCCACAGAATGAGACTTCAGCCTTGGCACCTGCTCCAGAACCTTCTTGATGAAGCAAAGGTTGTCTTCATTAAGAGCATTAATATTCATGCAGCATGGTAATTTTGACACAGAAAAGGTCTCTGTAACCTTTTCTTGTGTAAGAATTTTTTACTTCTCAAGGAAATTACAGTCCAGCAATGACTTAATTAATGCTGGGTTTCTTGAGCGGGTTTTGAAGAGCTGTCAGTTTAGGCTTGCCGTAGCTGTCAACTGGGGTGAAGTCTCTGGCTAGATAGATTGAAGGGAGGGAGGGAAGATTTCCAAGTTTTAACATGGATCCTTGCTGGTGGGGGGGGGGGGGAATGGGGGAGAAGAGAGAAAGTCACCTACATCTCCAGTGTTAGCTTTAATTAGCAACCTCCTTGCCTTAATAAGAGGTCATTTAATATTGTTCTGTAGTACATAGCCTGAATTAAATAACCCATTTTTCAGCCACTTTATCTGTTCTATTATTTTCATTCAAGCATCTGTTTCTTCTCATTTATTTTGGTGGATAACACCCGTTCTTTTTTGCTTTGGGGCAGGGAAGCAGGGAATGGGAGGGGGGAGGAACAAGGAATTGACAGAAGAAGTCTGATTTAAATGAGGGATTCACTTGGAAGAAAGCAACAAGAGGGAGGATTAATATTTCCTCTCATAATTCTCCATTGAAAGACGACGCCAATGAAAGAGGATCCATAGCAAATTGCATTTACAAAACAGTCTTCCCCCTCCCCAAGCCTTTTCTTTTAGGCCAAAATACTGTGCTAGCAGATGATTGAACTACCAAGGCGTCAGGCTGGGTTATTTTAAAAGCATCAAATTACTCGGAATGGTGTTATTGTTTGTTGCGGTTGTGGCCGTTCTGTATGGAATTGGAGATATTCCATTGGAACCTGGCTAGTATTCTCTCTTGTCTCTCCATTTTTGTCACCTGTCTTCCGACAAGTGTGAATTGGTGTCTGCAGTTAACCAGATCTTAGGAATACACGAGACACTGTTTCTGTCTCATCCCTGCTGCACAAGGTCCGTTTTGCTGCAGTGTTGTGGAGCAAAGTGAAACTACAACCTGCCATTTCCAATACCTTCATTGCTGTCACCTAACTTGCTCGGCATTTGAATGCTTTGAGCTCGACAGTTCAAGAAAAGTAGGTGCCAGCAAAGCTAGTTCTGCCAATAATCTCACCACAGGAACCACCCTCAGTTGTTAGAAACATCACATAACAAATCATTTTGCTACAATAATAAAAGTGAAGTTTAAATGGAATTCATGTTGCTAGAAACCAGTGTGGTCCACTAGAATGAATATCAGATCTGTCTCAAAAAATCTGAGTTTTTCACACTCATGGATTCACAGGTTCACTCTGGACAAGTTACATTCAATGCAGAAACACTCCCTGATGCAGTTTCCCATATGTAAAATGCAAACAACAAGATGAAGTTTCCCATGACTTTTTTTTAAAAAAAATAACAGCTACAATAAAAAGACTACGGGGCACTTAGTACTACACAATCTTAAATATACTATCCCTAATAGTACAATAAAGAGCACTGCCATGATATTCTTGTATTATAAAGATAACTACATGTATTTTCAGAGGCTCACTGAAAAGTGGCCTGTACATTTTTTTTTTCAAATAAATAGTAAACAGTTGCAACTGCAAGGAGCATTTAGAGTTTAAAACTCAACTCTTGCTCTGTTCATGACACCAAGAGATTTAGGATCACAGTTTCTATTCTTCTCCACAAGCAACCTTGGGGATGAGATTGTGGCAATAACCAACCACAATATAAAGAATATAGCACATTCTCTGTTCCTTGACAATAAAGACTGTCTTGATACATCAAGCTGTCCACTGAAGAAATAGCCAACTCCTGTGATTTTTTCCCCCCATAATTCAGAAAATTTTGTGAAAATTTTGTTTGCAGAAATGCTTCAATATTTTTTCACCAAAAATATTGGTTTTGGCTTGGGGGGATTTTGTTTTGTTGCAAAGCCCACACAGTGGTCCCCCGGGTTACGAAAGTAATCCGTTCCGGATTACTTTTCGTAACCTGGAAATTTTCGTAACCCGGGGGACCGCTTTAGTTGCCGGACCGCGCGGCAAATTTAAAGGGGCCGCACGGTTTTTTTAATCGTAACTCGGGGTTTTATTCATAAGCCAGGGCCGTTTTTGCAGCCCCGGCTCTTTCGTACCCCAGGGTTTTTGTACTCCGGGGTATTCGTAACCCGGGGGACCAGTGTATATATATTTATATCCATTTTAGTTTTGCACAAAAAAGCCCTGAAGTGAGGGGAAATGTCAATTAAAATGCATAAAAACTCTCATTTTCTTGCCCAGTAGATAGGAAACTTTTGAAATTATTTGTTCTTGAATGAAAAAAAAAGACATAAGTGGGGTTGTATCTCCCCGTTTCATCCTATTTTCCAGTGAAAACAAACATATACCAGGTAACACGTGGGACAAATAGTTGCATTTGGGGTGCCAACAGATTGTATTAAACCTTTTGTCCAAACTACCCAATGCAATGTCTAATAAATAATTTTAAAAGTAAAAGAAATTGAATATTGAGTGTATTTATTTATTATTCTTTGCTGTTTTATATAGTGGCAACTTAGATCCCTCTGAAATAATAATAATAATAACCACCAAACTGTGCATAACTGCATCCTCAATAGAAAATGCAATGACCTGCATTCTAAAGAAACTAGGATGTCTGTCTAAATAATAATAATAATAATAATTATTATTATTATTATTATTATTATTATTATTTGTATCTCGCCTCTCCCTGTATTGGATCAGCCAAGATTTAAAAGGGATATGTACAAGAAATGGAAAAGAGGGGAAGTCACCAAAGAGGAATTTAGACAAGGAGAAATTTAGACAAGTTAAAAGCATAGAACAAGCTCAGGCTTGTTAGAGAGATTAAAAACAGTAACTTTGATAGCAAATAGACAAACAAGGAAATAGAAGGTCCACTGTGTGGAGAAGATGGCAAAAATGCAAACAGAAGACAGAGGAAAATGCTGCCTCAGAGTGTGGTGGAATAATCTCCTTCTTTGGAAGCGTTAAACAATGTCTGGATGGCCACATGTGAGGCATGCTTTGATTGTGTATTCCTGCATAGTAGGAGGTTGGACCGGATGGCCCTTGTGCTCTCTTGCAACTCTATGATTCTATGATTCACATCTACTTTCACAGGTGAGTACAAATATCAAAGTGTCATAGCAAATTCAAGCTTTACACACACCACAACACTAGACTGTAGCCTGGTGTTCTGATCCTTCAAGATGCCACAGAGCTTATTTCCAAGCATACCTTGTACTGCATCCCTAGTCTGCCTCTACCTTAAAAACTGGTGATGCTTAAATATCTTTTCTTTACTCTAACACTTTTTGTGAGATTTTAAAGTGTTTTCTATTAATCTTTCATATACTCTTTGCAATCTGCTTGCCTTAAAAAAAACCCTCATAGTTCAACAGACAAACAGCAAGAGCTTTATTTTTAATGTCATTACATAACAAAATAAATATTTTATCTTTCCCGTGCATAATAGAGTAATTAGACAGCACAGCGTAATGGATTAGCACACATCAGTGATGCATATTAATCACAGTATGGAGATAGATCACTGTGAGATGCAATACAAGCTCTGTGAGTACCCATTGATATACAAATATGTAAAACATCAGTAGGAGAGTTTTTCTGTTTCAGGCTGTATAGACATTTTATAAATTACAGAAGACAAAGCTCTGCAAGAGTTAGAAACGCATCACTCTTGTTCTAATTTTTTTTTCCGTTTTTCCTCTGCTTTCTTTTTTATTGCTTCCTCTTTCTTGCTTGTTATTTCTCTTTCTCCACTCCACAGCTTATCCACAGCTTATCCTGCTCCCCCCTTTTTTTTCCTCCTCCATAGATATGGGATCCTACAGAGAAAAAGCAGAAGTGGAGTTTGCTGGAGGTCCCCAGGAGAAGTAAATATGCCAAACTTGCCTACAGCATTGAGTCTGCTCAGGTAAGGTTATGAGCCACCTAGTCACTGAAGATGGTACTGCTGTCTAAATAAAATTTTAGTATACTGGGGGGGGGGGGGGATCAGTTTTAAAATTCCTAAATTTTCACACCTGAGGGTCATTTTAGTATTCTTGCCAAGCTGCAGGTGTCTATGTATCATGGTTTTGAATCTGTGACAAAGACAGGAACACACACCCACTTTTATTGTTGCAGAAGTTACATTCATCCGCTGTTTAGAAAGAACCACATAACTCACCTCAGATCATAAAATCTTCATGTATAACGGCCCTAGTAACAAACATCTTTGGTTAAAAGCATCAGCATGACATCTAGAAAGACCTTTGTCCTGAGATGACAGTCAGAGCTGATACCACTAATAGAGGTCATGCCTTACTCACATCTAGACTGGACAATTTGCATGCACTCTGTGTGGGGCTGTCCTTGCAAAAGTTCTTCAGAACTAAAAAAAAAAAAAAAAAAGCAGCTTCCAGATTATAGAATGAAGAAGGTCACAGGGAACAGGTGAAAATGGTTCAGGTATGTAGACATTTTTAGGGGATGGGATGTTGGTCAGAAGATCTCTGTGCTGGTATGATGTAGGCATTGCCCTGTCTGATGAAGTGAGCTGGAGTTCCAAAAATCTTACACTAAATGAAACTTGTTAAGTGTTCAAGGTGCCACATTGCATTGGCTTCTACATGGCTATCAGGCCTAATTCCAGGTGATGGTGTTAAACATGAAAACATTAAACTGGTGTGGACAATCTTTGCTGGTCTTTCTGACTGCGGATAAGGAGAGAGAAGAACACTGTCTGACAGCACTTTACTGTTCCTCTCCTTTACTCACATAGGGAGAAGGAGACAAACAAAACCATCTGTATTATTTGTTGGCATTTGAAAATGCCAGCTGAGAGCATGTCTGCTTCTCCCTGCATGGGAAGGTGGAAGAGAATGAAGCCAAGAATGGAATCCCCATTATTTCTGATGATTGACTGGAAGTAACTAGGACTCCTTCTCATGTCTACCTCCATGGACAGGATTTAAAGAGATGACTGTGTAGGGTTTTGGCTGAGACTTCTGTGGACTATATATGAGGATCTTTGTAAAATAGAGATTCCCCTCTCCTCCCATCTTGTTGGTCACCTTGAGCCCAAATCTTGGGGGGAAGGTGGTGAAGGAGAAAAATCAGAAAGGGATAATAGGGCTTAAACAAGGTAGAGCCACAATGAAGAAAACTGTATGCTTAGAATATAGACAATGTTGTAAGTTTCTAGTGAATTCAAGTTCAAGTTTAGTTAAACATGTACAAAACATTCTAAACCATGTACTAAAACATCTTGGCATGTTCTGCTGGTATGATAACAGCTACAACACTGCAATAAAATGCAAAGACCCAGTGTGACATACATGATTTGGAAGTATTGCTTGATCCTCATTAGTGAGTTTCCATGTATGCCATAGTCCTCTGTTGATCAATTGCTTTCACCGCATGTTTTTATAAGAATTCTATATGGTTTAATTGCTTGTTCAAGGTGGAACCCTAGCACTGTGTCATTAAATATGTGGCTAAGTTCAGTCTCCTATCCTACTCTATTCATGAACTTTAAAGGGTTTTAAAAGTCCTCTTCAGTGGAAAATAAATAAATAAAGGTACAGGTAGACAAATATAAGGATGCAATTTCAGTCAAGCTTATCTGCAAGTATATCAAAGACTGGACTTTGTTCCAAGGAAACATTGAGGATCATATAGTAGGAATGCTCTTAGGAAAATTTGGACTCTGAACTTCATTGCTTTATGGCCCTTTCCCCCATTTAGATAACACTGTACATTTATTTACTACTTTCAATATATGACAAGCCAACCCTGCAGCATTTTGGGAACACTTTCCCCCATGCACTCATCCTCCTCAGTGAGGCCCTGATAGCACTATTGTTAGGCCAAAAAAGAAGTTTTTTAGCATGACATTTTGAAGCAAGGATAAAAAGTTTGCATGCCACAAACTTACAGTACTGAGCAATGAAGTATGATCTGCTTCTTTTTGAAAGCCAAACATTTTCCTGGGAAGAATACCTGCCCCTGAAATGCCTCCATTCATTCAGTGATCAAATAGCTATACTGTAATGCCTTATTTATAGCGTGTTTTCCAATGATTGATTTTCTCCTCACAATTTTAACACTCAGCTGTTGTTTCTCATTTCTCTCTTCATTTCTTAGCCTCTGTGATCTTGAAACTCCCTCCCTCCCCTCTCACTGCTGGTTTAGATGCTCGAATGAGACATCCAACCTTTTAAAGAAATCATTCATTTCGTTTAAAAGGTTGAATATGTCATGATAAGTTTGATGGGGCCGATATTAAAAACTAAGTGTTCATTTTGATTTTGTTGGAGGCCTAGTATCATAAAAAACACTTAGAGCAGGTTTGTAAGGAGAGCGGAGGTGCAGAATGCCAATAGATTCAGGTGGACAGTACATGCAGCCTCTTTGGAACAGGGTCTCCTTTCTCATTTTTACATCTATTATAGGAGTGCTTTGTTGAAGTATCACACAGGAGTTGTGGCTCAACACAATCAGCTGTTCATAAATATCAGCATTAAAGTGTACCATTAATTGCACATTCTCCTCCCTATGGCCATCTGTGATCAATGTTAAACACAGATTGAAATGTTTAAAGACAGTTGATTGTGCAGTAATTCCAGATGCTAGTGCAATCTTCTCCTGAATCTGCAAACTTTTCACAAGTAGGTGTGTTGGTGTAACATGTGGGAATCATACTTCATCTACATGCAGAAGTCCAAGACAGTTTGTTGCTGCTATTGTTGTGTGCCTTCAAGTTATTTCTGACTTATGGAGACCCTAAGGCAAATCTCTCACAGGGCTTTCTTGGCAAATTCAGAGGGAGTTTGCCTTTGCCTTGTTCTGAGACTAAGGGAGTAGGACCCAGAGGGCTTCCATGGCTGAGCAGGGATTCAGACCCTAGTCTCCAGAGATGTCGTCCAACGTTCAAACCACTACATCACATTGGCTCTTAAAATAGCATACACCACATGCTAATTCAGCCCATTGAATTTGCATTTTACTTCACCACACCTTCGTCTTTTATTCTGGTCCTCAGCATCACATGGAATTACCAAGTATATGCTGTCCAGACCCAAAGCCACAATTTAAAAATAATCATAAAATTTCCACAAGAATTGTTATATGCAAAGCTCTTAGTTTCTCTCCACTTAATCCTGATTCTCCAAAACCAGTTCTAATATAGATATAACATTTCTGAATCTGGCTCACGTTTACATTTTTGTATGGGACTCAGTTGTCAATTCAGAGAACATATAAACTTCTGGTTTAAGTGGCTGCCCAGGAATAAGGAATAACACATGTTATAATGCAGTGAAGGTTCAGTTTGAATACTGCCCTTTTCTCATCTGGTATGGACATAAGAAGAAGCAGGAAACATTTCACTTCAAATTTAGATTAATCACAGTTTGCTGTGACTTCTGAAGCTGGAAAAGGCTCTCATTAATCTAGATTATAGTTATGGTGAAATAAACTGTCTCCAACATATTTATGAAGCTGGTTTATTTCAGCTAACCATGGTTAAAGTCATCACGGTTTACTGTTTGGAGGACATGCTAAGCTGTAGCTAGTGGAAGTAGAAGTTTTGTTTTCTTTAGCACAGCTACACCACAAAAAGACAGGATAAGCTTGTTGTGGTATATTCTTATAATACATGGTTTAGCTTTACATACCAACACAGCCAATGATCTTAGAAGACAACTGCATTTTTTCATTGACAAGAGCAATATCTATCTTGTTTTTAACTAGGTGACACAGCAGAGAGATAGGGGGATTTAGGTAGGATTCAAAGATACAGGTAAATAAGGTGAGGTAAGAGAAGGCAGTTTAAGTGAAGACAAAAATATTTATTATAGAACAGAGCTGCACAACTACCAAGTGCCCTCAGTACCATGCCTTTTTTAAACAGGTGGTTACCCCTATCTGCTGCAAAGGAAACAGCATTGCAGCCTACCCTTCAGTAGACCTTAATGCTGATCAATTACCACTAAGGTACTATCACCATAATCTAGGTTACTTACTAAGCATAGTGCATTATGTCAAAAAATTTCAAAAATAAGAGGGGAAGGAATCCATCAAATTTTATTTGAACATTAATGAGCCCCACACTTATTAGTTTTATAATTTTATAAAGAAGAGTGTGCTTGAGCACATTTTAAAAATCTTTCTTTCCTTATTTCTGCTAAGTTATCAGAAATAAGTATGTAAAAGACAGAGAAGGTATAAAGCGAAATAACAAAATGTACATAGCAAGGTTTTGCATAAAACAGAAGATCTGGTGTGCAGACCCTGATTTCACTGATATATCTGTCCCCCCCCCCCAAAAAAAAAATTCTCCCTGAAGGAGCCTACTTCTTTCTACTTGAGAGGGCTAGCCCTCTTTCTAAAATTGCTTAAACCACCAAGGTAACTAATCATAGTTAGTACTAACATTTATCTTGAATAGCGTAAAAGACCTGCATTGTGTTTTTTTTTCTGGAATCAAACCCACCTCAGCTTCAGATCCCACTTAAGCTGAAATAACTTGAGTTAACTTTGTTATTTCAGATGTAGAGAAATTTTCCACCTTTTAAAAGAAAAGACATTATCTAAATCTAATTAAGCTCAGTCTGGAAATAAAAATATCACAGATCCTTAGACAATAACCAACTACGGAAAATATCAGCTTCAGGAGTAAGGTTCTCACAGGATATTCTCTCTAAAAGTAGCTTTTCCCCCTCCATGTGCTTCCTTGTGAATTTAATTATACCAGTCATTGCTTTCACCTTGAGAGACACCAATTGAAATGACCATCTGATGACAGCTTGGTGGCCTCTTTGCTAAGGAAATGAACCAGAAGCTTCTCCTTTGATCCTAGAGGAAAAGTGTCCACATTGCTAAACAACCCTCATAATTAACACTTTTCTTTGAAACCTCATCTGAAACTAACAATCTCTATACCACTCAGAGGACATTGCTTGGACTAGTTCATTATCAAACCCATATCAGAAAAGGTACAACACAATATCATTAAATAATTAATGAATTCTCTCTCTCTCACACACACACACACACACACACATACACCTATCCAATTATTGTTCTGATAGAATTGAGTATACATCAGAAGTGAAAAGAGTGAAATGGAGGAAGGAAGAGGCTCTAAAGGACAATAGAAAAGTACCAAATGGAAATGGAAAGGTGGGACTCAAACCTAACTGCATTTCGCTGTATAGTTGATTACAGGATAGTTATCACACATCCTGTCTTTATGTTATCCCACAAAAGTTGCATGGCTGAGGCATCCACATATGGGGAGATAAGGGCCTATAGATAGTCCAAACCCAATATAAATAAAGCATTGCTGACAGTTTGAATTATGCCCAGAAACAGACCGGTAGCCACTGAAGCTGTTATATGTCTCCTGTAAACCATCTGATCAACAATGGTGCATTTTATTTGCACATTGCACAGTGCCTTGTGAAATAATTCTGCACAGAAAGACCAGTGGGGAATTTTTTGTATACCACACACACACACACACACACACACGTGGGTTTTATCAAAAAATTGTGTTCTATACGGAAAACCCATAGTTTTTATTTGGAGATAGTGAGGATGGTGAACAAAATTTGTGCAGAAAAACACACACATGTATTTCTGGGGAGAAAAAAATGGAATGTGAAAAAATGCACAGGAATATTCCTTTTCTCTTGCATTGGGGAGAATTTTTTTTTAAAAAAAAAAACAATTCATTCTTGCTTTTGAGGATGAAATAGTCAAAGATATTCCAGTTTTAGCGCAGTAAATTGATGCTGGGTTTTGTGGGTGCTCTTTTTCCTTAACAGGTTTCCTGAGTATTTTGGCAGCCCCCCCCAAAAAGAGCAAAGAATATTCTTTCCATCTCTCCCTCTTGCAACTTCAAGTCCTACCCCAGAGATGTGGCCTAGATACCATGATCAATGATATCAAAAGCCACTTGGAGTATAGCAGAACCAACAGGGTCAAATTCCCCTCTTCATCTATCCCATAAACAGACCTGGAGCCAGATTGAAGGGATCTAGTTAACCCATTTTATCCAGTGATATCTGGAGCTTGAACAGCCTGGACTAGTAATTATCAATTATAATGGACCTCAGAAAAGGCTTCTTCAGATAAGGCTTCACCATTGCCTTTTAAGCAAGCTAGACCTCTGCCTTTTTATAACGACACTTTATGAGATAGGAAAGGCATAGTTCCAATATGCCAGTGGTAGCTCTCACTTCTCCAAGGATCTTGTCCCCTTCTTCAAGGTGCAAAACCAGAAACATATCAAAGAATGCAGGACCAGCATGAGCCAAGTATACAACTACTAAGCATGCATCAACTACAGCATCTAAGAGTGGATCTGAGTGATTTTGTCTGCAAAGTATCTTGGAAATTCTTCACAGATTAAATTCCCTCCCTTGTGGCCATGTATCTAATTAATCTCTACATATGTTCCCTGTTTAAAAGAAAGAAACAGATACATTCATTCATTCATTCATACTTTTCATGGATCACCTAGTTTAGTCCTAAAGCTTCCAGTTCTAAAAATATATATTCCATTGAAAGAGTGGTACTTAAATTAAGTAAATAAACAATTTTCCGCCGCTATCCATAGCAAACTAGTCTGTCTCAGGCCTCTTTCTTTCTGTTACTTCAGTCAGCACTCTGAGTTCTCCTGTCCATTTTGAAAACCTTTATAGGACATCTACACCTGTCCCTCCACATTCACTGGGGTTACGGGCACAGGACCCCCGTGAATGTGGAAATACCACAAATAACAAAAACACTATGTTTTTACCTGAGAGAACACCTCTAGAAATTTCTAGTTCCTCTCATGCAACTCTGTGGTTAATATCTGCCAGACATTGACCATAGAATTGCAGTGGATGAGCTACAAATGCCTAGTGGAGTGTTCTCTCTAGCAGTCTCTAGATCCTTTAGTGCAACTTTTGGTTAAAGTTGACCACAGAGTTGCGTTAGAGGAACTAGAGATTCCTAGAGAAAACATATTTATAAAATCCATGAATAATCAAATCCACAAAAGTCAAAGCAGCAAATGTGGAGGGATGAGTGTAATACCTTTTATTAATCTTTGTGCTGGCTCATATGTGTTTTTAATGCTGGTGTTTTTTTTAAAAGAGTAATTCCCTTGCTTTGCATGGATCCTACCACCACCACCACCACCACCATGTGCTGAATGAGTCACATTGCAGAGAAATTAAAAATTAAGTCAGTATTTTATTCTCAGTTGTAGAGTTGTCAGTAATTTATTCTCAGTTGTAGACCAAGAATGATTTGTTTCTGAAATTCTGGTACTGCATCTTAACCACTTTGTGTTACCAAGGATGCCATAGACACTTGCAAAATGACTGTTGTTGTGTGCCTTCAAGTCATTTCCAATTTATGGTGACCCTAAGCTGAACCTATCACAGGGTTTTCTGGGGAAGATTTGCTCACAGCGGGTTTGCCTTCCTATGATGCTGAGCGAGCATGACTTGCCCAAGCTCACCCAAGTGGGCTTCCATGGCCAAGTGGGATTGAAACTTTGGTGAGCGGAGTCATAGACCAACACTCAAACCACTACACCATGCTGGCTGTCTCACTCTGCCTGTAGGTGTCAGTATATTATTTGCAGTTTAAAGTTCATTTGTTGCTGTGTCTGCAGAGGATTCTAGTTACACTACACTGCAATGATAGCTGCAATTCTGCATTGCTTATTTAGCTATGGATGCATGACTAAAATGCTTCACCTGGTCTGACTCACCACACACCTTCTTTACCAGGTTGCCATCAGACTGAATGAGGGAGGTCTGTTCAGCTAGTAATCAGGATGCAAGAGAAGTCATTTCCATCCCATCAGCCAGCAAGACTGTGAAAAAGACTTACAACACATGTTCTGCTTCTCATTTTTGCAGCGTCACTAGCTGGTGGGAGATGGTTGGAAATGTTATCCTCCTTACACCACAATCCCCAGATGAATGGACCCCCTTTATCAATTCAGCTGCCTGATTAAATAGGTTTGGGAGGGTATTCACAACAACGGCAATAGTGCCATGATTGTGACTATGTACTGTTCATGAACATAGATCATTTATGGATAACTGAAGGTTATATATCCATAACTGCAACACTGAATTCCAGCCCTTGTATTTTCACATTGCAGCACCATATTTCTCAGAGCATGGGTGCATGTGATAAAACCAATTGGCATTGAATTCAAGACAAACAAAAAATTATTTAATGTGAAGTCAGTAGCTTTCATGGCCAGCATCCATAGGTTTTTTAAATAGGGTTTTAAGGCTATGACAGCCACATAGCCTGAAAAACCTACCAAAAAAGGATAAAAATTATTTACTTATTTTACAGTCTAATAACTCTTTAATGTGTTACCAAAAGATGTGGTTACAAACTTAAATTACTTTTTTTAAAAAATGAGACAAATCTGACAGTGGCTATTTGCTATGAAGGTTAACAAGGGATTGCATTTCTGTTATTTTCAGGTACTACAGACAAGAGGTGGTAGAAGTTCCTAACAAAACATTATGTTTGGATGCTTTCTAGAGGTACCTGCTTAACCATGGTTCTTCACTTGAAAGAAGAGCTGTACTAATCAACAAAATTTAAATAAACAGCAAATTAGAAATTAATGGTAAACTGTTTCCAGCATAAATAATTGTCCTATTATAGCAGCAGCAAATGCAGTCTCTGAGCAGTGATCCTTATGCAGCCAGACAACACCACTGATGTATAAAATGAACATCAGTAGGTTTCAGAGTGATGTTAAGATTTTCACAAGTATGTATGTGTGTTTATGTTACTTCAGAAGTGTGTTTATGTGTTTGCTTCGTCACTAATTTTATTCTCAAGGGAAGCAATAAGTAATTTTAGCTATTTTCTTCCCACTGCTAGAGAATCTTGGAAAACTGTGCAGTTTGGAAAGACAATTCACAGATTGAAACATATTTTGTACAAAATTTGGACTGGCACTTCTGCACTGAAGACAGAATATGTTTTGCTCCTGTGCAGAAAATACTGTTTTCAATGCAAAAATGCACAGTTTTAAATATTGTACAGACTGAATCTTGAACAACAAAGATTCTCATCAATTCACAATTCTCCTCATCAGTTTTTCAATGCCCTAGGAACACATTTTTCAACAATTTTGAATATTTTTTCATGTTCTTTCCATTGTGTGTGTGTGTGTGTGTGTGTGTACACCCAAACACATATTTGTAAAACCCATCTTTAGAAAAGAAAATGCTTAAGTGAGGGAAGGAGAAAAACCTGATACAAAGTCCAATGAAGACTGAATATGTGTAGTATCCACATAGTTTGCACATTGGACTAGGACTCTGCAAACCAGGGTTTGATTCCTCACTCAGCCCTGAAAACTCACTGGGTGATCTTGGGCAAATCATACACAACAAACCAGCCTGCAGGAAATGTTGTGACAGGGTTAGGATTGCTATAAGCCAGAAACAACTTGAAGGTACACAACAACAACAAAGTTGGATGTCTGGGGCATTCAGAAAACTCTGAATGTAGTACTTATCACAGTTAGGCATGAGAAAATCTGTCTGATTTGCTTTTTTCTACTTTCAGGATTTTTTTGGGGGGGGGGCTCTCAGGTTGTTGTTGGTAGTGATGATAAGGGTTGTGCTATTTTGGGGGAATTACAAATGCATGATCACCATAATTAAAGTGCTATCCAGTGACTACCAGTGCAATCCCCCAATCCCTACTTTCAGGGTGACAGTGGCTGTAATCAATGGGGATTTGTTTCCCTGTTGACTGGAAACCAGTTAACTGATAGTCCCACTGCCTCCTACAGTAGTTTCCATTGTGACAGGCAGAAGCAGAGTCCCTATCATAATTTTTGCTTGCACAGAAGATTGCTCATGGGAAGGGAGGTGGGCCCATCAGCCACCTGCTTTTCAATTCATGGGGAACAGATCTCCAGTGATTGGGCTGGACTTCCCTTTCAGCAAAAGATGAGATTTTGTGATAATCACTGTTCTGTTAGACTTATGTTGCTTTAATTGCTTTAAAACTGCAATTAAAGTTGTAGAATAGTGTCTTTGGCCATACTTATTGCAAAGCTGCATCTCTGTCTCCTTGATGCTTTGCTTTCAAACCATTGGTACAGCATCCCTTTTCACTGACTGGAAAACTCATCAATAAGTTCCCTATCAAACTGTTTTTCCATTACTCCACTGGTGTGATAAGTTCCTCCTCTGTATTTCTGATATTGGACGGCCACACGGCATCAGTGGATTTGATTATGCAATCCTCCTGCTCTCTGCCTTCCTCCTCACTATTCTCAAGCAGCCTGTTTTTCTTTTTATTTCACTTTCTTTTACTTCCTTTCATTCCTTTTAGTAAATCATATCAACATATTACTGCACTTGCCTCACAAAGAAAAAGAACAAGAACCCAAAGGCATGCTGCGTAGGGTGAAGGACAGGAAGAGAGGGTTAAGGAAGAGCATGGAGGAGAGTCCATCAATTGCACAAAAACCCTAGTCATGCTATTGGAGAGATGTATGCTAATGAATGTTTCGGAAATGATGTGATTCTGTTTCTAATGCGATTGAGATGAGACTGAGGCTCATGTGATAATGTCCTAAGTTTTTTAAAATTTCTACTTGAAACAGAATTGCCTTTATGAATACTGTGCCTTTATGAATGTTTTGAATCTTAGTTTAACTAAGATATGTAATCCTGTAAAAATAATTGAAGTGACATTGTGGCTTGGTCCTAAAAACACTTACTAAGGACTGGTAAAACTCCACCTAACATTCCGAGACTTACTTCTGAGTAAGCATGTATTGAATTGCAATGCAGTACTTTAAAAATTCACTGTAATAATTGTAGCATGTGTTCAGAAGATCCTAACTTCCCAGTGTGTATCTAAAATTACCTCTGCTGGTTCCTTTGTCTCATGCTCTTACTATCTGATATTTTGCATTCTTCCCACTAGACACACACACACACACACACACACACACACAGAGTTAAGCTTAAAACACAATATCACAGAAGTGATGACACCTGCAACTTGCTACCTCAGCCAGGTTTGCCAAGTCTGACAAGCTGGAGTTTGTTAGCATTTAACCTTGCTTAATCTTTGACCTTTGGTTAGTTTCTGCTGCCCCAAAATGACTAATAAAAGACCCTGGGCAGCATCCTTAATCTTGGGGGCATTATAACCACTTTGGTTTCCCTTTTTACACATATGGAAGAGCTTTGAAGTGTCAGATGCAATACTCCATTGATATCTCAAAGGGGAGGGAAAGGAGAGAAGATTTAATGAATTTCATTTTATTGCTCTTTGAATGTATTACATTTTCAGGCAAGCCTATAGTATTTAGGCTACTATTTGGTTAAAAAAGCACCAGTAGTAATTTGCTACCTTGTGCCATTCACCATGTGGTTTTCTTTATTCTAAATATCTCACTTGGCCTCTGCATCCATATATCTACCAGGTTGTATATAGAAACCATGCACATATATCAAAGTATACTTTTGTCCTGTTAAGGCTAGATTTAAAATGTACTGAATATAACACGTTCTTTCTCTTTCCCTTTTCTTTTTTCTCATTGAAAAGACACATTTTAAAACAGTTCCACATAGTTAATGTAGTGTTTGACCTTCCATTTTTAAAAAAATAAAATATAAAATATACTATTAAACCAGGGCCAGAAACACTAGCAAGTGAGTAAATGTTTAAACCACAAATCTCCCTGAACTCCTGGGGGAAAGGAGGGTTCTACCAGTGCCAAAATGGCAAGATCATATATCAGACATGAATAATAACGTGTAAAAATATGTTGCCATGAAAAACACAAAATAACAAGAAGAAGAAAAGGAGAAAGATTTGAGAGTAGGGCATGCTAACAGGGATTTCAGAGACTGTAAAGATGACACTGGGGCTAAGGACAGGATATTTTAAAATGGGTTTAAAAAAATTAAAAATTAGCAACAAACAAGTATGCACGCACAGCGAAAAAGAGAGAGAGAGAAAAATATATAGCAATACCATTTTTTCGTTATTTCCTTATGTTGGTTTAAGAAATACGGGAGTGAACAGAGATGTTGGGAATACTGCTGAAATTAGCTATGCAAATGAGCCCTTGCTGCAAGTGCACCCATATGAAGCCAGACTCTCTATTCCACGCAGCAGACAGTTAAAAATTTGAACATAAGGTAGCATTTCCTTTATCATATCCCATAAAAATAGCAATTTGCTAAACCCTTGTAGCACAGTATGGAAGGTGGTGTATTTTACTGATAATGTAAGAGATGACAGATAGTTCTATACTAGGAGGTTTCAATGGTGTCGAGTTGTATAGCATAATAAATTGTCAGGAGCAGAGGCAGAGGATAGTAGCAGCGCTGCTCCACCTCCGGTAGCCAAATAATTCAGCCCTGGCTCAGTAATTATGCTGTGTGAAAATATGGGATTAATTAGACTGGTACACTAACACACTGTAGTCTCATTAAAGGCTGAACAGCATTTTCATAGATGCTGCCATTTGAACAGGGCTGTTGCTAATGTGAAAAGACAAAGTCGCCTCTTTTCACACTCCTTGCTTATTACCTTACTTAAGGCCACTTAAGCAAACTTCCAAAGGCAGCCTTGCAGAAAGCCCTGTGTCAGGGTTATTTCATTATTTTATGTCTGCCAAACACACAGGGAAGGGAAATTTAAAATAAATGGTGATCAGTTGTAGGGCACACCAATAGGAAATGTGAACGTATTTCAAAACAAATTTCCTTAAAAAAAAAAAAAAACCACACACACACATGCTAAAAAAACCCCTCAACATCTTATTTTGCTAGCATAGACAGGGCTAAAATATCAAAACCTGTCCCTTGGATAACTGTTCATAATTTACGACTTTAAGACACTAGGGAAAAACTGTCTGTGCCTTTGGGAAATGGAAAGAGCCAAGGAAAAACTGCTGGGTGATTCAAAAGGAATGGTGCAAAAGTAAAGCTGTTCTTATTTGGGTTTGCACCATTCTTTTTGAATCACCTTGTACAAGGTAACTGAAATTATATTCTTTTCTCTCATGATGGAGATATTGATGTTAGAAAGGTGGAGTGCAACATAAGAAGGCGAATTTGAGGTTCCTAAATAACACTAGTCTGGAATGGTGAAAGGTATTTCACAGTGATCTGCTTTCCTCATGACATCTTTTCCAGACATATTGTTTTCCCAGCCAGGTTGTGAAACTGGAAATAAGCCTGCCTGAGAGGAGATTGAGTGGGATGGAGACAGTGGCTGGCTAGGAAAAAGATTGGTTCTTCCCTAGATAGGCACCCTCCTTTCATTCTTATTCTGTTGGAAAATGCAGGCTTGAGAACCCGTATGTGCTGGGAAGTCATTGTGTTCCCTCCTAAAAGCCTGATCCTTTTCCAGATCTTGGGAAAGTTACTTTTTAACACCAATTCCCAGAATGATCATTGGCTGGGCAATTCTACAAGTCCAAAAATTGTAATTTTTCCCAAGTTCATAGCAGTGCTGGCCTTCCTGGGCCTTTGTGGAAAGAAAAAGGTAGGATATAAATAAAATTAAATTGAAAAATAAATAAAGAGTGATGCTCATACTAATCTGGTGACAGTTTATGGCATTCATGCCAATGGGGTTTGAGAAACCACTCCTGATTTGAGTCTGAATTATGGCTCTGGAGGGAAAAGAGGAATGTTTCTTCTCCAGGAAACCTGCCACCATGTTCTCATGATACATGTAGAAATAAAAGAAAATCAGAAACTGAAGCTGCATGTTATGCAGCAAATGTAACATGTAGTTACATTTATCCTAGAAAATTGGGGGGGGGGGGTGTCCTGTTTTTCCCATTAACTTTTTTCCCTTTATCAATGGTCCTGTAGAAACAGGATATCTATACTGAATAAATAAGAATATATGGTTTCAACAAGGCTATTAAAAGATGATGGTATTCTTCAGCATTAGGAGGCTCAGTGTAAACATGATCTTCATCAAAGGCAGGCGTGGGCCTAGAGGAACCTTCTGAGTGATGTTGGACCACAATTCCCATCATTCCTAGCCAGCATAGCCATGGTGAAGGATACTGGCAGCCTAACAAGATCTTTGCTCACCCTTGTTCTAGTAAAAACTATTACAGCATTGTTGTTTTGTGTCCCCAAGTCAACCCTGACTTATGGTAACCCTGAGGGAAACCTATTGTGCTGTTTTCTTGGCAGGATTTGTTTAGAAGGGTTTGCCATAGCCTTCCTCTGAGAATGAGAAAATGTGACTTGCTTAAGATCACCAGCTGGTTTCCACGGCTGAGTGTCTATTTGAATCCTGGTATCTTTGAGCCCAGTTCTAACACTCAAACTACTACACTATTCTGTTTTACTGTTAAAATATAGGGTTCTTTATAAATATTAGGTGGGATGCAGTGGGGGTAGCGGGGGGAAGAGAGGAATAAAATATTCTGATGATAAGGAAATAGCTGAAGCATCTATACCAGAACACTATCAAGGTTGAAAATTCCTTTGAAATAAGATTTAATATTGGGGGAAAGGGAGAGAGAAAAAGCTGGCATTTAATAGACTGATGCCTGCTTTGTGACTTAAGAAAAGTGGGCAACTTGCAGAACGGGAATGTGCTGGAATGGAGAGAGAACTAAACTGAAGGCTGACATGAAACAAGTCAGCATTCAGAAGGCTGTAAGGTTAGCATCATTAGCAAAGAGGAGAAATGATTAGCAGTAAAAAGAGATGAGCTAAAAGATTTAAAAGGCGAAGGGAGCAGGAAAGGAGAATGGAGGAGGGAATGCATTATAAACTAATTCCACGCAGACACATTTGAACTATCAGTGCAACACCAACAATTTATGAATATTTTCTTTTCTTATACAGGACAGAAGCATTCTTTTTCTTTCCCTGTTGGCATAATTATAAGGGCCGATTTATAGACCACCTTAGTTCTGCTGACTAGCCGTGACCTGGCTTGGAAGTGCAGTTGTGTGACCACATGTAATGTGTGTAATGTGTGTATCTGACCATCAAGGAGATGACAGAAAAGAAACCCAGCAAAAGAATTGCTGTAGCAAGTGCAAGATTTTTGGAAAGCCATGTCTCTCATCACCTGATGACATATTCTTTTTATCCCACTGGGATTATCTGTCCTGGATTACCTAACCATGAAATAAAGCACTGTCCCATGTACAACACAAACAATATAGAAAGAGTTTGTAAGGTTGTTCCAAATGCTGCTGATAATGCACTATGTACAAACAAAAAATCCTAATTAAGGCGACATCAGCCCAGTTTCTCCCACTGAACTTGCCCAGCTGTCTATACCGAGCAGGGAGAAGCCAAAGGGAATGCTTGGGATTATCCTCTCTCTCCTCTTTTCCTGGGAAAAAGGAGAAGATGTGAAGCAGAATGACACAGAGCTCTGCAAAGTCAAAATCCACATCAATAATGTCTAATAAGTAACAATTGGAGGTACAGACACTCAAAATAAGCTGGATTCAATCCCTCCTGAAGGTGGGGCATTTAGAAGTTGTCTCAAAGCAGGATTGAATCCAGATAGAATGCGATTTACTTATTGCAGGGATGGTTTTAAGAGGTCTGGCTATATAATGAGAGGAAGAGCATGTGCAGTATGAATAAAAGGAAACTGCAAGTTCACCTACCAGATATTACGTCAGTGGAAAGTGATAAATTTGACTTTCACTTGCCAGCTGGACTCTCACTCCAATACCAGCATCATTTTCTCCTTGCTCGTGTGCACCTGCGCATCATTAACTGTGGACCATCAGCATTTCTCTGTGTTGGGCATAATGGAGCAGTGAAGCACTGACCGCTTTGCCCATAGATTGCAGGGTTTGTGCCAGTGCAGGCCACACAGCTGACATGACATCCATGATATCAGGAAGAGTTGATTGCTATCATGGACTGCCCTGGGCCTGACTTAGAGGCACAGTCAGAGGACTCAGACTCTGAAGAAATGGAGGAAGCTGAGACAGAGGCAGATCTGGGGCTGCCTGGATCAGCAGTCCCAGAGCAAGCTCAGGAAGCTGCAGAGGGAGACACAGACTCTCTGGACTCTAGGCTGCAGGTGCTAGGACCTGTGGAGCAAAAACAGGTCAAGGAGTCCTTGAGGAGGTCTTCCAGCCTAGAAGCCAAAAGAAGAGCTAATAGGTTTCAGCTGAAAGAAGCAGAGGCCTTTTAAAAGACTTCCAGCTGCAGAGATTCTTTTGCAGCCAATAACCAATCTTGCAGCCTTGTTGTTCCTGTATTCCTTGCTTTTGGATTCAAGTTATCTGATCTTTGGACTTACCTTCAGACTATGCTCTTGCCTCTGCTCTTTGCTGTGGATGACTGACTAGTATTGTGTGACCCTTGGACTGGACTCTGAACTACTCCTTTGCATATTCCTCTGCTGTGCTGCCCTCAGTAGAGGTAAGCAGGACAAATCCTGATGTTTCACCAGCATCTGTGGCTGGCATCTTCAGAGAATGTTTTCTGAAGATGCAGCCACAGATGTTAATGAAACATCAGGAATAAACTCTTTCAGAAAATGGCCAGATAGCCAAACCCCCACCACCACCACCACCACCACCACCACCACAAAAAAATATGGTGTGTTTGAACTTAATAGGTGGCATAATCTTTTGCAAGGCAAGTTGTTAATGAAAACACATTGAAATGAAAGTATGATGAAGGAAAAATACATCAGGTTGAGTATATCCTTATGCACAGGTATATCTTCCCCTAGGCCAAAGAAACTTTCCCCTAGGCCAAAGAAACTTTAACAGAAACTTTGGTAGCAGAGGAAGAAATAACATAGAAAGAATGAGGATAGGTTCCTACACAACAAAAAAGAAGAGCAGTTGGGCATGTTTCAGCAAACATTTTAACCAAAAACAAACAAAATGAAGCAACCAGGTCAGGTAAGACTTGCATAAGTGAACAAAAACACTTTGAATCTTTTAGAAACCATTTAAAAGCTTTTTCTGAACTGCATGATTCCCCCCCCCACACACACACACATGATTTCTATTTTGGTGACAAATCTTATAGAACTAAGCTTTTTCAACATACCATGGCAGCTGGTGAGGCAGACTAATCTGCTTTCCCTTTTCCTTTCTGTTTTGCTCTTTGCACATGTTCAGTAAGTGATTCTGGAGGGAGCTGTTTTCTATGCTTATTGTAGATCATTCAGCACACTCTGTAGGATCACCTAGAATAGAACCCCATTGTTTCTCAGGTCAGGCTTTATTGTACCACACACATGCTGCTGCAACCCAACACTGCCAGTCTGTTTTTTTTTTTCCCCAGCATTCCTTCATCATCCTTCCAATGACAATGCTGCAAAAACAAAACAAAACACCCTTCCAACTAGACAGAAAACAAGAAGAGGAGAGTTGGGCTGTGTTCCTCTAAAAAGACTTTGTAAAAAGGAGCTTCTTTGTTTGAGAATTTGTTAACTGACATATGCCTCTAGTTTGATATTATATCAAACAATAGATACCAGACTCAGAGAATACTACAGAATGTTTCCTTAGAGATATCTCCCAACTTATCCTTTCTCAGACACCCCTCCTTGGCTGTTGCCAACTGGCTGTCTCACATGGGCCCTGTACAGACTGGCCTAAAAGTCCGGCCTGGGAGCAGAGTCAGGGCATCGTGTCCAGATGACACATGCCCTGCCTCCGCCCCAGGGTGCCATGATGCTGCACGGCACACGGAGTCATGACACTGCTCTGGTGCTGTGTCCATACAACACAGCACCAAAGGAGTGCCATATAACCACGCCAATGCAGCTATGGCGCCCTTTTGAGGTCATTTTCTCCCTGCATCTTACAGATAGAAAGAACCAAACAAACAAAGCAAAAGGCAACCAGCCCATTCAACACACTGCACCAGGCATCGCACATGGCCATGCACTGCTGTGCACATGGGGCATGTCATGCTGCTAATACTGTTGTACTGTAGCATTCATTTGAGCAAGTGGTAGACAGGAAGAATGGTGAACAAAGTGTGGATAGACAGTGGGTAACAAAGCTGCATCTTTTGACTTGTCCAATATCCCCTATGCTGGTTGTTCTTAAGCGCCATGGAAGATGTTGCCCCATCAACACAGTCAAGGTAAAAGTGAGCTCTCAGTCCCATTGTCTTTAGTATGTGAAAAAAGGAGAGGATGATGGTTTGGGTTCATTTCAGAGGGGCTAAATGCCATTGCCTTGTCAAGGGGATGGTTTACTCAGCAGAATTGAGAATAGGCTCCACTTAGACCTAGAAGGATTTTATCCCCAAAAGAAAAAAAAATCATATCAGAACTATGTTTCTGTTTTGAATAATAAAATAAAAGGAAAGCCAGGAATATAAATGTACTAAAATGCCTGAAGGTGTGATCTAGCTGATTATACAGTTATTAGAGTAGTAAATATTGTAGCAACTTTGTTCTTTAGTATTTCAAGGATTAACATGAATCGTCATCATGGTCTTAAAACATCATTTCAAATATCTATTTAAAAGCATTTCTGACCTGACACTTTTGACATTGCATATGGGTTCTGCAAGGCATCTTGTGCTTGGGAGCTCTGCATCAATGTTTTTAAACCAATAATGCCTTCAGATATCTTTGAATTGAAACAGGTATATTTCACAACAGGAGGTGTTCAGAAACAAAACTGATGATGGAGATTAAAATGGAGACAAAAATTAGTCTGAAGATTCAGTAATGTTTAACATTAACAAAAATGAGATCCTGTGTTTGTTGCTTTTATGGATATATTTTGGAATTGCTTTTAATCCTACAGATAATTTAACTTATTTTTGACTTTTGTACATTTTCAGTGAAGTGGGTTTTTAGCTACATCAGTTTTAATTATTGTAAATTTCTTTGAATCCCAGAGCTGAGAATGATGTGAGATATAAATAGCTTAGAACAGAACAGAATAAAATAAAAGTAATTTAATAGAAAAAAATGCACAGTCATACAGTATTATAAACAAATGGCATGCTCTTGGGTACCATTGAACAGACAAACCGTGCTCTGCAAGAAGTGTGATAATTTTTTTGCCAGGCACAACAACATGACTTGCCCATCATGCCAGAGTCTTCATAGCTGCACAATATATTTTGATGTTGCTATACAAAAAAGGATCCATCAACACAAAAGTGTGGCAACTTTGGACAGCTGAATCATTTTTGACATAGGTAGTAAGTAACAGAGCATCATTGTCTTTTCTAGTGAGTCAGGGCTTCTCATGATATGGCCAAAGCACAACAATTCCAGTTTAGTTATCTTAGATTCTAGGGAGAGTTCAGGTTTGGCTTGCTGTAGGATCTATTTATCTGTCTTTTTAGCAGTCCACGATACCTTTAGAACCCTCCTCCAGCACCACATTTCAATGGAGTTAATTTTCTTCCTATCAACTTTCTTCTCTGTCCAGCTTTCACGGAAAACATAGAAATTGGAAATATGATGGCAAAGACAATTCTCACTTAAATATTAAATGATACTGGTTTAGACTTCAGGATCTTGTTTAGTTCCTTCATATCTGCCCTTCCAAGTCCTAGTCTTCTCATTTTTTTGACTACAGTCTCCATTTGATTAATTACTGAACCAAGGTATGGAAAATCTTGAACTATTTCAATAGCTTCATCATCTACTTTATATCAATCATTCATGGTCACTATTTTTGCTTTCTTAATGTTCAGCTATAAACCTGCCTTTGCACTAATCTTTCTCCCTAGCTGTTGCTATTTTCTGCTAGTAGTAAGGTGTCATTTGTTTATCTTAAATTGCTCTTTCCTCCAATTTTTATGCCTTCTTCCTCTGAGTCTATGGCCCTGTGCAGACCAGCAGTATAGGACAGGTTGGGGATAGAGTCGGGACATAGCATCTACATGTTGCATGCCCTGGCTCCGTCCTGTGGGGTGTGATGATGTGCACCACATCACATGGTGTGTGGCATCATGGTACTCCTCTGGCACTGCATCTGCATGATGCACTGCACTGTGGCTACTGCACCCTTTTCAGAGCGCAAAAAAGAGCTGATTTTTCTGGCTCCTTTTTGTGCCCTGCAAAGGCCAGATCAGAGCCACAGTGTGCAGATGCCACAGTCCTGATCTGACTGTAAAAGGGGCGGCTGGAGGCTGCCCCTTCAGGACTGTCTGCACAGCCCCTATGACTGCTTTATGTATGACGATAAAATACAACCACACCCGACACCTTTGCCAATTGGAAACCATTCCATTTCTCCATATTCTTTCCTGACGATAACCTCTTGTATGAGTACAGATTAAACATCAGGATATTGGTCAATACTGTATATACTCCACTATAAGTCTAAACATTTATGCCCAAACATTGCCCCCCCCCCCAAATTCCAGGCCAACTTATTTATGGGTCCCTATGGAAATGTGATAGCAGGTCTTTCATATTTCTCCATGTGGCGAGGAGGGGAGTTTATTTTTCTCTGGAGCCAAGCAGAAACAGTCCTGGGTGATTGACTGATTTTGCTGTTTGTTTAGGAGTTCATCTCCCACCCATGTGTCTGGCTGAAATGAAAGCTGAAACGATGAAGCAAAAAGCCTCTTTGAGCGTCTCTCTTGCTATATGCACACATACCCACAATGAATGAGCCTCCAAGTTTTACCCTTGATCTATCCACGGGTCATGGCAGAATCCATAATTCTGGCCTCAAAACCTGACCTCAACTTATACATGAGGTCGATTTATAATTGAGTATATATGGTAAATAACATATCAATATTCCCAGTACAAGTGGAGGGATTCATAGCCAAAATGAGTGCACTATGTGAAAAAAAGTGTATCTATATTGGCATAGGTACACAGTAAACGCTGCGCAGATCATGTCTTTTCCCATTCTCAAAATACCTGCTCGGTCCTATAAATCATGACATAGGTTTCTTAGAAATTAATGGAAATGCTTAGTAGATTTCTTGCTGGGAAAGTAATGCAGTCTACTGTGCAGCAGACATCTAATATGATGCTATTTATTTCCATAGATCTGTGTGTTTTGTTTTCAATTTAGCAAGGCTTGTGACACATTCCCAAAGGAGCTTTGCTGTACTATTTGTTGCACACAACAAGTTATTCAGCATAATTCCTTCTCTGTTTTCTTTCAGTTCAGTTGCACAAGGTGCAAACATCCTTTTGTTGTATCTCCTATGATTGATGTTGCACATGATTAATAATAATAATGTTTTATTATTATTGCCACAGAGTTTGGGTAGAATGGGATCTTCATTGGTCTGGGGCTTCAACTTAATAGTGCTTCAGTCCTTAGCTACATATATTACATTTTGACCTTGACGCAACAGGAAAATATGTATGTGTATATGTGTGTTTAGAAAAAATACCAACCATAATCTCTCTTCAACTCTCCTGGATCTTCTATGTGTAATTAATAAATGTCAATTCTAAACATGTTCCCTATTTTGTATCTGATCTGTGAGGCATTTACAACATATTGTGTCATAGCCCAGTGATTACTTAGCTGTGAAAGCCAAACACTCATAAATCCCATGTGCAGCATACACACACCATAAAATCCACCATATTGAGATTAGTACCTGATCCTTTTAAGGCATACATAGTGATATTTTAATTCTTTAAAAAACATATACACACATTTCTTGTCATCTTAGATAATTTTAAAATGAATGTTTTAGTCATTGCTTTACCTCTTTCAAAATGGTGTCATCTTGAAATCGATGAATATGCTTTCCATTTTCCAACTGAAGGCTTTCATGCTCTTTTCTTCTACAAATGTGCTTTTGCTTGTCAATATTGTAAATTTCCATCTGCAGAAAAGTTGCAGAATATAAGGTACTCAGCTGTTTTGATGGAGTAGGTAGTACACACACATTTACCAGCTCAGTCAGCTTATGAAGATATGGGGCAGTTTGGCAAACAACACACCTTTTGTCACCCAAGACCTGACTGATCTCATTGCAGTGTGTATTATAGATAAGAAATCCTAGCCAGGTCCATCATCTATCTAGTGTGGCAGAAGAATGAATACTTATTCGATGATCAAAAACCTTCTGTTTAAGACTAGATTTAAGTCTAATTTTGACTCGCACACCACAAACCCAGTAAATTGGATATGAATAGGTGTCACCTATAAACAGGAATGATAGTGCATGATGCTATAAATTTTCCTTCCTCACAACTTACTCCTCCATGCAGCTACACTAAGCTTCAGCACAGCATCACATATCTGCACAACCTTATGTACAAACCAGAACTACTTACTCCATTACTGTTACGCCATCCCTCATAAGTAAATACTCTCAATTATTCTATTTCAACAGGGTCTAATTCCACTTTCACAAAACGATTAGTTTTACTCAGGAAACACCTAGCTTTTAGAGACATGTTACTAAGGATTTTCCTCTTTTCCGAAAGGTCTCTAATGACCACTCAAAATCTTACCCTCCCTCATTGAATTTGATCTGGTTCTTCTTTGTGGCTTCAGTACCTTAGTCACAGAGACGTACTCTGGATGACTCTGGATCTGGACCTAATTAAGAAGTACAACGCATTTGTAACATGATATTGATTTGTTATATTTAGATCCCACTTTAGTTGGTGTGATAATTTCCCCTTCTCAAGAACTTTGTAAGGGAATTTAGACTGAGCACGTGGAAAGCTACATTTTCAAAAGTCATTAATATATAACACATTATAGACCCACCCTGAAGTAACTAATTATAGTTACTAGAATTCAAAAATATAGCCGTATTAGTTTGTAGAATCAGTATGTAGAGAGATCTTGTCGCACCTTTAAGACTAGCTAAAAAATGAAAGAAAAAGTAAGTAGAAGAAGGTAAGAGTAGGTACAAAAAGGGTAAGAGAAAAGGAGTAGTTAGTTGTAGGAAGTAAAGAAGAAAGAGAAAGAATTATTGAAGATATGGACAGGATAGAAAGTTTAGTAATGTTAGATGGGAGAGAGATGAGAGAGAGAGAGAAAGAGAGAGATATAGAAAGATAAAGAAAGAGTAGATTTGGTAGTAAGAAGGGAAAGGAAAGAAAGTAAAAAAGAAAAAAGAAAAGAGAGGGAAAATAAAAAGAAGACTTTTAGACTTTGTGGAATTTGAAAACAAAAGTAGTCAACAAATATACATGGATATATTACATATATGTTACAATACAGATACTTATTATAAATATAAATATAAACATGGATGTATATATGATATACCTACCTTCTACAAATATTGGCTGAAATATATTAGGTATTTAAGATGTGGATATTGTTAAGTGAAAATGGTTAAGTGAAAATTGATGATGTTGTATGTGTGAGTGATTTTAATTTAATAAAAAATTAAAAAATAAAATAAAAAAAGACTAGCTAAAATAAAGAAGTTGGCATCATGAGCTTTCATAGACTTCGGTCTACTTCCTCAGATGCATCTGAAGAAGTAGACTGAAGTCTACAAAAGCTCATGATACTAACTTCTTTATTTCAGTCAGTCTCAAAGGTGCTACAAAATCTCTCTGCATACTAATTATAGTTACTATTCCTTTTTTTAAAAAAATGAAAAACCAATTTAAAAGAAAAAGAGAGAAAAGTGTATTCGCCCACAAGCAGTAACAGGCAAATGTTATTTTCTCTCTCTCACACACATAACATTACAGTTGGCTCTCAGTATCCGTGGACTTGCCATCCGTGGATCCAAGCATCTGTGGACAGCAAGCCCACGTTGTCCCCAATGGTGGCACATGGCTGTGCCGCCATGAGGGACACCCCCCTTTGTCCAGTGGTGGCATGTGCATGTGGCCGTGCTGCCATTAAGTTCCATTGTCCCCAATGGTGGTGCAGCTGCGTGCATACACTACCACAGGGCAACGAGGGCTGTTCCTAATGGTGTGCACATGTTGCTATTGGGGAGGTGGGCTTGAGCATCCACACATTTTGGTATTCACCAGAGTGGGTGGGTCCAGAACAGATCCCCTGTCGATACCGAGGGCAGACTATATTATTTCCTACTTTCTCAAAGCATTGTAATGCCCTTGTTACCATGGCACCACCAAAGTAACATTTTATAGGTAACACTATTACTTGTAACACACTATTTCCAAGCTCTGAAAGATAGTGACTAGTTTAAGGTCATCAAGTCTAGTGTCTAGATCAAGAGAAGTAATCGTGCCACTCTATTCTGCTTTGGTCAGGCCCCACCTGGAATATTGCGTCCAGTTCTGGGCACCACAATTTAAAAAGGATGCGGAGAAACTGGAGCATGTCCAAAGGAGAGCGACTAAAATGGTTAAGGGTCTGGAAACCATGCCCTATGAGGAACGACTTAGGGAGCTGGGGATGTTTAGCCTGGAGAAGAGAAAGTTAAGAGGTGATATGATGTTTAAATATTTGAAGGAATGTCATATTGGGGAGGGAACAAACTTGTTTTCTGCTGCTCCAGAGACTAGGACCTGGAACAATGGATGCAAGCTCTAGGAAAAGAGATTCCACGTCAACATTAGGACAAACTTCCTGACAGTAAGGGCTGTTCGACAGTGGAACACACTCCCTTGGAGAGTGGTGGAGTCTCCTTTGGAGGTCTTTAAGCAGAGGCTGGATGGCCATCTGTCGGGGATGCTTTGATGGAGAGTTCCTGCATGGCAGGGGGTTGGACTGGATGGCCCTTGTGGTCTCTTCCAATTCTATGATACTAATGTAGTCTATTACAGAAATGACCATTAAGTAGTTAAATTCAGAAAATAATGCTACTTTGACAACTACTGGTAGGTAGAAATATTCCTGTCAGCAGAAATATTCTCTTTTTGAATGCATCACCAGTTAAAACTTATGGTATGTCAAGATGGGTTTGCTCTTGGACCAGTTTTATCTATGGCTATCACTCATCTGCGATGGTATAAACTCTGAAGCTATTTAATCATGTTTTCTGCATACTAAAAATCTTTTATTCCCCTGCCTAGCATAGTGTAATAGTTGAGCACTGGGACTATGACTCTGGAGATCAGCGTTCAATTTCCCACTTGGCTGTGGAGACCCACCAGGTGACCTTGGTTGAGTCTCAGAAAATCCTGTGATAGGCTTGCCTTCGGATCAGCATAAGTTGGGAATGATTTGAAGGCACACGACAATAATAACAACAACAATTAAAATATATGGGAAGCCAATAATTTTATGCTTCTGAGCAATATAGTGGGCATGCCTTAATGCAAATACCAAACTACTGAGATATCCCTCAGTTGGGAACTTTGGGAACATCTAAAACACAAAGACACTTAAGAACATTGATAGCACAAAAAAGCTCCATCACAGCCTAGCATTGAGTCAGGAACAGACAAGCTGTGGCCTCTAGTTCTTGTTCAACTATTGGCTTTGCTGGATGGAGGTACTGTATTTGAAACTGCAGTAGTTGGAGGGCTAGAGGATCTTTATCTTTGGTTTACATCTTAAGTAGGCAGATTTCACAATTTCAAACCTCTGGGTACAAGCTGCCACAGGCTGTGCCAATGCTGAAAAACAAACAAACTAGAAATGGCTAGGAGTCATTACATTTTTTGCTTTCATAAATTTTGCTTTCAAAAGATGTGGGAGGGGGGCACATGACTTCTTTTAGAGGAGAATCATGCCTCCTGAAGTGAGGGGAAACCCCTTTAGTGCCTCCTTTGGGAGGGAGCTCTAGGTGGCACAGTGGGATGCTACAAATTGCTCCAGAATTTCCTGCAAAATCGAGAGCAAAAGGTGAGGTTTTCTACACCACTTAAAGGGGGCGGGGGGATAGGGTGAATTCAGTGCAGAATTACTTCATGTCATGAAGGCAGACCACACTCAAATTGGGAATTTGGACCTGCGTCATGTAGACAGGTTGCTGTGGGAGGGGGGAGCCATTTCATTTCACCTGTGTAGACATGCCCCCCCCCCCAATTTCCGTAAAGCAGCTCTTATCTTGGTCCAAAGCAGTCACTTCATCTTCTGAAAAAAAGCTAGCCATTTTTAAAATTCTTTGTTTGCTAAGAACCTAAATAGGAAAACCAAGGCAAGGGATGAATCAAGAGAATCCAAATATGATCGTTTATTAAAATTGTGTTCTGGCTCTCTAAATAGGGACATTTATCTCTGCTGTTCATTTCAGCCTCCACTTCCCATATATCTCAGAAGCAAAATCCAGTCCCTGGGGATACTCCAAGTGCTCAACATTTCCATTGGTAATGTCAGACCTTGACCCAATCCATCCATACATTTTACAGGACATGACAGAAATTTGTGTTACTCTTCATAGCAGCAATGGATTTGAGAGGAAAATGTAAAATATCCTGGTGAACAGGCTATTGAAAGCAGCTGCACTGGCATTTTTAAAAAGAGCCACTGTTAAGGTGGTTGCAGGAGGGGGTGGAGGAGAGATGAAGCAGGATCTGATGCCCAGATGTCCCCTAAGCAGAGAGAATCATTCTGTAGGTGGGCATCTGGATTCCATAGCTTCTGAAATACCAACAGTTAGTGCCATATGCTTAATAGAAAACATGAGTCTGTTCCCCACCTCCAGTGACAGGAAAACACAGTGCCAGATTGAAGCAGCTCAGCATGGCTGTGCCAAGATTTCTTACACTTTCACAGCAGAAAGGACATCCTACAAAGACCCGATGCACCTTATTCGCAATTCAAACACACACTCTCCCTTACTAGTGGGCTCCTCTGTCCTTCTGCTTGAAAATTAGATAGACAGACGATAGATAGATCATTTGATAAGCAGCTGGACAAGGAAGCCATGATAAGTTATAAGTCCTCTTCAGTTTTGCCTGTGTAGATTTTAGATTCTGCTGTCTTTGCAAAGATCTTTCAGTAACAGACATATTTTAGATCTGCTGTTGATACATATCTGAATGTTTTAGTGTTTTGTTTTTAGTGTTTGTGGGTTGTAACTGAAGAGGAATGGAAAAGAAAGGAGCTGGCCCCATCCCTTGGTTCTACAATAATCAGAACAGTAGATTTGCAACCCACTCTGAATGAGATCTTTTGGATGATAACTGCAGGCTATTTGTAGAAATATTAACAAATATCATATTTATTTATTTTTGCCAGTATTATATAACTGTTGTTTTTGTTGTTGTTTTTTTTATTTTATTTATACCCCGCTCTTCAGTCAAGACTATCAGAGCGGTTTACAATTTGTTAAACAAACAGCTTCATTTACAATTGTAAGCTATTTGCCCCCAACAATCTGGGTACTCATTTTAGCGACCTCGGAAGGATGCAAGCCTGAGTCAAGCTTCAGCCCTTTGCTGGTCTTGAACTCGCCACCTTCTGGTTTTGAGTGAGTGGCTGCAGTACAGGCATTTAACCACTGCGCCACCAGGGCTGTTACAATATTATATAACTAGTTAGTTATATACTGTATGTTTAATTAAGTAGCGTCTCCTAGCCTGATCTTCTCCCCATAACCCTACTTAAGTCCTACCAGCAGGATTGAGTGAAGGAGGTCCATTCAGCTTCTGATTGGGGTGGAAAGGGGATGAGGTTTCCACCTGCTTTCCACCAGCTAGTGAGGCTGTGACAAGGACTTATCATGAGGTACTGATTGTTATAACCTTGGTCACTAGGCAAGATTGGATGGAAAGCGGCTCTTTCTTGAACCCTGACCAGAAGGTGAATTGACCTTCTTTACCTGATCCAGTTACAAATTCTTAAGGTGGGCTGGGGTGGCATTTAGGTAGTCTTGGTATCGCATGGGGTGACTTAGTTTGGCACTGGAATAGTTCTCTCAGAGACCAGAATCTGAATGCCCACTCAGCCATGAAAACTCAATCTGGTTTGATCTGCTCTAGGACTCATTTGTTTGACTTCTTGGATGTCCATGGTAACCTCAGCACTCTTCTCTAGAACTACATCTCAAATGAATTAATTTTCTTTCTGTTCACTTTCTTAACCATCCAGATCTCACATCCATACATGGTAATACGGAATACAATGGTTTGTATGATTCTAACTTTTGTGCTCAGTTGTATGTTTTTACATGTTAGGATATTTTCTAATTCTCTCATAGCTGCCCTCCCCACTCTTGGTGTTCTTATGATTTCTTGACTGCAGTCCCCACTCGGATCATTATTTGATCCCAGGTATGAAAATACTTTTATTATTTCTATTTCCTTTGTCTAGGTTGAATCTGTGTCAATTTTCTGTGGTCATTATTTTTGTTTTCTTTATGTTCAACAATAAGCCTGCCTTTGTACTTTCCTCCTTGATCTTCCTTAGAAGTTGTTCCAAGTCTGTGATGTTTTCGGCTAGTAGTATGGTGTCATCTGCGTATCTTAGATTGTTGATATTCCTTCCTCCTATTTTCACTCCCATGTTAACTGGGTGCAAAGGGAGCCATGACCGAACAGCTGGTTAAGCAGTGACCAAGGAGCTAATTGAACAGCGACAGAGAAGCTTCTTACCTGTGTTGCCCTTTGCCACAGTGTTGGCATGGGTGAGAGGCTTCTCAGATACTCCTCAACTGTCTGATCAGTCACTGCTCTCTTTGCACTCAGTCACCCTGGGAACAGCAACCGAGCAGCAGAACCTTCTGGGTTGCTTCTTGGTTGGCTGCTTAGTCAGCAACTGAGGCTCTTTGGTTGCTGCTTGACCAGCTACTCAGTTGCTGCTCCCTAGGTGACCAGGTGCAAAGGGAGAAGTTTCTCCCTGCTGAGGAAAAAAATCTCAGTATTTCTTTGCCAGGATAAAGAGGAGCATAGATGATTTCAAACTTTTCTCCCCTGCAAGGAAAAACTCTCAATCTGAGAGAGGTGAAGAGGTTACTCCACCCCCTCCTTCACCAGAGCTGTGCCTTCCCCACACAGCTTCATGTCATCTCCCCCAATACAAACATTGTTTCTTCTGCTACCTCTTCTCTTGGCCCGTCCAACGAGAGAAAGTAGGAGCAGCAGTGCAACTCCAACCTGCCACCCAAGTTCTGGCAAAGCTCACAAAACATAAGAAGGGTTCCAAATTTGAAAGTTGCTTTTTGCTGTCATGTCTAATCCACTGCCACATGCTCTCACTCCCCATCACGCCATGATCCTAAGGGCCACTGGTTCCTTGCCTTTCTTGCATACCAATACTTTTGACTCAAAGTCTCCCCGCTGCCCCCTTTTCCCTTGCTTGCCCCTCCGGATCTTTCCATCGCCCCCAGGGGGAGTGTACCTCTCACTTTGGGAATCAATCACTGCTCTGGAATATGAATCTCTAACTGCAATACTGAATTCTAGCCACTACCTTTAAATAATACTGTTATTACTCTGAAAGCTCCAATGCAGAGTTTAGAAATATTAGTTTTTATATTCCAAAATGTAAGTTTTCTAAGATCTTGCTGCAGTCTTGTGCAACTTGGATTAAGCTCTGTTGAAAATGAGCAACTTGTTTCTTAGAAACATGCATAGCTATGTTTCCACAAGTCCCACAAGTCCATTTAACTAAAGGCAAAACTAAATATTACTTTATGGTTATCACAACAGATTAACAACATATATAGCTTCCTCTAGCTCTCAGTACAATCTAGCATCATTATGCAGTGTCTGCCTTTTCCTGGACAGCTAATATGGTAGAGCAAGGATGGGAACTGCTCAGTGGAACAATATTTCTGAGGAGGGATTGAGGACCAGGCATATACTCCAGTTTTTTCCCAAGAGCTTCTGTTAGCTATGGGAGTGGTGGGTAGCACTTTGTCCATCTTAGAAAAGGAAAGAAAGAATACAGTACTCCATAAGGTTGCAGTGCAGTGATAAAAGTTGCTTTGGTCAGATTTTGTAGATACCAGATAAGAGGATTATAATTACTGGAGACAGTGATGATCTGGAGGATCCAATGCAGGGCTTATGTGGACATTCCTTACAACTATGGTGGGCAACTGAACCTCTCCAGGGGCCACTGGTTCCTTGCCACAGTTCACAATGATTTTAAAATCAGTTTTATAGTGCTTTAATGTGGTGATTTTAATTTGGTTTTAAAAGCCTTTGTAACCTTTTTTTAATGTGTTATGTTTTTAATTTGTTGTTATGGAAGACACCTTGGGTCCCGTCCTGGGAGAAAGGGAGCATATAAATAAGATAAGTAAATTAATACATACATACACAAGTATAGCTCTGTATTCACTTTCACTACCATGACAACATCCTATGGAATTCTATGGGAATTTTCAGTTTAAGAGGAGTATTTATAATTTTTAGAAAGAGAGTTCTATTGCCTCACCACATTATAAACCCAGGGATTCCCTAGGATGCAGCCATGGCAGTTAAACTAGAATATAATGCTATTACAGTACTGTGTGGTGTGAAATGGTGCTGGATGTTTTTGGTATGTACATCTCCATCAGTCAAGCCACCATAGCAATGGTGAAGAATTAAGGATACTGCTGTTCAAAAACACCACAGTTGTCCATCCCAGGTCTACAAAGTTCCTGAAAGGGATTCTTGGTAGGAGAAATGATACAAAACTGAAACTTATGCCTCACATAAGGCAGATGAGAAAGATGGAATAGGTGAAAAAAACTAACAGATATAGGACAGTCAGCTAGCAGGAAGAACTAGACAGCTTTTGGGGAGCTGTCAATTATTAAATAGTTCAGAGGTTAAGATGTGCTTGAATTTTGTTTTAATAAACTTCTGCTCGTTGACTCTTTTCTTCAACTATGTTTGTTTCTATTAAGTTTTAATAGAGAGTATGGTCATGCTTACCACAGTGAACAAAGAGAACAACATACTCACTGGTTCAAATAGGATTACCTTGAGGTCCAGGTACCCGATCAAGAGACGGATTTTAAGAGAGAAAGATGAGTGACAGGAACCAAAGGATTTAGAACTGCAGGGCCAGCCTAGAGAAGAGATCTGTTTCACCTGCCTTGGCTACACTAGATGAGGCCAGAAATAAATAAGGAAGAGGGATCAAATACCTCTTCCAGTCAGTCACTGTAGCCACTTCTCCATTTCACCTGCAATTCTAATGGAATGCTATCCTTGGAATATCAGGCACAATGTACGTGCAAGATCTCTTTTATGCTAACTAGACTGTTTTTTGGAAAAAAAATCTCTCTCTGTCCCTCCCCTATACACTACTATAGTCTTAGGAGAGCTGCAGGCCTGCTGATATTAGACTTTAGGTCCCAACATCTCTGATCATCATGGCTGACTAGGTTTTATGGGATTTGGAGTTAAAATATATCAGAAAGGCCTGATGCTGGATCTGACATTACATTCAGAAAGAATAATTAATGCTGCAGTCCTAAACCACTTACCTTGGTCTAAGCCCCGAGTCCAATGGGACATTTCTGGAGAGATAGATATATGGTTGTACTACTAGGTGTTTGGTCTGTTGAAAGCATCATATTAATCAGATGGGACATATCGTCATCTGGCTGCCAACAAATGTAGAGCTTTTAAAAATTTAGTCAAGAGTTATCCACTCTTTTAGATATTTCTGTATTATAATGCTCTTACAATCCTAAGCATTTTTACTCAGAAGTAACTCCCACTAGGCCAAATGATATTTATTCCAAGGTGAGTGTGATGTGATTAGAGAACCTCAGTCTATTTTTGTCTTACTGGTACTAGCCAATTTTCGCTGTTCATATTTAATTAATTCATTTTTCTAAAAACCATTTTGCACCTTCAACCAAATGTTTGGTTCAAATTAGATTGATATATTTTGCTGACTGATATCTGCAGCTGCAATTAAAATAGCAGATTTAAGTGGTTTTTGGTTTGTTTTTTATTTTAAAAAAAGGGAGAGAGATGACCTCATTTTCTCTTCTTCCCACTAAAATGTCAGCTTTCATGTCACCCGCAGAACAACCCAACCGCAGGCTTCTACCTGGCATACGCATGGCCTGTAAAGAGTAAAACAGTCTGGGCACACTAATTGCAAACTGCTGAAAAGTAACAACACTGTGGGACAAGGAAATAACTGGCCTCCATTTCAGAGTATTAAACATCTAAGGTGAGCGTGCCCCCAGAATGTGCATTATTGTCAAGCACAGTTTTCAGCAAACAGCCACCTCCACTTGTAGATTAGCCAAAACCTATCCCTTGCAAATTGTTCTCTTTCTCCCTCTCTCTTCCTCATTGCCCTTTCTTTCTCTCCAATTATAAAGCAGCACCAGGTTTTCTCATCAGCCATCTCCATGTCTTCAAATGGCTTTTCAGTGTCAGACCTATCAGGAAATTAACTCATCATGCAGTGACAGCTGCTAATTTTTCCCCCTTACATGTCAGATGGATCGCCTGCTGAAGCTAATAATGAATCACCAATCCCTGATTAGAAGGTGCTTCCGAAATGTATAACTGCCATCTGAGCTAACTTTTTTCTTCATATAAAATGATATCACCCTAGAGGAGGAGAAAACGAATTGTACTTTTCAATAAGATGGAACAGGAGTACGCTGTTTAAAGTGAGCCGTGTGCTCTTTGAAATTATGAACTAATATTGCCCTGTAAAATAAAGAGGTGAAAATTCCACTTTTCTTTTTTCATTTTACCAAATGAATGACCCCTGCTCTGTTACATAATCTATGCACTAGAACTAACTCTGCTTCTAAGTTGAAGATAAGCTTTTCATCTCTGGGGTTCTTTATGATAGTCTTGCTCTGGAAACATACACGGCAAAGAACACTGAGGAATAGTTATTTTTGTTGGACCCTGACTCACTTCTTTCGAATCTTCTCTGTTTTGCCAGTAGCTCCAATTCTAAAGTGGGAGTTAGTTCAGTTACAGTTGTGGGCCAGCCTTAGGCAAGAACATTCATTGTGAAGAACTCCCCAACACAACTGCACCTGCTAAAGAAACAAATCCATCTCTTAAAGGACTTTGCCATCAACAACGGATGTTGCAAAAGCAGCATTTATAAATGGCAACAATGCTTGCAGCACTCTTTCACAATCCACCTGTGCATACCTCCTGGTATATCAACTATTGGCTCTGGTTCATCTAACTTCCATGGTGAACTGCTGCTGGTTGGGAGACAAAATAGTATTTAGCTTTGGGCTTTTTGTTTTGCTTTTGTTAGGATTTTTTTTCTTTAAAAATATACTTTTGTTTCTAGATACATTTCTTGTAAAACATAGCAGGAAAGACTATGCTGGAAGGTATATGTTTCACTGGGAAAGGCAGCAGTCACTTGACAGAGAGCTTTCCATCTCCTTTCTCTACTAGGTAAATTTTTTTTCAAAGGAGAGGTGTTGTTGGCTTAGGGCATTCTAGGAATCATGGCTTTTTACCTGGGTCTAGCTGGCTGCAAGGTGAAGAAAATAGACTGCACATGCACAGAGATACTCAATTTCAGCCTTTCCTAACCTGTAAATGTGTTAGACTATCATTCCCATCAGGCCCTGCCAGCACCAATTCAGAGAAGGCTACTCTATCCTCTCTTATTTCCCTCCTTGTAGTACTATGCCATACTATTTCAAATAGATTTCAAGGCAGCTCAAAATACACCTTGAAAATTCCAGATCATAATAATGGAAGGATAGTTACTGAGTTGAATACTGAGTGCATACCTGCCAAATGTTCCAGTTAATCCTCCATCCCACTTTTTCAACAGCTTTTAAAATGTCCTTGTTTCTCTCTCCTCCTTCCAGTGTTCCCCTTTGTATTCAGATTACTTTCTTTCCTGCAAACTGAATTCAAAATCCAAAAGCAATTTGCACCCAATTAACTTAGCAGTGGGGAGAATCTTAGGCTCTGCCAGTAGGTTCAGGCAAAAGCAAATGGCTGCAGCATCTCCTAGCTTGTGTGTTCTTCCTCAGTAATAACCTTTTGCTATTTTGACCACACTTTGATGTTGCTTAGTCACATGTGTCCTGGTTTTCATGTGTGAAAAGGTGGAGGGTATGTGAGTGGTCAATGAGGGGCAGGATGTGTATTCTAGAAGTAAATGGGAGAGAAAAAAATTAAAAGATTTGAAAACATATAAATGTCTAAGTCATGATATTTATATAGCTGCACTAGCATTAAACTCTGTCATAGAGTTCATGGGAAACTACTTCTAGTCTACGTTCTGCCAAGAGCAGCCAGTTTGCCTGATACAAATTGTGGTCTTTTGTCCTTGAGGGAGGTCTCACTGAAATGAGCTGTACATTTTATCAAATTATATTTCCCAGTACTGTACCATTCTGGGGCTTGAGTCCTTGCTTCGTTGTGTGTGATGATGATCCCTTTTTCCTTTGAAGTTGGAACAGAAAGTGAGACACCAGCTGTTTCTTATCCTCACCACAAATAAAAGAAAGACCGAATTCTCCCCAAAGATCTCTCCACAAGCAAGAACAGGTGGAGGTGAGTATAACTGAAATGGCTTCAATGACAAATAGCGGCTCAATTGATGATTATTCTGATGAACCCTGGCAATTCATTCATTGGAACATTCCCATTGACTGGGATTCCAAGGACTGCTGATCACAATCTAGCAGCATGCCATAAGTGGCCATGCTAAGTGGTTTTGTTCAAGACAGAGGCAGAGACTGTTTATGGAACAATGAGATAGCATGAATTAGCACATGTGTGGCTTCTGGCTTGGGTAGTTGTAATAGAGCACCTGAAAAGCCCAGCCTTCTGTTCATGCCTGAGTTAGGAGCCAACTAATGTGCTCAGGCTCCAGTTTTAGTCTCACCCTCCCATCACAGCTTCCATGTGTATGTGAATTCAAGTAAAGCTACACATGGCTCTGCTTCAGCCCTGACGTTCTTGATCACTGGAGTTTTTACTCCCTTAGATGACACTGATATGATAGAAAGGAGGAACGCAAACCAGGCAGGAGCTAGCAACTCCACCCCACCCCCATTTCAGCTTCTAAACCAAAGATTTGCTTGGGAATTTAAAGGACATGTTTGAAGAGGTTGGAAGCTATGAGGTTGCTCATTCTAAATTAACATAAGCCTGATTACTGACATCTATATGTTAAATCCAATAACCTACTGAAGAGCAGGCCTTGTTTTGAACTGGGTGGTAGAAAATGGGTTATGCTCCAAAGCAAAAGAGAGATGTCTCATTAATCTGGATTTCCAGAAAATCCTTCTCAGCACTTCCAAGCCAGAGAACACATCCTGCAATCTTTTTCCCCTTTATGCAAAGGTCTGCTCTTTTCATTGTGCATACAATGTGATTGCTGGTTTGACACTGCAGGCTACACTGGTTTTATGAAGGATTAAATGCCACCTGAGACATATTTATCCTAAATAAATCACAAATGGTAAACTGCAGCATGTCAATGTCAACACCCTGTACTGCAGCGGAAAGGTTAGCCATACAGGACTGAGCATAGCTAAGAATTAGCATCCAAGCCACAAGACCAGAGGGCTCCAGTTAACAGGCAAAATGATCAAGAAGAAATCTTTTCAACGAAAAACATTCCTTTGAGCATCTGTGAGAATCTTGCAGAGGGCCATCATTTTGTAAAGGTCACTTTCATCCTGATAACAAACGGGAGTTGATCCTGTCACTGTTTGCTGAAGACAATTTTTAAGGGAAACTGAGCAGCCTGTCTCTTTTAAGAAGGATGAGCAAGTCAAACTCAGCTAATTATGAATTTCAGTGTCATTTTTTTGTTGAAATTTTATTCTTTATTGTTATTTTTGGGTGGCTGATCTGACATATCTAACCTGGAAAATAAAAACAACAACAAAAGCATCTGCCACCCTGAGAAGCACATGTTCTATGCAGCAGTCTGGGAAATGGATGTCATAATAGTTAATTCTTGGAGAAAGTGCTTCACCCTGTCTCCTTTGTATGTGGCAATCTGAAATATGGTTAATATGTATTCTGCCCAGTTGAACCCCTCTGCAGCACAGCAAATTAGAAAAGCATGCTTATTAAATCCGGCCTTTTCTTTTTCCTCTCTTCCATGCTACTAGCTAGCTAAACAACCAGAGACACAAAGAGAGAATGCATAGATACGATAGACAAGGGCTTTACAATTTGTGATTGACCAGCCATGTATGGTGTCCACCAAGGGTTTAATGTCTACTTTCTCCTCTTTTTGCATCTAACTGCAAAACAAGGCAATTGACAAGCACTTAGTAGAGCCAATGGGTTAGAGTGCAGAACATTATTTTGAAAAGCTAATACTTTAATGTTACTTTTACTTTTTAAAAAGGGTTACACATTACTCACTGCATGTTGCTTAAGCAGTACTATGTTGCTTATGTTTTTTAAAATTAAAAATAGAATGAAATCCTCCAAATCATCCAATATGAATTCCTCTCCCACACATCAATGTTTTGGAAGTAATGGAGTATGTAAAATGATGTACATTTTACACCAAAAGGTAATATTGTTACAGTTATTATTCATCATGTTATTTGCAAAAGGAACATTGATAATCTGGTTTTAACAAGCAGCAGATTGTAGGCTACACCATTACTTACAACATGTTAATTCCAACATACTGCTTTCAAGTTCTGGTTCAGCTTATTGGGTAAAAATGTGTGCAGACCTGTGATAAACTCAACTCACTGCTGAATTCATTGGGGTGTACCATGTTGACTTAATATTTTTAAAAATGACAATATACCTTTTCACTGTTTCATTTTATTGTAAACAACAACAACAAAACTCCATCCATGTCATAGTTAACATTTCTTAGGTTAAAGAGAAATATTTAAATCATAAAACTGCCTATTTTCAGCAGGACCTTACACTGAATAGTCAGAACCTATCCAGAAGTAGATAATATTTTGATCCAGCAAGAAATGCCAGAACACTCTTCCACCTGTTAAGGCCAATGGCCAAATTTTATATGCACAAGATCTCAACTGTTAAAAAAATGGTTAAAATAATGAACTACAGAATGGTATATATATCTGAAGGGCTATTAAGGAAACCAAAACATGAATGAACATTTTCAATGACAAAGTCATTTATGTAAAATTAAACTGAAATTATAAGCATAAAGATCTTTCTGAAGCATAGGTTTTATTGTGTAAATACTTCTCATAAGGTGTTAGTAACTGTTGATTACAGCGGACTCTCCTTTAATGGATGGAAAATGAAAAAAAGCATACTATATTAAATAAAAGGCAGCTGAAACATGTCAAAATTATTTCATTGGGAACACTGGGTTTTCAATAGGAGTAACTGGGTTGTGTTTAGAGAAGTTTGGAATGGCTGGTCATTTGAGACAGTAAAACTACTGTGAATGTAAAATGCAAATTTAATCTAGAAATGGTCATTCCATCTCTCAGATAGTTTATACCAGTGCATCAATATTTAGTTTGCTCTCCATAAGCAAAGTCAAACAAGTCAAGTTTAACATAATTAATTTTAAAAAAAGGACAAAGTTAATGCTACAGAATCAGAATACAATGAATTGATGACAAACAAAATAAATCCCAAATAATCCATTCCAGTGAAAATAATTAAACTGATACCTTTGTTAGTGGCATCTACTCCCATTTTGATTTTATTTTCTAATCCTTTCAGTATTTGTATCCAGGTCAAACTGTTGTTCATGCAAAACAAAAATATTTCCCTTTCTCAGATGGTGATGCTAACCTCACATAGAATGTGTTGAACACCAAGATAGACGGAGAAATATCATTCAAAAATACTTTCCAAATTAAAAATCAAATATAGTGTCTTGAAGCATCCAATGTTTAACACTGCCTGCTGTCAAATGTATTAGGTGGAGTTCTTTCATGTTCCTTATAGTTCATTGCTATCTCTTTGGCTTTGGATAATAGCTGTTTGTGAACCATCCTCTGTGTATATAACCATACTAGCTAGGTGCTCGTCATCTCCATTGGATGATACATTATTGGAATTTATAATTGGACTGTCTTGCAAAATCTCTTGCGGTTCATTGGTCTCTATTACAGTATGTGAATATACTCCAGATTCATCCTCTGTTTGTTGTGGTAATCCTGTTACAATGTAATGGGTTGCCCCATCAGAAAAATTGCTATTAGAATCTGGGAGCATTGCTTGAGAAATTCCCTCAGTAACAATGATCTGGGAAATTTGTCCATCAGACCCAACCAAGTCCATGTGTTCACTTTGGACGCTCAGGGTTTGACTACCATCTTCTTGCATTATTATCTGAGATCCTTCTCTAGCCACCATATGTACAGTTCCTTCCTCATTCAAAATGACTTGCGTGACACCTTCCTTCATGAGCTGGTCTGCTGCAGCTGTGTCACACACAGCAAACTGGAGGACTCCTTCAACCATCTCCTTGAAGGCCACCTGATTTCTTTCCTGAGATGCAATTATCGTAGATGGGTGCATAAGTTGTGTTACTACTTCCATGGATTCTGTTTCTAATTCAGCTGTTTCAATGTCATGGAACACTTGTGTTTCCTGGGATGTGCTGTCATGAGAGGCAAGGCCTGCTTCTGGGTTTGATATCTGAGTTGCTTCTTTATGACTAAGATGTTCTCTATCCAGGTATTCTGCTTTGTTTTCTGCATCACCAAGCTCTGTTACGGCACAAAGCAAGGCATCCAATGCTGAGGCAGACTCAGGCGGATGTACTCTGGTAACTACTGATGAATCTAACATTTCTTGTGTCATTATCTGTTGGACCATGATATTACTGGAGTCCGAAGTTGTCTCTATGGAAACAGCATCTTCCATATCAGATCCACCTAGAGGTCCTTCAACAACCACCACTTGTGTTTTCCCATCTGACAGCTGATCTGTGAGTAATTGTCCTGGAATCATGCTGCTTACATGGGACCCATTTTGACTTGTAGTAATCACTTGCCCGTCTTCAGTAATATGGACAACCCTTGCCACTTGGCCAGCCATTGCCAGAGTCTGAAGCGTAGCGGCTGCTGTTTCCTCCACTGAGGCATCCATTGCAAAATCACTATCATATCCTTGAATAATGATCACTTGCTGAACTTGTTCAGTGGATTGCAGATGCTTCCTCCCACCATGAAGAACTTTATCATTTGCTGGAGAAATTTCTTCCAGAGCTGCTGTAGTAAAGGGGCTTGTGGTTTCCACAAATGTAGCTCCCTGGCCTTTCAGCCGACATTCATAGGACTTAGAAACTATGCCTGAAGAAAAAGAAGAAGAAAAAAAGATGGCTAAAAATGTCTAAACAATTTAAAAAATCATCATATTAACAGTTTAATAATGCAAGGATATCATATCATATTTACACATTATTCTCAATTTAATTACAGATCTAAATAAATCCTCTATTAGCATTTGTAAACCAAACACCCTTATTCACATGATGCAACAAAATATGATTTATTATCAGTAGAACACAGCAGACCCACTGTCTCTACTAATGTACAACCACATCCCTATAATGAAGATTTCTGAAGGCTGTGTCTTTGCCAAGGACTCTTGACTCATTCCCTAGTAAATGCGTTTAGTGAGTAACTGTATCCTAAATTACTTCTGCTTTGGAGCTGTCACTGGAAAGAGAGAGTTGGTGCATTTGTGTGGCAGGTAGAACTCAAGAGTTCCCAAAGTTTGTTTTGTTCTTGGGAGTAGTAAAGCCAGAGTGACCAGATGTCCAAACACAAAGGAAGATGAGGCACTACAAAATGTAGGATATTCAATAAACCTGTAGGGCATGACAAAACACAGTAAAAGCTAAAAACTCTCATACAAATGAAAATTCATGCTGCTTCGTCATGCTTAAAATGGAAGACTTTTGAAATTCCTCCAGGGCAGAAGGTTGAAATGCAGGACAAGTTCTGGAAAAAAGGGACGTCTAATCACCCTGAGAAAAACCAACCAATAAATAGTTTCATCTTCAACATTAATATTTAATATTTTAGACCATTAATACTACAGATTGTGTTCTTTAATAGCTCAAGATGAGATACAACAAACAAACACTAAAATATTTGTAGCAATTTGCTAACTACCTGCACAGCTGAACATATGTAATGGACAACTATAAAACAGCCAGAAGTGTACATCTGGGTGGCTTTTGACCTATAAGAATAGCACATATAGGTAAAGATTGCAGCTACAGATTACCGTACTCTCCAAAATCTGACAGATGAAAACCTGGACACATGTGGCTCAGCATCATCATATTGTAGTAAAAATGGTAGAAGTTATTAATAAAGAACATACAAATTAGGAGAGGCTACAACCCTTTGCTTTTGCCTGAGCCTAGAGGGATTTGATTATTCACTGATTTGATTAATATGTTCCTCTAGGAATCTTTAGGTCCTTCTGAATGACTCTATGGCCATATTTCACCAGAGCTTGTGCTGGAGGACACAGAGATGCGTAGAGAGAACCCTTCTCTAGGCATTTGCAGGTCCAGCAACGTAAATCTATGGTTAACCTCCAGTGGATGTTGACCATAGAGTTGTGCTGGAGGACCTAGAGTTTCCTAGAGAGGTGCTCTCTCAGGTTAAAAAAAATAGTGTGTTTTTATTTGCAGTTTTTCCACTCTCACAGGGGTCCTGCATCCCTAACCCCAGCAAATATGGTGGGCATACTGTTTAAACTGAAATGACACAGCCTTAATGATATATTTTTTTAAAATATAAAAATAACATTCACAATTTAAAATGTTACATCTGCCCCCCTGCCCAACAGAAAAAGCATGACTGATCAGGCGATTACTGATGAATTATATTTTGGCAAGAAAAATCTAGACAGAAACACACAATGGTGTCTATAACTTCCTATAACCATGCCTGTTTCTCACTTTTTGTGGGCATCCAGTCTGGAGAAAGAGCAGAAAGGAGAAAATCCGCACAAATGGTCAATTAAGAAAACAATCACAACCTATCCATGTTTCATAAGAGAACCAATGTAATTAATTCTCTCAGGAGTCCAGCTTTGTTGACATGAAGCAAGATGAGCCACCCAATGATATGGCCTCAGATCAAAACAGTACCACAAATCCTATTTTTATGTACCCATCTGTCAAAATAATTCCAGAGATCAAAATCTTACAATGGACACATGTGATGTGGCATTGTGATATTCGGGAAGTAGACCAGAATGGAGTATGAAAGGAAGAAGATAAAGAAATATGTTCCTTCCCTTAGCTGAGGTTGAATGCTGCATCTGTGAATTTATGCATCTTCAGTCTTTACTCGGCAATTGAATGGGAAGTCTCTTGGGAGATGAGTTATCCTGTAAATTCCTTGCAGCACTGATAATTATGCCATTCTGACTGCTTGCTTAATCTATTTGAATCCAGAGGTGAGTTAAGCCACTTCCTGACCATTAAAGTAAACTACATGGGTAAATACTGCTGTCACTAAAGGGGTGTGATGAAGCTTAACTACACCAACATCTTAACCTCGGCTCAGTGCAATCCCAGCTATTCCATCACAGTTCATAAATGCGATTGCAGGTCCATCTTTTGATTCAGCAATTTAATAACTTCGAGTGCTGTCAGTAGTGCTTTGAAAAATGGATCCTATAAAATGTAACAGCCTCAATCAGATTGTAAAAGATTCACCCACTGAAGATTCTTCCATTTCAACTATAATGAATTAATGTTGAGCTGTGTAGAAGTTCAAGTGTCAGTTAAACTAATGGGAATCTGTACTCTAAGTTTAAATTTTAACTGGACCAAAAATTTATTGGGAACATCAACTTCAATTTTAGTGATCTTCATGGTAAATGTAATATGTGGAATTGAATGGATTTCCTTTGTTTTGAAAGGAGGAAATCGGAGAGAGAGAAATATGCAATTTTAAAGGTGTGTTTTGAGGGTTAGTTATAGCATAACATATATTAAACTGACTAGTCAACACATTTATATATAGTAGTTATAAAAATCACTGTCCCATATGCAAATCAAAAGAAGTTATAGTACTAAGGTCTTATTTAAAATATACTTGGAACACTTGATGGGGAAGAGAATACAGAATATTTGCCATGCCAAATGTAAAGGTACAATGCAAAGCTATATTAATATTATAAAACTGTACTTGCTGCTGATGGCCTGTCATTACAAAGTACAAATGAACAGAAATACATTCTCAACTGACAAAACACAATGATGCAAAAAGGTTAAACGGGGGTGGGGTGGGGGAGAGAAATAACCCCCAAAGAGGTGTTTCATATCTCTGGATACTGTGATCACAGAATTGGGTACTTTCCAAGAATTCTATATTTTCAACAAAGCCTTTATTTATCAACTGATATGTTTAGTGATTCTTATTTCAAAAAGTGAAAATGTCAAATGTTTTGGATTAAATTAAATCCAAATTTGCACATTCTATGTGTTTCTAAAGGCCACCTACTCCGCAAAATAAAAGTGCTTTGTGGTTTGTTTGAAGTGATTCGTGAAAAGTACAAATGAGGTTTAGCCCAGCTGTGTTTTTGGACCCTGGAACTGACTGCTTTCTCTAGTGTGTGTGTGTGTGTGTGCACGCACATTGTTTTTTGCCATCTTCATTTCCCTGTTCCCCACCTTCCCAGAATAAATACCTTATTCTTTTGTTAAGCTCACATTTAATTAAAATGTACAGGATTTGTGCAGTCAACTCGAATGAAACAAATAAAACAAGGGCCCCCTCTCTTGAAGGCATACGTTGTGAATGAAAAATGTCATTACAGTCTAAAAATTTTTGCAGTAAACAGGGCCTACAGAGGGAAGTTTCCCCTGTAATGACATCCATAAAATACACAAATGGCACTTTTAGTACCATCCTGAATATGGCATTTTCTGTGCTCTACACACAATCTAAATGGTTTGATCATAGAGCATAATACTCCATTGGGTTTATAGAACAATCAATGTTCCATAAAATGATGTATTTATCCAATAGTAGGCTCAGCAGTTACTGGTGTATGACATTGTAGGACACTGGCTTTGTACTGTTCAGCAGCACACATGCTGGCTGTAAAACTTATCTAACACTACTTCAACAACTTCATCTCATCTGTGTCAAGTAATTTGTTGAAGCCTCAGCCTGGCTTAAAAAAAACTTGTAATAAAAATTCATAGAATTTTCAAGAGAATGAAAGCTGATGACAATAGAAAGGTCACATTGTGTCTCCACTAAAGGGGTCAAGGGTCATTTGCAGTTCTAAAACAGAAAGTAGATTTCATGCATCGTGTAGCAGATAAAGAGGGCATTAAAAAGACTCAGTCTCCAAAAGTAATGCATAACGTGTCAGGAAAGTCTGAGCTAATGCAATATTGCATGTAAACCCCTGCTTCTGGTTTGCTTTTCCTTAAAAGGCACACAAATTTGAGAAAAGTATAATGTGTTCATCAAAATGAAATCAAGGAAATGGACTCCTCTAAGTGGAAAATGATAAATGGATAATTTTTTTTTTAAAAAAAATGTTCACTGACCTTGTCTATTCTTCTAAATAGATCATTTCCTGATATTTTATTGGCATGGGAATATGAAGTCATCAGGGAAATAATACTACATTTTGGACAATATTTATGAATGCTAGTGCTTTTACTATAATATATGTATCATCTGAAATAACAGTGGTGATACTTTCCTATTCCCAGTGCTCCTTCTATATAGGGACCCTTTATGCATCACCAAAAAAGAAGAAAAAATACACATACCACACAAACTACAGGCCAAAGAGAACACTGGTTTATATAAAGTTTGAACATGGTCCAAATTTATAAATGATTATTAGTGTTTCAACTTATTCATCTATATTGGGGAAGACTGTAATGAGTGTGCCTAATTGGTATCCCAAGAATGTGTGAGAACATGGAGAGAGAAGGCTTCTTCTGATATGACTTGGCTTTCTGACATACGTATCTACCTGTCTGCCTATCTTTCTATCTATTTATCTTTTTATGAATGACCAGGCATCATTTGCATGGCCTTTAAACAATCCCAGAAGCCAAAGAACAAGGGCAGAATACTTCACACCAGACTTGTACATAAAGGTAACAGCAGAAACATAGAGGGTTATCGATCCATCCTGAGGTAACTGTGAGACGAGGCCAAACAAGACAGTGTTACAATTCCCCTTCGTTGGCTGTGTTCACTCGTGCACCTTCTTGTTGCAGTTCTGCTGTTTTATTCTGAACTTCAAAGGAGCTATCTAAGATGTTGAACACTATCCCTCAAATACATTCAGTTTCTTGGATAGCTCCTTTAAGTTTAGACCAACAACAACAACAATTTTTATTTATATACTGCCTTTCCAGAGAATCAAGGCACTTTACAAATTAGATAAATACATAAGATACATAAACAATTTACATAAGCAAATACATGAACAAATACCTAACACGTACAAACTAAAATTCCATCCCTTATCCATTAACTAAAAACAATAAAAATTACAATTTAAATTAATTAAATGTTTAAAATAGATAAAATTAAAATAAGCAAGTTAAATATTTTAAAGTTTAGAGTTTAAAATAGGGAGGCATAGGAGGGACATTTGGGGTGAACATTATGACCAAGATTGTCCGCTTCCCGCTGTCCATTGTCAAAAACTTGCTTTGCCCCTCCATTTCTCTGCTTTGGTGTTTCTAGACAGGCTGAAGGCTTGGAGTCGGCTGGCTGGTATTCCTTGGTCTGAGAGGATGGCTTTTTAAAGTAGTCAGTCCTCACCACGCCTCTCCTTGTTGCTGAGCCTCCGTTTCTCTGTCTTGATGTTTCTGGGCTGGTTGAAGGCTTGGAGTCAGCTGGCCAAAACTAGACAGAATGCATAGCTCCTCTGCAACTGGATCTACCAGTCACCACTGATGAAAAGAGGCAATACACGGGCAAAAAGACCTTAAGGACCGGTTCATAAATGTATCAGGCCTTAAACTTTAAGTTTTAAAATGTGCCTGATAGGAGTGCAGTGACATACTTGATTCTTGCAGTCAAAGATAAAGACATGGAAAGTTTTCAAAATTTATTTTCTTGATAGAATTAATTGTGCCATAATTGAGTAGCTTCCCCTCACACTATATAGTATACACAGAACACAGTCAGGTTGTTCTGCAGACCACTACAGGAAAATATTTCAACATCAGAACCAAAGTAGGAGCCATATGCCTACACAATACTTGTATACCCCAAAGAATGTTAGCCCAACTTGAGTTATACTTGGATTCCAGTTTCATGGAGCAGTTTTTGCAGCACTGTCAGTGCTTGAGTAGTATGTGGGCCAAGGCCTTGATGAGAAGAGGGATGCATAGATGAGCATAGTGGAGACAAACAAACTCCCCACATTCTGAATAAAAGTTAGTGTGTGCATGAACTGAGGAGAGCAATCATTGGTGGATCTGACACTGCATAAGGAGTCCACTGCCTTGGTACCTGGGCCACAGGATGCACACACTATCAATCTCTCTACTAGGTTTACTATATCCAAGGAGATAAGCAGCACCCTTAACATATTTGCTAAAAACCTTTTCACTCTGCTTATGTCAGACTGTAAAGCATCACATACAAAGATGTTACTATATAAATAATGTATGGTCTTAACAGCTACAAAAAACAATCAATAATTTAGAAGAGGCTATTGCACTCCCCAGGTGATCCAGCTAAGAATTTTTTTGTGGGGGGATCTTATGCTTAGTTGCCTAGTTATCTTTTCTTGTTAGTGCGCTAAAAATTATTACTGTCATAACTTGCTACTCATATCTATGCTTCCTTTATAAATGGAAGTACGCTGCACTGTATTGTCATATCTTTCCAGAGCAAATTATAGGAAATAACAATTTGTCTTCATTGCAGACACTTTCTTATGTATGGTAGAAAACAAACCACTTTTCAACAACTGCACAGAGGCACCATTAAAATCAGATTTACAGTAAACAGAACCTGCAGCTGGGGTAAAACACTAACTGTTAGTATTTTAATTATCAGTGATGCTTTTGGAGGTCTAACATCTGCTCACAGCCAAATGACAGCAGCTGCTTGTATACACTTAAAACAATGTGAATTTTGTCTATAAATATTAAAACATATTGTATGTTGTGTGTTCATTGCCTCTACACTCCTATTAAGCTAGTCATGTCTACAGGGCATTTAAAACTCTTTCTTTCTTGTGGCAAATTCACAAAGGCCTGACCCCTTCAAAAGAATGAGAGTCAAAGACAGCAAAAATTCTAGAGCCTGTAAATTGAAAATGTTTAGAGATAGTAGTAGAGGTCACTCCACTATCAAAATACTGCCACTAAAATGCTTGGAAAACATCAGCAATAAGTTCTGTTCATTGTGCTCTCAAGCAACTTCAAGGACAGGACTCTTCAGGGTACAAAGTCGAGGGTTGAACTGAGTAAGAATTTCAGAATTTCAGCACATAAACTGCAGTCCATAACATCCATTATCAAAACTATTTTTATGTTTTAGTAGTGCTGTCTACTTTACTGATTTTTTAAAATCACATTTATACTGACCCAGAGTGAGCACTTTCAAGTGATATCAGAATATTCAGTTTGAATTCACTTAACAGAAGCTCCTTTCTTCATTAATTTGTGTTAAAGTTCCTTACTTATATGTTACTAAAATGACTATTTTTGGCCATGACTTTCCATAGTGTTGTGACAGGTAATAGTAAAATCAGTTTAGTATATCTTTTGAAACCTATAAAATAAAAGAGCAGTGATCAATAACAAAATAATTACGATAGTTTGGGATAAAATCTGTGTCACTATCAAAACTGGATGGAATAGTAAAGTTCTATGACATGAGAAAAGAAAACAGAAATGAAGTGGGAGGGGAGCAGCATTCTCCATGCCTCTCTTCATGACATCATAGCATTTCTGTTCTTCTCTATAGAAAAATAGTCATAAAAGCATACCTTTTGTTGAATGAAGTTTTCCAGCATGACAAAAGAAACATTTTTATGACTGTCTCACTTGGAAGAGAACAGAAGTGCTGTGACATCAGCAGGGAGGTACAGAGAAAGATGCTCATCTCCTGCTGTCTTTTGGCTTTCTTTTCTCATGCAATAATGCTTCAAGTCTGAAAAGCCAGAACCAGATGAGCCTGTTTGGACCTCACTATGAATACAGTTCCACAAGAAGGCTATAACCACTAAGCATGGAAACACCTAAAATAGGGCAATATTGACATTTGGAATGTGACCTATGTACATAAAGACATTTATAACGGGAGGAGTAATTATTCAAGATATTCTGGACCCAAAGCACATATTACTATCTCTAGGTGGAGTGCAGGAAAAGGTGAGAGACATCAGAACATGATGCATCCTGGACAGAACTAACAGCCTAGTGGTTTAGAACTGCTTCAGAGGCATTAGACTCAATTTCCTGCAAAGGAGTTGAGAGAAAGCTTTGGCTGAGAAGCCATTTTCATTGGGTGAGGCTTTTTTTTTCAAACTTGGAGTGCTTTTATCCCAGAGTGGTGGGGCTTTGGTGAGTCATAGGGATGGAGCTAACAGCCTAGCTGTTTAGAACTCCTTCAGAGGTGCATGCCTAATGGCATGCAAATTTTCACAATCAGGGAAGACTCAGAGCAGAAAGAGACCAGGGAGCTGTGTTTGAGAGTTCCCTATTACTTTTCAACTGTTTTTCTTAAAGAAGCTAAGTGGGGGGCTTTTTCTCAGAGCAAGTGAGTCAGAGGCTTGCTTGGAAGGGGAAGCCCAGAGTCCTATTTCACTGACCACTTTAGACTTCTCAACATGGACAGTGAGGCAGCTGCTGCAGTCACCGGCAACAGTAGTGAGATGTTTATCTTCTTGCCTTTGGATGTAGATAACTTCACCTGCATCAAATGTAAGTTGGTAGCCCTGTTGCAAGAGAAGGTCCAGCAGCTGGAGGCCTGGGTAGGGACAATTCAGCATATTAGGGAGCAAGAGCTTTTCCTGAACAGCACAGAATTGATGGTCCTGGATGGGGAACACACACGGGGAACTTCACACACACAGGAGGTAGACAGTTGGAGGAATGTGACACACAGAAGTAGGGAAACCAGGGATAGTTCTGGGAACTTACAGCTACAGAATCGATTTGAAGCTCTTTTCCTTATCAGGGATAACAAGGAAGACCAGCAAGGATAGCCCTCAGGGACAGTGCAAGGGACCCTGGGAGTACCACCACAGAGAACTGCCACTGCTAAGTCTCAGAGGAAAGTAGCCGAAGTGAATAACTCGCTCCACAGATGGTGCCAACAAGAATGATTTGGATTCTTGGATAATGGTTTGCAGTTCCATGAAGAGGGACATCTGGCAAGGAATGGGTTGCATCTCGCAGCAGTTGGAAGAAATGTTTTTGCCAAAAATTTGATTAGGAGGGCTTTAAACTGAGTTATGCGGGGGTGGGAGACAGTACTTTGGAAGGTAGGAGTTCATAAAGTACTTTGGAAGGCAGAAGTTCATCAAGGACTGGAGATAATAGTCAAATGGAACAAGGCAAATAGCGCAGGGACCCAGTAGTGGGAGGGAGAAAACTTTACACAGACAGCTAGGAGGAAGACTTCATGGGTCTTCAATGTCTCTACACTAATTCACAGAGCATGGGAAATAAGCAAGATGAACTTGAACTCCTAGCACAACAAAGCAAATATGATATAATAGGCATCACTGAAACCTGGTGGGATGAGCATAACTTTTTTTAACAGAAATAGGCCAAACAGGAAAGGAGAACAAGTAGTATTATATGTCAGGGATGTCAACATCTGTGAAGAGATCCAAGACTTAAATCCTGGAAGCCAGGTGGAGAGCATCTGAATAAAAATTAAAGGGAAGGGAAACAATATTGTGAGTTTACTACAGACCCACAAGTCAGACTGAGGAATTGGATGATGCCTTTCTAGAACAGATGGCCACAGACTCAGAAAGGAGAGATGTAGTAGTGATGGGTGATTTCAACTATCCTGATATTTGTTGGAAATCAAACTCAGCCAAAATAGTAAGGTCTAGCAAATTCCTTACTTGTCCAATTTTATTGTCCAAAAGGTGGAAGAGGCAACAAGGGGATCGGCCATTTTAGATCTGATCCTAACCAACAGGGATGACCTGGTTAATGAGGTGCAAATGGTGAGTGACCATGTTTTCCTGGAGTTTGTTATACAGTGGAAAGAAAAAGACAGGCATATTGTCAGACATGCATTCTAGACTTTAGGAGACCTGATTTAAGTAAACTTAGGGAAATACTGGAGGTGATCCCATGGTCAGGAATGGTAAAAGATGGGAGTTTCTCAAAAGGGATATACTGAAGGCACAAACTGTTCCAATCAGGAGGAAAAATGGAAAGTGTCTCAAGAAATCAGGATGGATGATTAAGGAACTTTCAAGTGAGCTAAGTTTTAAACAGGGCATGTATAAGAAATGGAAAAGGGGGGAAATAACCAAAGAGGAATGCAAGCAAATAGCTAGCACATGTAAGGTGAAAGAAAAACAAAAGCACAGAATGAGCCAAGGCTTGCTAGATAGGTTAAGACCAATAAAAAGGGCTTTTTTGGATATGTCCGTAGCAAAAGAAAGAAGAAGGAAATGGTAGGGCCACTATGTGGAGAAGATGGCAAAATGCTAACAGAGGACAGAGAAAAGGCAGAATTACTCAACACATTCTTTGCTTCAGTCTTTACAGAAAAATCAAAGGGTGCTCAACCTGATAATGGAGAAGAGGACAGAATAGGGGAAATGCACAGAATAAGTAAAGAGGAAGTACAGGAATATCTGGTTAATCTAAATGAATTTCAGTCTCCAAGACCAAATGAAGTACATCCAAGGGTATTAAAAGAATTGGCAAATGCAATCTCAGAGCCATTGGCAATAATTTTTGAGAACTCCTGGAGAACAGAAGAAGTCCCAGCAGACTGGAGGAGGGCAAACGTTGTCCCCGTTTAAAAAAAAAAGGGGGGGGGGAAGGATTCCAAAAATTATCACCCAGTTAGTCTGACATCAATACCAGGAAATTATCTAGAACAGATAATTAAACACAGAGTCAACATGAGTTTCTGAGAAACAAGTCATGCCAGATTAATCTGTTCTCCTTTTTTGATAAAATTACCAGCTTGGTAGAAAAAGGGAATGCTGTACATATAGCATATCTCAATTTCAGTAAGGCCTTTGATAAGGTTCCCTATGACATTTTTGCAAGCATGTGAGCTAGACAAGTTAACTATTACATGGATTTGTAATGGTTTGACTGGCCAAACCCAGAGGATGCTCAGCAATGGCTTCTCTTCAACGAAGGAAAAGAAGGCATGCTTATCAAATTTGCAGATGACACCAAATTAGGAGGAGTCAACAGTGTGTCAACAGTGTGATGCAGCAGCTAAAAAGGTCAATGCAATTTTAGAAGTATCATCAATATAAGTATAGTGTCTAGATCAAGGAAAGTAATACTGCCACTCTGTTCTGCTTTAGTCAGGCCTCACTTGGAATACTGTGTCCAGTTCTGAGCACTACAGTTCAAAAAGGATGTTGACAAACTGGAGCAGGTCGAGGATGGTGATCAAAATGGTGAAGGGTCAGGAAACCATGCCTTATGAGGAAAGGGGTGTCACTTTGAGGATGAAGCAAACTTGTTTTCTGCTGCTCCAGAGAGTAGGGCCTGGAACAATGGATGCAAGCTTCAGGAAAAGAGATTCCATCTCAGCATTAGGGGGAACTTCTTGACAGTAAGAGCTGTTCAACAGTGGAACACTCCCTCGGAGGGTGGTGGTGTCTCCTTCCCTGGAGGTCTTTAAGCAGAGGCTGGATGGCCACCTGTCAGGTATGCTTTGATGGAGAGTTCCTGCATGGCAGAGGGTTGGACTGGATGGCCCTTGTGGTTTCCTCCAACTCTATGATTCATGCAGTCTCTAGTATCATGTATTGCAGTGAGGCCAAATGAGGTTACCCTTAAAACTAGAAGCCCCAGCTAATGCAGAATGTTTCCTTAAGGTAAACTCTTCAATATCCTACACTTCAGAAGTCTAAATCTTCCCATTTTCACAGACTTTTGAAGAGATGTCATGGTTTTGTTCTCCACTAGCTGATGCTATTTTATATTGATATCTGGTGTTTAGTTTATTTAAGATTTAAATAAACAAACTATAACAATCAGTAGAAAATAGATACGAGGCAATTATTTCACTGGACATTATGTTAGCAATATGGATTTTTATGATATTTGCTTTCCTATCATTGTGAATTACACCAAACAAAGGAATAAAGTGGGACATAGATTTTGAATAAATGCATGGATAAATTATTATGATTCACAAATAATAAGCTAATAGAAGCTGACACTATGTGATTACCTCCAGGGCAGTCCAACTGCACAAATAAACCAAGAGTCACATGGCAGAGAAATATTTTTAGGAGTCGCAGTAAAAAAGACATGCTATGCAAGAATTGCACCCTCACATCTCTATGATGTTGCAAAGGATTCTGGGGACACACTTCAGAAACGTGAAGTGACAAATATCATAGGACAGCCTGGATCATCTTATCAGATCATGAAAACCAGGGCAAAGAACATTTGATATGGAGCTAACATAGAAGATCTCCCTTTGCTGCACTAGAATCAGAGGAACAAACTTGGGGCATATCTCAGTACCTTCCATTTTTACTGAAGGTAATTCTCACATTCTGCTGGGAACCAGTGGTCCAGGGATACATTTGCACCTGCAAATAAGCTCTTAATTTCCAGAGAATATGCAGAAATATTCTGATTTGATACTAAGAAATAAGACACGCTTTGCTGCAGTTAACTACCCAATTAACTTTTGTCAACAGTGTGATTCTGAACAAAAAGCCTGACTGAGTGTGTGGGGCTTCACTGCCTTACTTTGCTACCTGACAAAGCATTAGGAATAGCTGCCAATCAGATGGAGAAAGAAGGGGAGCTGATTTTCTAGCATCAGTAGTGAACAATCCTTGCCAACTTGTCATGTCTTTTCACTGCCAGTCAGTGAAATGTGGTGCTTAAACAGATTCGTTAACACTGACATGCTGTTAAACACCACTTACAAGCTTGTTTCAAATGAATTCATCACCTTTAAGAAGCAAATTCACTGGAGATGGTCGCACAAAGCAGGGGTTTTGGTTGACCACAACCAAGAGGCAAAAATATCTTGAACAATTATTGTTGTTGTTTTCAAATGTGTGCTGCCTTTAGCAGTTTGTCTTTTCTGATCCATACAGTCTTGGCTATCAACTGCACCATGCACTGGCCAACTTTGCACAAATTATGCCTACTTTAATTCAATTAAATAAGGACCACAGAGATGTAAAGGAGTGGGGACCTGGCCTCTTTTGAACCCAAGTTTAGGTAGTGTCACAAGCCACTGACGTGATAGTCAAAATGTTCAGCAAAATGTGCTGTTTTCCAAAATTTGCTTCTGTGGCACCTTTGAAATAATTATTTTTGTTTTTGTTTTTTTAAATACAAATTTAGCAATGCATGGGGGAGGGGTATAACATAAACTACATCAACCACAACCTGGTACCCCCTAAATGTATTAGATAATAATTCTTTACCTCCAGCGAGTAAGGCTAATAATTAGGGATAGTCTTAACACTTCTGGAGGGGACCAGATTGTGGAAGACTAATATCTATGTCATCCCTGTTTCATTGTGATTATTTTAATACTATTAACACTACTAATATTATAGATCTTTTAAAAAAATGTATGATTACATATTGTATGATTTTGGTTCATTACTGTATTTTGGTGTTCATAATTTAAAACACAAACCAGTATAGACTTCACACCATTAAATACCGTGACCAAAGAATTCAGTAGTTTAATTTTTCAACCCAGCCCAGAGTTCATCTGGTTAAACTAAGGAGGCCCATATTCCAGTTGATAAATGATATTTTAGCACTTGTTTAATAGGTTGACTGCCAAAGGTACTGCTGTTGGGAGAGGGAGGGGAAAAGGAAGAGAGATTTGCCCCTAAACCACTGCTTCCCAAGTTTTACAAGCAGCTACCAAGACTGCTAACCTGAAACATGAAAGGGATCTAATCCATCAGACAAGACAGGACGAGACTGCTGCATCACTTCCATTCATTTCAATGGATGGAGGCTGCTCAGCAGCTTTGGATTGTGTATTTGGTAGAGATACAAAATACAAGTCTATTTAAGATGCAAATATGTTTTAAGCATCATCTATTTCTTAGCCAGTAACTGTTTCCACTCAGAGATTAGAAGGTACAAGCTGAACAATTCCTTTTCTTTGTCCTTGTTTATTTGTTTGTTTAGTAAGCAGATGCTACAGTGTATCAATATTTTGCCACTGTAAACCATCACAGCCTGAAGATAGCACAAAACATGGCTGCCTGCCTATGAGTAGAACTTCTCAGTGGAAGTAACAGGTTCTTTATGACCTGCACCGACAGGCAGGTAATTTTCCAGGCAGAATTTAAGGTGTTGTTCTTAACCCCTGAAGTACAAAATGGTTCAGATTGCCTTTCTTTCTAAGAAATAGTCTCGCAACTGCTGTCAGCAGAGGAATACAAGCCATTGACAGGGCATCTTCGCATTCTGTCTCTCCCCCTCTCGCCTCATTCATGGACTTGTTTGGGTAATAAAACCTCTGTGCTCTTATTCTCTAGACAACTTTTCATGAAAGCCACCAACAAGAAAACAATCCTTTCTTTTGACTCCTTTAAAAACAAGAATTATATTGCTGATCCTTAGATTAATGGACTGGGCCGGGCATTTCAACTCAAATGTATTTTTCAGTAAATGTACTCAGTCCTATGTGACTTCAAATAGAATTATTCCTGATAAATTTGAATGTAAATTTATAAAGCATTTAAACCAACTGTGCATAAACTTGTTGGTTCCTCAGATACAAATATTGCACATTTAAGCAGGGAACACCCATTCAGGAGCTTAATGAAAACTGACATGAATGTAATAAAATCATTACAGATTCTGGAACTTAACACAAACCATCCCCTTGTGTACTTATAACTGATTGAATGCTTCTGTGCAGTTCATTTTGATCTGCAATCCTCATACTGCAGTTTAGGTGTGCAGCCTTGTAACTGGAAAGATTGCTAGGAGCATTTCGAGGTTTAACAGAAAGCCAGAAAGGAGCATGAATTGGCAAGGAAGCAAGTATGACAACTGGGGACAAGGGGCACAATAAGGCAAGTAGTGAGATAAATTGTAGCTTATGGACTCTACCAGCAAGCATTCACTAAACAGTCACACAGAAAGCATTGTGCAGAAACAAAAGGCAGTAATAACAGAATTGGGCATTTTTGTTTCAGAAGGCAGCCACAGATGGGTCTGTCATACTGCCTGCTTCCTTTTTAGGAAACCTCAGCTACTGTCACTTTGCATCATGCTTGTAGACAAAGGAAGCTATAGGCTTAAGTGCAAGAGGGCAAGGGACTGCCAATTAAGTCTGTGAATGCCCAAAACTGAGCCAGCAATTTTAATCTGTTCCGTTTGATCAACTGGTCGCCTGGAGTTCTAGTTAAACAATATGCTCTGTAGATTTCTCCCATCCTCAGATTCCAGTGACAAATTGTATTTTTGGTTAGATGACATCACAGCAGCACAAAATCTTTCCATTAAATTACTATTTTCTGTACGTTGGAGCCTCTTGGTATCCATGGTCTAAATCCAATTTTTAGTCCCAACTGGACTAGGCCCAGGGAATCAAGGCAACTTACACTGAGTGCCAACTTATTAAATTCCCACTGATTCAGTGGGTCTACTCTAGTTTGTGACTAACAGTAGAATTTAGACCTAGAAAACTAAAATGAAAACATTTCATTTTTCTTAGGAAACACACATACTATAGGAAACACACATACTATATACATGCCCTCCAATATTTCACAGATAAAAACTAGGACATAACTGGTGAAGCAACATCAGAGTGTGCCAAGATAGCAAACATTATTAATGACGAAAAACACAGAAATTAGGAGAGACTGCAGCAGTTTGCTTTCGCCTGAACCTATTGGGAAGGGCAAAATTTTGCCTGCTCCTCTTCTCTCCTCTCCTCTCCCCGCTGCTGAATTAACTGTCTGCAAACTACTTTTGTACTTTAAATTTGGTTTGCAGTAACTGAAATGAACTGAAGACACAGAGGGAAAGTAGGGGGAGGGAAGTGAGCCTAGAACACTTTAAAGCCTGCCTCAGGGTCACCATACATGAAAAATGGTTAGAAGGCACACCACAGCAAGGATACAAGAGACTGGCAAAACAAGCTGAAATATGATAAAATTCAATGCTTCCCCCTACTTCTTCCAGTCTCTTGCAAAGTAACTGTGGAAAACTGAGAAACCAGAAGCAGGGAAGGCTTGGGAAGGCTGCAGACAAGCAGAACAACCATTGAGCTATTCCAAACTTTGGAACAAAGTTCAATTTATTTGATAATAGACCTGGATATCCTGTATCATCGTATTCATTTCTGACCCTTCTATTATTCCAAAATTTTGCACCATTGCTAAATATGGTGATTTCAGGTGTCAGCTGACAATTTGCTTCTTATGGAATGAGAAACCTAGGATATCTAATAAATTTGGTTATGTTCTTAAATTTCACTGAAGTCTTACAGTTGTCCTACATTATGGCTTGTATAAATACACATATAATCTACATGAATTTTAACCATCAATGTACACTGTGGTTTATAGTGTTATAACATCAAAAAGTCTCTTCCCTGTGTAGCTTACAATCTCATTCTCAACATTAGGAAATAGTGGCTCAGACAAGACTAGTAGAAGTAGTTATCTGGAGAGGGCAGGGGTTAAACCTTTGATTTATGTTCCTCTAGGAAAGAGTTTACATTTCACTGGATCAGTCAGTAATGGAATAACATCCAGGATTTCCATAATATCTGGTTGCTCATGGGTCTAGACTATATGCCTGCTTTAAATTCTATAAAGGTCAAAAATGAGGACAGAGTGACAGTGGCTATTGCAAGGATGTGCAAAAAAAAAAAAAAAAAAAAAAGGAAACTGGGAACTGTGAAGCAAACAAGAGCCCACTTATGTCAATATTATGAATCTTAAAGGGGGTACTACATCTGATAATCCTGATGAGAAATCTGTACTTAGGACCAGAGGCTACTATTAAAACACAACGTGGAGAAACAGAATGGTTTCCAATTGGCAAGGGGGTCAAAGCAAGGCTGCATTTTATCATCCTATTTTTTTCAACTTGCATGCAGAAAATATCATATGAAGAAAGTATCAATTCATACAAAGAAATTTTCAACTTGTATGCAGAAAATATCAATATATAAAAATATCCTTTTAATTTATCTAAAACCTGGAGTCCTCCCAGTTAGTACTGGTATACACTGGTGAACATGGTCCAAAGGTTACCCAAACCTCTTATAAAGCTAATTTCCCAAACATTTTAAATTATGCTGACAGTTTACATAACATATCCATCACCATGTACAGAGAGCTCGACTAATTTGAGAGGTAATGCTGTTGAAAATTACTGAAAATACTGTGCGTGGCCATGAAAACAAATGAGTTTTAGAACAAATCAAGCCTGAACTTTCCCCGGACACCAAGGTAATCAAACTGAGGTTGTCATACTTTGGGCACATCATGAGAAGACATGACTCATCAGAAAAGACAATAATGCTAGGAAAGTTAGATGGCAGTAGGAAGAAAGGACGACCACATGCCAGATGAACAGATTCAATCAGGGAGATCATGGGCCGTATCTAAGCAGAGCAGTGGAGGATAGTGGGACTTGGAGATGTCTCATCCACAGGGTCTCCATTACTTGGGGTTAACCTGAGGGAAGTTAACAACAACAAGACTTTGTCAAAAGTCTTGACAAAGGTGCTCAGAGAGATGTTCTTACCTGGTGCTCCAGATCAAGTTTCTTTAAGGATAATTAGCAAAATGCCCTATTACAAGATCAGATCTGTGCAAAATGCTAGGGGGAGGCAGTCTGCCATTTTAGTAGGCTCAGGAAGGCATCCAAGGCACTACTGGTAGTTGGTCAACCTGCATTGAGCAACAAGTTGCATAGGCTATTAAGACAAGCTACAGAGCGAACAGAACTGGTTCATCAGGTAAATATATGGGCAGAAACAGGCCATCAAATGCCATTGCAAGATCCCACTGTGAAGGAGGTGAAAGCAGGAGTTACTCTGCTGTCAAGTTGCCCCAGTGGCACAGGAAGGAAGGCATGTGGATCCTGCCACCAGAGTTTTCAGTTTGATTCCCTTGGGGGGGTATATTCATAGCCCCTTTGGTAACCCATAAGAATTACTACTTCTTTCACCTTTAACTAATGGCATGCTTGAAGAAGTAGTCCCCATGCGAAGCCAGTGTGTTGTGGACCGACTGTCTATATCCACTGGAGTCCCAATTTCAGTAGCTGCTGTATGATTAAACTGGAGTAAATCTTGCTGTTGGAAGCTTATAGGTCCCTGTATGACAATCTCAACACTGAAAAGTTGAATCAGGATTTTTGTATGCAGGCTTCTCTCTCTCTCTTTCCTTCCCTCCCCTTCCCTTTTGAAAGCTGCTATCACACAGTGTATAGGGTTATAGTTGCAAGCTTAAGTCTGACAAAACCTACTTCTGTTTTAAAAGCTAATTGTCAGTGCAGAGCAATTTTGAAGCAAAGTGGTGTGTTTGGTGGTCTCATTTGCATGACAATACCCAGAATGCTCTTGCAGCTTCACAGCTATTTCATGGAAGTGCTGATGATGTGCTTGAGCGTTGGGAATAATTCCCTCCCCATCATGTGCCTCTGCTTTGTAAATGTTTTAGATTTTACCGTACAGTGTGTGGGATTTTTTGGGGGGTGGGGGGATTAAAAGAATTAATGACACACAACATTACGGGTACAGTCTGGCCAATGTCTACTTGGTCTGCTGCTATTGGTAATCCAAACAGTGGCTGGTAGGGTGGCAAATTTCTAAGAGTCATTGATTAACTGATCAGCAGGTTCCCCTGTGAATATTTTCTAAGTGCTGACATTAGTCATCTCCAGCTCTGTCAAGAGAGCTGTCACAATACATTAACTATCAATTAGAAAAATGAAACAATTAACTTCTAACATGCTGAACTGAAGGAATAAGAAAACAATTGAACAAATCTGATTTTATTCATCCTCTCCCTCCACATACACTGTGCTTGTTGCACAAAATAAATCTACTATATTCATTTTATTTGCAGTGCAGAGTATCTCTGACTGCTCTATTGTGTGGATTTCACTGTTGAGAGGCTGTAATACTAATTGTCAGTTCCCACTGATCAAAGTAATTTGGTTGAATAATTGGTTTACATACTATATTTTATTTTCCCTACTCCCAACCACCCCTCCCAAGAAGCGTAGAGCAAGAAGTGTTATAACAAAAGATCATTTGAAGAGGAGGAAATATTCTCATGATCCCCCCAATTTGGTGTCAGTGTAGCAAGGAATACATGATTTCTCAGAAATAAACTATATGGTGAAGCAAAAGCCTGTTTACAGAATTGAAAATACATATGCCTGAAACAGGAAAGCTTGGGGTTCAGATTATTTAAAAAAACAAACACCTACAGTACTTCTTTTCAGAAGATAAATTGTGCATCTCTTAATTTTGACTTTCTGATTTACTTGTGCCTATATCTTCTTTTGTTCAACAATGAGTTAACTGGTTAGTTTTTGTGTTAGTTTTCTGTTACTTCAAATGTGAAATAACTGTCTGTGTATCATCAGTATCATCTTTAAAATTTTTTGCTTTTTCAACTTCTCAACTCCGATTTTATTTCTGTATCAGATGTTATCTTCCAGATGGTACAGTCTTATTTTTGCTTCTTTGTACTGATGATTGTTTAAAACTTAATCCTATATATGTTTATTCAGAAGGAAGTCCCACACTGTTTAATGGGGCTTGGTTCAATGTGTTTGAGATATTAGTCATACTGAGTCCATTGTAGCTTTTTAAAAATCTTTATCAGGATTTGGAGAATTATCAGGAAAGAATTTATGTGGTTATGTCTCTTCAATTGGGCTTACATAAAAACGTGAGAACCAGTTCGCAATTTTGGTATGTATGTGGGGGAGACCTTTAAAAAAATCTCTTTATAAAAACTACTAGACTTAATTGATTGTCTTTGTTATATCCTTTGGCTGAAAACAGAAACAACCCTAGTGGTTTCCTCAGGATTTTCACTCTCTTCAGCTTCAAAAACATGTTCAGAGGTGTGTGTGTGTGTGTGTGTGTATGTGTGTGTGTATGTATGTGTGTGTGTGTGTGTGTAGGCTCCATCTCTTCAGAGCAGGATTTGAGATGGTTGGGCTGCTGAAAGGATTGGGGAGGATGTGCCTGCCCACTAAGGCTGCATCTGCACTGCAGAAGTAATGCAGTTCGACACTGCTTTAACTGCTATGGCTAAATGCTGTGGAATTCTGGGATTTTTAATTTTGTGAGATATTTAGCCTTCTCTCATAGAGAGCTCTGGTGCCAGACAAAACTAAAAAACCCAGGATTCTACAGCTTTCAAAGACAAGGATCTTGTCAACCTTTATACAGTGGTCCCCCACCTTACGAATCCCCCGGGTTGCGAAAACCCCGGGATCCGAAAGGCGGCGGACCGGCTTCGTATCCCGCGGGATACGAAATATCCCCCGGGATACGAATGAAAAAAAGCCACGCGGCCCCTTTAAATGGCCGTGCGGTCTGTCTGAAATAGCGGTCCCCCGGGAAACGAATACTTTCGGGTTACGAAAGGTAATCCGGAACGGATTACCTTCGTAACCCGGGGGACCAGTGTACCACACTCTGACCCCATGGAGATTTCTAACCTACCAGTCACTCAGTGCAGAGAAATATTGCCCAGAGGCAATATTATCTTACAATAAGCGGCATAGTAATGTACTTGCTATTGATATTATCTTTCTTCTGAGAACCTCAGCTCAAATAAGCCTCACCTCCATGAATGAGACAAGTATCCTTAACTGATGTAACAACCTCCTTCAAATCAATGATCCCAACAACTGAGTGAAAAGGCTGAAAGTGACATGAACACTACAAAACTCTGTTCAACCTGTCATGTACCAATGAATTCTAATCTTTAAGCTACAACACCTAGGTACACAACAACTCAGATTTCCATTTGTAAGATGACTGAGGCTTTTCTATTATGGGCTGATGACCCAAGGGGGGGGGGTTAAATCAAGGTTACACACTAGTAAAATAATGCTTGCCTTTTAAAATGACTCATCACCAGGCTGATCAGCATCTACAAAACTTTTCTGAGGTGCCCCAAGGCTGTATCTACACTGCAGAATTAATGTGGTTTGACACTGCTTTAACTGCCATGACTCAATGCTATGGAATTCTGGGTTTTAGTTTTGTGAGATATTTTGTAGTTCCGGTGCCAGAACAAACTATAGATCCCAGCATTCCATGAGAGAGAGCCCTGACAGTTAAAGCAGTGTCAAACTGGATTTTTTTTTCTGTGTGGCAGCAACCTGAGATATCTTTGCTATTGTGGATTTTTTGCTTTTAGCCAATCTGATCCACAACTCAAGTGGCTGTCTTCCACCTGAAAGCATGGATCGTGTCGGGTGTCTGGATGAAATGGGCTGATGGTGAGAGAATGCTCATTTTTGAAGAGTATATGCGGATCAGGCCAGATGACAAGTTGTCCACTCTGCAGCTTCACCTTTGAAGACACAGATGTCTTTCAATGGCCAGATGAAATTAAGCCAAGGATCTCACCCAGAGTTCATTGATTTTTCAGACTTGATTTATAAGGTGCTTGCAGGTAGAAGCTGACGATAAGCAGAAAAAGGAAAGAATGAAAACTTCAGAAGTTTAAGAGATAGATTTAATGGAATGTTATTAACTCAGATATAATCTGACAACTAATTTTCTCACTCATAACCAAATGATGTACATACTGCACTAAGGGCATCTGAACTATGTACTATCCGTGGTCGTCTACTACTTACTTTTAATTGTAGTGGGAAGAGCAGTAGCCAGGTCTAGAGAGGCTCATACAAAGCTATCATGGTTGGAAGAAAGGGAATACCTGCTCAGGCACCTGGAAGTAATTCAATAATCCTGCATGATAATTTAGGACTATTACCACTATATTCAAGAAGATGGCAAGAAGTATGAGATGGCAAAGATCATAGGCTGGCTAAAGCAACTTAGTGAGTTCACGGGTGAGATGAGATGGAACCTCATGTCTCAAGCTCTTAGTACTATAGTAATGAAAAACTATAATATAAGAACATGTTGCATAAAGATACAATGTCTTCAAAATGTCTTTGGAACAGTTTCATTCTTTGCTTCTCTTAAAGGACAATTGCATCCACAGCATTGCTCAAATGACTTTCATTGAAAAGCAATTAAAAACTCTGAAAATCTCATAACTCCTGGAGATGACATAACACCCATTAATCACCATGTTCAGCGAGGTCACACCTGTGAATTATGAGGTGAATTCAGAACTGTTGTTCATAAATTAGAATTATATGTTTTCTAAAACTTGCCATTGATAGGCAAGAGCCAATGCAATTAGACTATAGATTTTAAAAACCCACACCAAACAAACAATTGCACACATTGTGTGATTTCAAAAGAATGGTATGGAACTCCTTTATGCTGAATGGCACAAAGCAACTCTTCACAGAATATCAGATAAACACTTCTAAACAGCTGTATGAATAACTCATAATGCATAGTAGTGTGATTATCCTGTGACAACCACACCTTGTGTTGAGTATAATTGCTCAATTATCTTCTGCTACATCAACCCGAAACAAACTCTCAGTAGGTCTGAGGGTGGGGAGGAGAAAGGAAGCTCCAGAGGAGGAGTCAGCGCAGAAACAAACTGTAACTTCTCACTGTCAGATTTGACCTCTGCCTCCTACACACGGACATGTGTAATTTCATGTCCATTAGCAGAATTGTTGAATGGCTGTGTTCATGTATATAACTTTCATTATGCACATATATTGTTATGTACACATGCAATTAGGCATGCAAGCAGTGTGTGCGAGTTCAGGATGTTGATAACAGAGCCAGAGTCGTATTCATTTTGGTATCTGTATATGATTAAAGGAAATGTTGCTATGGTTATTCAAGCTGGCACTGGGACCTCTAAGACAGATGTCTGCTTATGTGAAAATTAGCATTTTTAAAAGCCCATGTAATGTATAGGGTTAGAGAGTAAGACCCATACTTGTTCTCCTCACCTCTTCACTAGCCTTTTTCCATAGAAACAAAGCCTAAAGTATAGGACTGACATAAGGTCACCTGTCTAGAAGAGATGACTGTGGAGCTGTTTTCTCACTGTTCTGAGGGACAAAAGGACAGAAACTCCTTAAGGGATTTTTTTCAAATGACCTCTTTAGTAAATAAAGCTTTATCATATCCATATACATAATTTCACCTATCTCCATGCCCTGTTCTTTCTATACAGCACTGAATAGTTCCCCCTTACACACATCCCATTGATTTAAACTTTGTAAAAAAAAAAAGAGGTAACTAATTATGGGAAGGTATAGGACAGGTAACAGACCAGCCTTATGGACTGTAATAAAGTCTTTGACTGCATAGATCATGAAAAGCTATGCAACATTCTTAAAGACATGAGAGTGCCACTGCATCTGATAGTCCTGATGAGAAATTTATACTTAGGACAAGAGGCTACAGAATGGTTCCCAGCTGGCAAAAGGGTCACCCTACCTGTTCAATGTGTATACAGAAAACATGATATGAAGAAGGAGGAGGAATGAAGATAGGTGGAAGGAACATCAACAATCTAAGATATATGGGTGACACCATACTACTACCAGAAAACATCATAGAGGTGCAACTAAGGAAGGTGAAGAGAGAAAGTGCAATAAGCCAGCATAATGCTGAGCATAAAGAAAACAAAAATAATGAACACTGAGAAATAACATAAATTTAACCTAGTAGTGAGGGAATTGAACTTTTCCATTCCTAGGAACAGAGACTACAGTCAAGAAACAAGAAGACTAGAAATGGGAAGAGCAGTCATGAAGAAACTAGCCAAAATCCTAAAGTGTAACGATATACAACTGAGCACTAAAGTTAGAATCGTCCACGCCATTGCAATCCTCATCACCATGGGACGGATGCAAGAACTGGACAGTAAAGAAGGCTAACAGAAAGAAAATAAAATCATTTGAGATGTGATCTGGAGAAGAGTGCTGAGGCTTCTGTGGATGGCCAAAAACACACAGACAAATAAATGGATCCAAGAACAGATCAAACCTAAATTCACCCTGGAAGCAAAGGCGATGAAACTGAGGCTGTGGCACACTGGCCACATCATGGATAGGCATGACTCATTAGAAAAGACAATAATGCTAGGAAAGGTAGAGGGAAGCAGAAAGAGAGGAAGACCACGTTACACATTTGTAGGCTCCATTAGAGAGGTCATGGGCCTGAGCCTACAGGAGCGAAGCAGAGTAGTTGAGGATAGAGGGGCTTGGAGATATCTCATCCACAGGGTCACCATGAGTCAAGGTTGACTTAAGGGCAGTTAACAACAAACAACAAACGAGAGCATAGATTGAACTAGTGTTCCAGTTCACATTAGTGTAAGCATCTACTACAAGCATACTGAAAGGACATCCTAGTTGTGTCATGAAAATTCATCTTTGTATGCATAACTCACTTGCTTTGTCTTGGAAAATGCCACAGATTCATCTTATTTGAAAAGTCAAATGTATACAAAAATCCCTCTGGGAAACTATGAAAATGGGGCTTTTCTTTGTATCTGCAATTTTAAAACTCTAAACCACATCAACTAAAAAAATTACCATCAAATTGTCTGAAATCAATTGTCACAAAGACTTTTTCTCTTTTTTCTCCCTCTCTCCTTCTCTCTGTTATGGTTCTGTAGATTATTATTTTTTAACATCTTGGCACCTTAGCTCTGTAATTGGTTAAGAAATAATGTGCAAAACTCAAAAGTTAAGTTATAAAAAGGCGTTATAAAACAAATGATTTGACAGCTGCAAATGCTGGATAACACCTAGATGCATTATAGAAACAGTGTGGATAATTACTTTTTTTCAAAAGGAAAGGCTCTGTGGACCAAGGTCCTATCTGAATTTCCCTGCAGCTCAGCTAATGTGCTGTAATCCAAATCCTGTTGTCACCTCAACCTAAGTCTCTTTATCATCCATGCATCAGTATGAATGATGGGCGACGTCCCATGATTCCAGCAGTCTCCCTTTGAAGGATCCACATGTTAATTACTGCACTAATTATGGTTTTTGAATAACCAAATGAAGTAAGCAGTCTATGGGAGGTACAGGCATAAACCTAAGACTGAGAAAATACTAGTTAGTACATTCATCAATGTAAACTGACACATTGAACATGCTTAAAAGGAGTAGAAGGAACACATTTAAAAGACAAGCATCTTCAATAATTAGGGTTCCATCTTGAGGGGGGGGGATGTTATTTCTTAATGGCAAGTGCATTTAAACTGTTATCTAAAGATCTGAAGGTAAGCCTGCTTAATTCACTGCTTCTTCTTTTGTTATTAGGAAAACATAATTGTTCCAAATAATTAGCACTAGAGTACATCACAAGCTGACAACAAAATTATAGAAATCTTCATATTCAGATCCGTCTAGCTGGCTATTAGGAACAGTTTCTGATCATAACCCATTAACTGAAGTGCTGTGAGTTCTTGATTGCCACCAAATAACCTCAGATATCTCCTTAAGTTAACAGCCTCTATTTAGTCAAGAGTTTCCTTGACAGTAAAAATTGCTTGGAATTTTTACAGCTGCCACACAAAAGAACAGTATCAGATGGTGTGTTCTTGGAAGATCTGGTGCTAAAACTAATTGGAAAATGTGGATTTTTTAACCCCTTACTTTCTACATGAAAAACAATTGTTGTTATTATTATTGTTGTTATTATTATTATTATTTTAATGGTATTCAATTTTACAATTGTTCAAAATTAGATGGAAAAGATTTCAAATACCTCTTTTTGTGATGTTTCTGCTACTTAAAATAAACCTGCTTTACAGTGGGTTTAAAACACACATGCCCACACAGCTACAGAGAGAGAGAGAGAGAGAGAGAGAGACAGACACAGACACAGACACACATGCATAGAACAGCCCCCTTCTTATTTAGCTGTGATCAAACTGTTCCATATTTTCTATTTAATGCAATCCAAAAATCTGTGTTCTCTCTCTTTTTGCTCACTTTGTAAGCTTTATGCCACCAAAGATACACTGTAATTTACTTTTACATAGCTAACTAGCATTCCAAAGACCTCAGGGGGGAAAACCCCCACAAAGAGTGGAGGCTTATTTGAAAGAATGCTGAAGAGGAGATACGGATGATAAATAAAAGCTGTATGAAACCAGAAAATGGGGTTTGGGGTATGAAAGTACCCTTGATGCTTTAGGTACATTTGAATGTACTATTGAAAATATAGTACAGGGGAAATGAAAAGTTGTTTAAATATCCAATCTAACACTTTACTTATCTATAATGTGATTTAAAGCTACTTTCAAAATATTTTTAAGATAATAGCTGAGTTTATAAACCCACAAAGCTTTATGTTATATCCCAGGAGGGATAACTTTGATTACTGGAGTAATTAATGATGCTGGATAGTAATATGGATTTTCTGTTAAGATTTGAGTTGGAAGTTAATTAGTCTACACATTATGATTTGATGATTAATTATGGATATTTAGTTATAAAGAGAGATGTTAATTATTAATCTCAAAAATCATCTAGTATAATTAACTAAACTAAAGACATTGGCTACCTTTCTGCTTGTGGGCATTTTCTGTGTGTGTGTGTGTGTATGTGTGTGTGTGTGTGTGTCAGAGAGAGAGAGAGAGAGAGATTCCTACAACTAGTTTTCTTAGCAGACCTACATTTATTAATTGAAATATGACCTGTCCAATATTAAAACAGCATGAACTCAACTGTTGTTGTTTAGACAGAAAGTTACAGAGCACATATTCTTTAAAAAAAGAGTTACTATAGCTGTAGGAAAAAGATGGGTTATAAAATAAATTCCAATAGGGGCTTTAACTTGGTATAATGCTGAAATCATGTCTTTATCTTAGAAGCTGTAATGTTCTTCTGTGATTGATGGCCTTTGTCAGTTTCCATGTTAAGCTGCAGAATGAACCGCCGTGTTGCTACAGATATCTTTATTTCCCAACCACCAGCAGCCTTTAGCGATGCCAAAAAAATATTACAGCAAAACCACTAATTAGCATATTGCAGTAATTCACTTATAGCACAAAGTCAAACCACTTTTTTTTCTTTTTTAAAAGCCATGTTTTTCTTCACTCATATTGCCCTTATTTGTATGGGGTGGGGGAAAATCTGTCTATTATCTCAAAGGTGGGGGGTAGGGGTCTGCGATTAGGCAAAAAGGGTTAACCAGAAAGCGTCATCAGCATTTCAATGTCCTGGAACTTACCCTAGTAACACAGACTCTGAACAGGGATCTGTTTACATTATCTCTAGGATCATCTTGACAATATTTATTCTCTATTTACCTAAATGAGGCAATATGATGATATTTATTGCTTAGAATGGCTAAATATAGACTTTTCCTGAGCTTTCAGTACCATAGTGGGAGGTTTTGCTCTAATCTACATCTTTAAACTGACAAGCTGGAGAATTCCTAATGAATGCCTCTTTTCATCTGGATGTCTGTGTGTATTTGACAGTATAAATATTTAGCAATATCGGAGTCAGCTTGTGATTTTACCCAGATGGACTGACTGATGCTTCGGCTTGATGCTGCCAAAGACAATCCACGCCGTTATATAAGCAATTCCCTCTTACTTCCTAAGAAGCAATTAGGTGGCCAAAGGCAGCAACCCAAAAATAGTGAAAATACTTCTGGTATCAGCTGGAAATTCTGAGGGATAAATAAAATATGGTACTTAAATTATTACCATTTTGCTTTCATGAATCATAGGATTAAAGTATTCGCTTCCAAAAGTACCTATAAATTGCAGGCTTTCTTATGTCTGTAATTTGCAAGAAACTAGATTTAAAGTACTAGCTAATCAGTCAACTCACGTTCACCTTGGGAAATGTACCCCCTCCACCTCCGTTTGTCATTTTTCTAAATTGCATGCCTAAGCACCAATGTTATTTTGAGCAGGGTGGGGGAGGTAGTTGTCTCTTGAAAACACATAGTACAGACTGGCTGAATTATTTATTAGGGGTTTGATCCATGATTAGGTATCTAACCCACATCTATATTTAGACCAAACATGCAGGGGGAAAAAAGACTGGAATAGAGCATACATCATTCTTGCCCACCCACCAGCCACCTGATCTTGGGTTCAAACTAGAAGATCAGATTCCCCCAGTTGTGTGCCATGCCCTTCCCTGCCCCCACTCTATTAGTTTTCTTGGAGGAAAAAAGAATGAATGGAAACTATAATGTAAATGAATGATCAATACATTTTAGCATGTCATATCTTTGTTGACTACACTTTTCTAAAAACCAGTGGTGTGTGCTGTTGTTGTATGACTTCAAGTTGTTTCCAGCTTAGAGTCCCCCTAAGATGACCCTGTCACGGTGTTTGTTTTGTTTTTGCAACCCCCCTGTCAGGCTAAGAGAGTATGATTTGCTCAAGTCAGTTTCCATGGCACAGCATGGTCTGAATCCTGGTCTCCAGGGTTGTAGTCCAGTGCTCAAATCACTTTAACAAACAACAGCAAAAGCAAAGAACACCACCAATGGTGTCTTACGGAAATGTCTGTGGCTGTTTTTGAGTATCTTTCAAATGGCAACAACAACAGCAAACACTATTATTGTTAGCAATAGCAAGTACATTTCTATATTGTTTATCAGTGCACTTAAGCACTCCCTAAGCAGTTTACTGTGTGTAAGCTAATATTATTACTATTACTACTATTACTACATATTACTACTATTATTGCCAGCTCACACGTAGAAACAAATGTAAGTTATTTTCAGTTTATTGGATCTAATTAGTAATAAATTTCTTATTCCACAAATATTAATCATGGGGCCTGCAATGTTATCCCGTGACCTGTCTCCACTCATTCAGTACATCCCTAGATAGCAACTGAAACCAACATAAATTATGTTTTGCTTTGTATATCAACATGATTATTGTTGGGTGGGTGACAGGGATGCCGCTAAATATAATGGAGAAAGGGGTAGAAAGCCATATTACAAAGGAGGGAGTTTAGACTGAGTAGAAGATCATGTCATAATGTTTAGAAATAGCCATGAAACTGAGAAGATAATACTGGGGAAAGACAAATTATGGTATAGTGAACTTTGTGTCCTGCAATTCCTAAAACTTATATCCTACATTTTTATCAGGTATACAGATATACTTTACAGCATGGATGGCCATTATGATCCACAGAAAGCATGCAGCTCCCAAAGGCCTTTCTTGTTTTCCCTTGGTTCAAATTTGGAAGTTAGGCTGATTTTCTCGTACAAACGACCTGTTGCCTTCAGGGCTAAATTTGGATCCCATAAGTTGCATTGACTGCCATTTTTTCAAAAATGGAAGCTTCCAAATTGGAAAAAATGGCCACCGAAGTGACTTATGGGGTCCAAATTCAACCCTAGAGGCAACTGGAAGCCGTTTTGACAGAAGAAATCATGCTATAAAATCAGCCTAACTTCCAAATCAGAGCCAAATTCGGGAGAGGTAAGTCAGGCACTGGAGGCAGTGCGATAATCTCCTGTAACTGTGGTTCTTCAAGCGGTCATCTGTGCCCTCACACAATAGGGTTTTGTGCATGCACAGAGACTCCATTCAGAAAGCTGAAAAGCTGAGCAGATTGGCGGGAAGCCCCGGCCACTCCCGTGTACTGAGCATGCCCAATCCCGCCAATCTAGCTCCTCCTTAGAATCATAGAATCATAGAATCATAGAGTTGGAAGAGACCACAAGGGCCATCCAGTCCAACCCCCTGCCATGCAGGAAATCCAAATCAAAGCATCCCTGACAGATGGCCGTCCAGCCTCTGCTTAAAGACCTCCAAGGAAGGAGACTCCACTACACTCCGAGGGAGTGTGTTCCACTGTCGAACAGCGCTTACTGTCAGGAAGTTCCTCCTAATGTTGAAGTGGAATCTTTTTTCCTGCAGTTTGCATCCATTGTTCCGCGTTCTAGTCTCTGCAGCAGCAGAAAACAAGCTTGCTCCCTCCTCAATATGACATCCCTTCAAATATTTGAACAGGGCTATCATATCACCTCTTAGCCTTCTCTTCTTTAGGCTAAACATCCCCAGCTCCCTAAGTCGTTCCTCATAGGGCATGGTTTCTAGACCCTTCACCATTTTAGTTGCCCTCCTTTGGACCCGCTCCAGTTTCTCCACATCTTTTTTGAATTGTGGTGCCCAAAACTGGACACAATATTCCAGGTGGGGCCTGACCAAGGCAGAATAGAGTGGCACTATTACTTCCCTTGATCTAGACGCTATACTTCTATTGATGCAGCCTAAAATAGCATTGGCTTTTTTAGCTGCTGCATCGCACTGTTGACTCATGTTCAGCTTATGGTCTACTTGGACTCCTAGATCCCTTTCACACGGAGTTTCATTCAGCCAGATTTCCCCCATCCTATATCTGTGCATTTCATTTTTGCGCCTAAGTGCAGTACCTTACATTTCTCCGCATTGAATTTCATTTTGTTAGCACTGGCCCAGCTTTCTAGTCTATTCAGGTCATTTTGAATTTTGACCCTGTCTTCTGGAGTATTGGCTACTCCTCCTAGTTTAGTGTCATCTGCAAATTTGATAAGTTTGCCCCCAATTCTGTCATCCAAGTCATTAATAAAGATATTGAATAGCACTGGGCCAAGTACAGAACCCTGTGGGACCCCACTGGTCACTTCTCTCCAAGATGAAAAGGAGCCATTGTTGAACACCCTTTGAGTTCGGCCTGTCAACCAGTTACAAATCAATGTAACAGTTACCTTGTCTAGCCCACATTTTACAAGCTTGTTTGCAAGAATGTCATGGGGAACCTTGTCAAAGGCCTTACTGAAATCAAGATATACTATATCCACAGCATTCCCTCCATCTACCAAACTGGTAATTTTATAAAAAAAAAGAGATCAGATTTGTCTGGCAAGACTTGTTTCTCTGAAACCCATGTTGGCTTTTTGTGATTATGGCATTCCCTTCTAAATGTTCACAGACTCTCTGTTTAATTATCTGCTCTAGAATCTTTCCTGGAATTGATGTCAGACTAACTGGACGATAATTGTTGGGATCCTCTTTTTTTCCCTTTTTGAAAATGGGGACAACGTTTGCCCTCCTCCAGTCTTCTGGGACTTCTCCTGTTCTCCAGGAGTTCTCAAAGATTATTGTCAATGGTTCCAATATTACATTTGCCAGTTCTTTTAATACCCTTGGATGTAGTTCATCTGGCCCTGGAGACTTATATTCATTTACGTTAACAAGTACTCCTTCAGTTCAAGTCCATGGTTGAATCTCCCTAAGGCCTCTCCAAGATCAATTGTCACTGATTAAGGAGTTTAGAAACCCACACACAACATTTCTTCAAGTCCCCAAAGCTCTCCTAAAACCCCCAGAAATAGCAAAGAGAAGTTACGCCTGGTTTCAATTTTCAGCTGGTGGCACCCTGGTGATGCAGTGGTTAAATGCCTGTACTGTAGCCACTCACTCAAAACCATAAGGTTGCAAGTTCAATACCTGAAAAAGGGCTCAAGCTTGACTCAGGCTTGCATCCTTCCGAGGTCGCTAAAATGAGTACCCAGATTGTAGGGGCCAAGTAGCTTACAGTTGTAAATCGCTTAGATGCTGTTTAGCCGGTATGAAGCGGTATATAAATGATGCTGTTTGTTTGCTTGTTTGTTTGTTTTGGCTGAAAATGGGGCGGTGAGGCCCAGTGCATGTATGTGGGGCTGAGGCAGACATTTCCCCCTGGTCTGCTACAATTGCCCATCCCTGATTTTCTATGTATACTGAAAAAGGGGATTAGAAATCACCTGGCCTTTTAAGAAAGAAAGCTGAGAACACAAACAACAAATGTAAGGAAGAAGGGTAGAGTCTAACTCGACTGGATTGTTGCTGGAAGGAAAGCAGTTTGGGAACGTTGCAAGATAAGATTGGGTGCATGGAAACATGCCAATAATTCAGCATGTTGGAGGATTGTAGCAGATGGATGGAAGACACAGGGCCAATACCATTCTCCTTCTTCAGTGTATTGGCTTCCACATACTCCACTCATGTGACAGGCAGCTCACAGAAAAAGTTGGATTTCTTTCGTTCAGAAGCCAAAAGTGCATAGTGGCAGTAAAAGCAATGGAACGTATTGTTTTCAAGTTTCTGCCACAAGCTTCTGAAAAGGCCAAAGTGAGAAATGATTAGGTATGATGCAGCAGCATGTTGTGTAAACTGCATTGTTTTACAAAATATGCTATCAGGAAGAAAATGCATTAGCTCTAATAAGCCAAAATGGTGTGATTCATTGCTTAATTTCAGGGTACCAGGCGATAAAGTATATCAAGCCTGCCACAACTAATTTTTGCAGTGGTGTGCTATATGAAAAATGAAATGTCCAAGTGGCTACAAGTGAAAAGCTTCCATTTTTCTTCTGTGAATGAATATTACTTACTCTAATGATGTATAATAGCCTGCAACTACATTTAACCTGTGTATAAAATGGCAGCACAGTCTGCTTACCTAGAGTTATGAAGAAGAAAATAGCAAATCAAGCAAAGGAATCTGGAATGTACATTAACCTCCCACATGCCAACATAATTTTCTCCAACAGATGATCTATAACAGTGTCTCTCTATGCCAGTTAATTATTTATTTACTTATTTTCTGCATCACAAAAATAATTTAAGCTTCAAGTATCTAACGTGTCAAAGCATGTGTGATAAATTGATGCCAAAATGTAGCTAATTAATAAGTCTGATGTTGTTTGGAGTTAAACAGATGCTGTTTCAACTGCAGCTATTAAAATATAATTATACCCTATATTCCTCAAATACACAGGTATGCTATAAATTAAAACAAATTAAAGGGAAAAATGTAATAATGCACTATAATTTTAATAATAATAAAAAAACATATATTGCAGGTGAAGCCTTAACTTACACACTGCTGTTTCAAAATGAATTAATGGGACTGATATAAAAGCAGCAACAAAAAAGTACATACAAGCAGTTTCTTTGCTTTGTTGTAAATGTATAGAACAGAGTGATGAACAGAATACACTGTTATTTTAAAAAAGGTGACACTCTTCAAGTAAACTAGGAAACTGGTCCATCTAATCTAAATCTCAACTTGGCAATTGAATTCACTTGTACCTGCAATTTCTGCAGTAGCTGTTGAGGCTAGGTTTAAAGGTGTTTCAACATTCCTACTGTACATAATGTTATAGTGCACATATTTTAACACTAGCTTTTGTTACACATTGAGGACAGTATCATTTGGCTGCCTTTGTCTCTTGTGCTGGGGAAATGAGAGCTTATCACCTTCTTTCCTTTCCTATTGTTTTAAACTGATATATCTAGAGGGAATCAATTGATGGGGGTGGAGGGCTGAAGTTAGAAAATTCTATCATTTTTGAAGTAAAGTTTGAGAGAATCTGATTAGGTCTCACACTGCAATACCAGGTATTCAGTTTTTGCCAAAGGGCCAGCTATTATTATTAACATCATTTGTCTGAATCATTACTCTGCACCTTGGTTCAGCAAACACTATGAAGATGGCATGGTAATAAATGACCGCAGGATTCTTTCCTGCTTTGGCCTGTTTTTATCTGCCACCTCTCTACCGTCAGCTCCATCTTTCCAAACCTCTCTGAATCCCCAACAGGGACGGGGCGTCTATTTGTTTTCCACTAGGTTACCACACTGTCTATTGTTGTTTGCACTAAAGGGTACAAATTCAATTCATTCTTGTGACATAAAAGCACTGATACAGTAAATTTTTTGCCCAAGAGAAAACACAACAAAGTTGCTGAACACAGGCTATGATGTGAACTGCTAGTATGTATGTGACGGAGCTTTTCACGACAGTGTTACTTACCAAATGATCTTTTTTCCTCCTCCTCTGGCATAGTCTAGATAATCAAAGAGATCTTTCTAAGCTGTTATTAACCTTCAGAAACTGGCATTTGGTAAATAGTTGTTTTTTATAAAAGGGTTAAACAATAAAAGCTACAAAGCATATAAAAGACATATCTAAGTGACTACACAATAGAATGAGTAAAAGAGTTAATCTAAGAAACCAAGAGAAAGAAACTAAACATTTCGGTATAAATGTTGCTCATATTCTTCATGTTCCAAACTATATTCAAAACTTAATGTAAGAAGATAGTAATATACAAACTAGCAGGAAACCTGAATACATTTTAAATGGGAATGGTGGCTGAATGAAATCAAAAAACCTGTAAGAGCACTGACTAATATTTTGGTCTTTGCAAAACTTGATTTTACACTCCTGAATATGGAAAGAATAATTAGTTTGTAGTCTGAGTCAATCAGAATGAATAAACTGTGCATATTATTCCAATGTTTCCTACTGCTCAGGGTACAAAGATTAATTAAGAAAAAATAAAGTGGCATAATGAATATAACTCAGTGGTAAGACAATACAGACGTATTTTCTATTCCAGAAGAAGAAAAACCTTAAACAATGACAACATATTTGACATTTAGACAATCCTTTGAAAGTTATCCCAGTTCCAAATACTTTCCCTGAGCTCTTTCTCTTGTCATACTAAAAAGTAGGTTACATTAGGAACTACATTCACAACAATCCATTTTAATGTCCATATATACACACAGAGACACATATCCTTCCTCACTTAGAAAATTCCAGATATATAGAAACCTGTAAGAGCAATGATGATGATTATGATGATGTCAAATGTATTGATATAAATATAAATATTATAGGATTTTTGATGTAGTTTAGTTGCTCTGGTGTGAGTAAAACATTTGGCATTTTCCCTCATAGAATCATAGAATCATAGAGTTGGAAGAGACCACAAGGGCCATCCAGTCCAACCCCCTGCCATGCAGGAACTCCCAGTCAAAGCATCCCGGACAGATGGCCATCCAGCCTCTGCTTAAAGACCTCCAAGGAAGGAGACTCCACTACACTCCGAGGGAGTGTGTTCCACTGTCGAACAGCCCTTACTGTCAGGAAGTTCCTCCTAATGTTGAGGTGGAATCTCTTTTCCTGCAGCTTGCATCCATTATTCCTTGTTCTAGTTTTCTGCTGCTGCAGAGACTAGAACAAGGAATAATGGATGCAAGCTGCAGGAAAAGAGATTCCACCTCAACATTAGGAGGAACTTCCTGACAGTAAGGGCTGTTCGACAGTGGAACACACTCCCTCGGAGTGTAGTGGAGTCTCCTTCCTTGGAGGTCTTTAAGCAGAGGCTGGATGGCCATCTGTCCGGGATGCTTTGACTGGGAGTTCCTGCATGGCAGGGGGTTGGACTGGATGGCCCTTGTGGTCTCTTCCAACTCTATGATTCTATGATTCTATGAGGGAAAATGCCAAATGTTTTACTCACACCAGAGCAACTAAACTACATCAAAAATCCTATAATATTTATACTTTAGGAAGCAGTACCATATCTACATCTTTCACCACATGCCTCCCAGAAGTTAAGAAGCTATCACTTGAAAATCACTGGCTAATCTAGCTTGTGCTAAGATGGATTTTTAATGAAAGTCTAATGAATGATAAATACTTGTTTCTTGATAAATGTTTAATTATGGCAATAATTACCAACTGCTGAAAACTACTGTTGTGTTAATAATGGCATTTTAGTACACAAGCAGTTCCATGAGTCATGGGGCTGTTCAAGATCAGAATTCCATCTGTCTAATGCAAACTAGCAAAACAAAAGAAAAGTAATTAATTATATGACAAATTACCACATATTCTTCAAAATGATTCTCTTTTGTGAAAAAAGCCGTTGATTTTCTTTCATTAAGAATAAACAAATAGTTCTTGGGAAAATAAAGTAACTTTATATGCCACAAGTTGGATTTCCAAGCCTATAAGTGGCATAACAAAATGTCCCTGTGGCCATGAGTCACTGGACACCCAGTCAGTTTCACCTATCGTTCCGAGGTCGCTAAAATGAGTACCCAGATTGTTGGGGGCAAATAGCTTACAATTGTAAATGAAGCTGTTTGTTTAACAAATTGTAAGCCGCTCTGATAGTCTTGGCTGAAGAGCGGGGTATAAATAAGACATTATTATTATTATTATTATTATTATTATTATCATTTCTTTTGCTATCCACCCACTTCCTTAGACCTTGCTTTCTCACCCAGTCTATTAAACTATTTTTTATTTTAAACATTTATATTCCACTTTTCAGCTAATAAGGTTCCCAAGGATTATTAATGGAAAAATCATTAAGCAACCAATAAAACTTTGAAAAGCAGAGCTAGCATCATTCATTGATAAAACAAGATTAAAGTCACATATACAAAGCTTGATTACAAAGGGCACTCACAGAATTCATATTTGTTAACCAACTGCTTATAGATAACTTCAAGAATTTGGGCACCATAGTAGAAACCTCCTTATTTCCACTCACCAACAGCCTCACATTGGATGATGAAACTACTTATGGCTGACTCTATCCATTTTCATTGTTCTTGGTTTCTTGTTTTTCCTATTTTAAGTTTTGTTTATTCTATTTATCATTAGTAATTTTTTTGAACTCTACCTAAAATTTAAAATAATTAATTAATTTTAAATAATTGAAGATAAATAATTTAAAATAAAATTTAAAACAAACAGATTCTCATGTGTTTTTCTACTGGTAAACAGTTGAGTGCATAATTTCCCCTAATATTTACATTCTTTCTACAGTGCATTTGTTTCAGTAATTAGAAAACCCTATGAGATGCACAAGGGTGCCATAAGTCAACAGGCTGTTTGAATGCATACACGTGCACGCACACATACACACTAATACACAATGTAAATGTGGACATAAGCACCTATTTTTTTCTTATCAAAGATGTGCACCATAGAATTCTGTGAAGTGTGGAACCAAAGGATAAACCTGTTTTAGTGTGTCTATATTGCTTTGGTAAGTGTGAATCATGTAAGTCCACATTAAAAAGCAAATTGAATGCCTTACTCTAAAAAGCAAAACTAACACTTTGAATTAAGACTCAGAAATGGACTGGGACCCAGTGCAACTGTTTCAAAACTGGCAACATGTGATCCATATCTTTAGTTTTAGTTAGCAATCTACAGGCTGCATTTTGCCACTTTCCAAGGCTGCCTGTAGTAAAATACAAAGGGATTCTGGAGACAGCTCCTGGTTTTTGTTTGCTATAGGTAGGCACATTCAGCTATAGTAGGATGAGCTAGAGTAAAATCCTTTGCTTTTTCAGTTTAAGCTTTATTACATTGTTTACTTCAGACAGGCTGCATTAACCTGGCACCAAAAGATTTATGTTTTTCTAATCCTCCTTCACCATCCTCCCAGTACCAATGCTGCTAAAAACATCTAGCTAGACAGAGGACAGAGGACAAGGATAAAAAGGGGAAGGAAGTGTAAAAAATGTGAAAAGGAGCTTCTTTGTCAGAAGCATTGTTAACCGATGTATGTCTGTATTTTCCATGTATGGATGTCCTGGTTGCTCTATATTCAATGTGAAGTCAAAGGCTTTCGTGGCCGGCATCCATAGTTCTTTGTGGGTTTTTCGGGCTATGCGGCCAAGTTCTAGAAACTCTTCTAGAACATGGCCACATAGCCCCCCCCCAAAACCCCACAACCTACTACTTTATATTCAGTTTCTTCTATTGTATGACTGAAGCTATCATGCGACCTAAGTTTCACAATGTAGCTGCCCTAGTATATATAAACCAAAAATATTAAAAGAAAAGCAAAAGGTAACAAATGCAGAGCTTATTGTAAGGTTTCTATTTCTTTTTCGAATGCAGCCTCCTTGTCTTTGGTCCAATTATTCTTTTCTTGAATGATTACATTAACAGAAGAACAGAAGTGTTTAGAATGTCTTCAAGCCAATGACTTAGTTTCACCTTGATAGTAACCAAATAACTTGCTTTAAAATATTGGAGTTCCACAGTTATATTGGAAAAAAACCCTGCTTATTTATGAACATAGTTATTATTGAATCAAGCAGGACAATGCAAGTAAAACTAGAAACTAAAACCGATGCTTGAACAGATGGGCCCATAATCTGCAACAACATTCTTGGTATCACAAGCTGGATTTGCTTATAGCTTACTGTCCATGCACCCATACTTTCCTTGGTTTTCAGCCTCCATATTAGATGAGAACAATGCAGTGCCTGGGACTAGCAACAGGATTTCTCTCTTGTGCATAATGTATTTCCCAACTGAGAACAAGAAACTTGAACTGTGATGTTATTCAGTCTTACTATGTGTGTGTGTGTTGTTGTGCCTTCTAGTTGCTTCTGCCTTATGGCGATCCTAAGGCAACCCTATCATGGGGTTTTCTTGGCAAGATTTGTTCAGAGGTGGCTTGCCACTGCATTCCTCTGAGGCTGAGAGAGTATGACTTGTCTAAGTCTTACTTTAGCATCACACAAAGACTTTGCCTCAGTTGAGTCAGCATAAGGATGATGAAGGGTGTTGAAAGAGTGCTCCCTCTTCACTCATCCTGCCAGTGATGTAAGCAAACAGAGATGGGTCAACTGAAAAGAATATTCCCCTACTACAGGGTGAATACATGTAACACACGTATCCCTGTCCCCTGTTTTTTGCTGATTGTGGTAGTGTTGGTAGAAGGCTCCCAGAAACACAGTTCAACACAAAAACAAGGTACCAAAAACAAGGTACCCATGACATTCAAAGTGACATTTAAAGTCTTGGGATCTCAGTGTTTGGTGTAACACCTTTACGTCTATGTATTAGTCTGTGTATTATGGTCTGTCAAGGGGGATCCTCCTCTGTGTCCCATAGATAAAAGCAGTGCACTATGGAGAGGCATAGAGAAGAGCCATTTTGACTGTGTTGTCCCTTGGCTCCAATGGCTATTTAATTTATATCCCTCTCTTTCCTGAAGAAATTAAGCATAGTATATATCCCACACCTCCTTTAATAGATTGATTAGAGAGATACTTTATTTCCTAGTAGCCAGCTGCAAAGTTCAGTTATGTCAGTGGATCTCATATCTATGCAAAAATATTTAGCAACATTCCATGTATCTGCATCAAGGCACTTAATAAATAAATACTATTACTTTTATAGAGAGTGCCGTTAGCCCTCTGTATCCATGGATTCAACCATCCATGGCTTGAAAATATTGCAAAACAAAACAAATAAAAACAGAAACAAACAACCTTCCAAAAACAAAACCCAAAACAAAACCCAAAAATGAAACCTTGATTTTGCCCTTTTACATAAGGGAAACATTTTACTGCCCCATTTTATACCAAGGGCACACTGTATAATTTTATGAATGCTTGCTGTGAGGCAAATCACCCTTCCTACTTCTCCAAGCCTCTGTCCTGAGCAACTTTTGAAATAAAACGAATGATAAAGGCCATGTGTACTACAGAGCAACAGATCATGGGATTTTGGCAGAGGTTGTTATTAGGCTCTGTTTTAATTTTAAGCTACACAAAAGGGAAAGGGGAGAATTGGATCTGTTTTTTTTCTCTCTCTTTCTGCCTTCTGAGTTAATCTACCATACAAACAATTAAAGGTAGTTAATAGTTAAGCTTGACTGAAAGGAAACCTCTTGTGCTCTTCTTATCAGGCAGCTAAAAAAATTATAACCCTCAGGAGAAGATTGAATTACTATGTAAATGTGCCTGTTCTTCACCTGCTCTGCTCTGACCTAACTGTTCCCACATATTTACCATAAGATGCAGAGAGGGTGCTTCAGAGCAGGTGCATCTTGTGAAAGCAGGCATACACCTACTTTCAAATTCTTCTTTGTAATTCAAGATGAAATTGAGGAGGGAAGCTGGCAGAATAAGAAAAACTCTCCTTCTTGGCATGCTAATAGTTCCTGGTGGTTTTTCACGATTGTTAAACCAGGCCTGTGGTCAATTTGATTGAGTCTAACCATCTGCTGTCCAGTCTTCTTCTCTTTCTACTGTCTTCCACCTTTTCTAGCATTATTGTCTTTTCTAATGATTCGTTTTTCCTCATGATGTGGTCAAAGTATTCCCTATCACCATGTATGGAAATGAGAGCTGACTGTGAAAAAAACAGATAAAAAGAAAATCAATTCAATTGAAATGTGCTGTTGGAGAAAAGTTCTGAGGATACCGGGGACAGCCAGAAAGACAAACCACTGGGTCCCTGAACGAATCAGCCAAAAATACTCCTGGATGCCAAGATGAGGCTATCATACTTTGGCCACATTATGAGAATGCATGACTCGTTAGAAAAGACAATAATGCTAGGAAAGGTTGAGGGCAGAAGCAGAGGTAGACTGCACACTAGACAGCTTGACTAAATTAGATGCCTCATCCACAGCGTTGCCATGAGTCGAAGTTGATTCGAGGGCAGCTAACAATAGAAACAACAAACCATGGCATCCCAAATCCTAGGCTTTTACTTCTGGATGCTTATTATCAAAATGTTTTCTGGCAACATTTATTCTGGTTCTATTTTATTTTAATTACAAAGAGATTTCACTAAAGAATTCTGTAGATTAGTATGCTAAGTTGCTCAGAAATCTTCTTTAGAGATCTTAGAACTATATATCCCAGGAAGCTTTGGAACATGCTCTGGCAATTAGCAAAAGCAACAGAATAAAAATAACATTTTTAGGCCTGGAAAGAGGAGGAGAAAAGAATTTTCTGATTTTTTTTTCATGAGCACATAGGGCTTTTTGAATGAGTTATGCAGGCTTCAGTCAGCAACAGTTGCAAACAATGCTTCATTAGTTCCCATTTTAAAAAGCGCAGACAAATGTAGAGTGTGAGAATTCTGTAAATGCCAGAATTCTGTAAATTCTGTAAGTCAGTGAAACCTGTTGATAGCATCCCAGCTTCAACATCTAGTAGTGGGGGCAGAAGATAGATGGACAGATATGGAATTCAGTAATTCAGGCACAGAGATATTGAGAGAACAGAGATGAACAGTCAAATGGTATCCTTTGTTAGCATGATGGGGCAGGGAGGAAGGAGTTGGACAATGCTTTCTTAGGTATCACTGGGGCACTGGCGGAACCACAGGTTAGACCTGGTTGTTGAGGACAGTTTCAGGAGTCCATGGTATGAAACATTCCTATGTTTCAATGAAAAGCATTGTTACACAGTACGTCCCCACAAAATCAAAGACAGCTTTAAAGCAGTTATATAAAAACAGATGAACAGGATTAGAAAGGTCTTGGCTATGAAATTGGCTGTAATTTCATTTACAACTACTTCAGCACTTTGGAACAGTTTTTCTTCTATGTATTTATACTTCAAGTCTGATAACAAGGATAGAAATAGATTATGAGGAGATAAATCTTTCAAGCTCAGTATATCAATTTGTGCTCCATACAATGTCTGCTTGACCTAGCCCTTCCATATGACATCTTGAATGAGTTATTAGCCCTACCAGAATATCAATGGGGAAGGACCAATACTCCCATGAAAGTAGACAATTAGAAGATCCATTAGAATCCTAGAGATCTTGGAGAAGAAAAACCTGGAAGCAGAATCTGAAGTTCTAGGAAACAAATTTAGCTCTGTCACACTGTCAGAAGATAATATCCATTCATTGTGGTTAGTTCATAACCCGCAAAAAACATGAACCAAGGCCTACTCACAGTGAAGCCAGCAAACTAGCATCTATCACCTGGCCTAAATTAGATGATACAATGCACCAAGCACATCAGAATGTAAAAGACATTTCAGTAGCATGAAATTGATTATTTTGGGAAAACATCATGCATTGTTGTTGTTGTTGTTATTATTATTATTATTATTATTTATATTGTGCTGTACATTTACACAGTGCTGTACATACAATTGTAAATTAGACGGATCCCTGCCCTCAGGCTTACAGTCTAAAAAAGACAACACAAAAGAAAGAGGGGAAGGTGCTGGGAAGGGGATGAGGTCCAGTGGTTCTTCTCTCCCTCTAGGGCCAGGACCAAGGCAGATGGACTGGAGGGAGGGCACGGATTCTTAATACAAAGTTAAAAGCAGGCATCTTGGGACAGATGGCACAATCCTGGGAACGCTTCCCTAAACAATATAGTCTTTAACTTAATTTTGACTCTGGTTAGAGAAGTGATGAGGCGCACATATGGGGGAAGAAGGTTCCAGGAGTGAGGGGCAGAAAGTGAGAAGGGACGAATCCGGGACAGGGCAGTGGAAATCCTAGGCTGGGACAGGAGACTTTGACTACCACAGCGGGAAGGAGTGTGAGAGGGAGTGTGAGGAGAAAGAAGTTCAGACAAGTAAGGAGGGCCAGTCCATGGAGGGCTTTGAAAGTCAATAACAAAAGCTTGTACTGGATGCGGAAGGGGAAGGGGAGCCAGTGAAGGGAGGATAAAAGAGGAAAAATATGGTCAAAGCGGCGAGCGGATGTGATAATATGTGCATCTGAGTTCTGGACAGAGATTAAAGGATGGAGGTGAGAGAGAGGAAGCCCTGTCAGAAGAAGGTTACAGTAATCTAGTCGTGAAACCACTAGGGCGTGGACCAGAGTCTTGGCAGTGGAGGCTGAGAGGAATGGACTGATTTTAGCAATGTTATAGAGAGAGAATCTACAGGTCTTGGCGGTGGCCTGAATCTGGGGAATAAACGACAGAGAGGAATCAAAGATGAAAACGAGACTGCGGGCTTGCTGAACTGGTTGAATAGAAGTGCCGTCAACAGAAACAGAAAAGAGGTATTGAAGGGTGGGATTAGGTGGGAAGATGAGAAGCTCTGTCTTAGACATGGTGAGCTTCAAGCACCGATGCCGCATCCACTGAGAGATGGCAGCCAAACAAGAGGAGACTTGCTGTTCAAGCCCCGGTGAAAGGTCAGGGGTGGAAGCTGAGTGTCATCGGCATACAGATGACAGGAGAAACCAAAATAACTGATGTGTTTACCAAGGGACAATATGTATAGAGAGAACAAAAGGGGACCCAGGACAGAGCCCTGGGGGACTCCAACAGATAAGGGAACTAGGAATTGTTATTCCTAGTATGTTGACTACAAGAAATTGCAGTTTTGGTTATGATTCCAGAACCAGAGTAGTGGCAAGGAATGTGAAAAGAATCCAATTTGGACTATTGTTAAGTAATTTAGTGAGACAAAGAGACCGAAGGGTTTTTTTGTTGTTGTCATACTCTTAGAAGATTGTATAATTTCAAATAGCTATATGGGGATGTGATGTGATTTTCATGAAAGGATTCATTTGTTCTGAATTTGTCAGTACACTATTGCCTAAACAGCTGTCCAAGAAGGTAACAACCTCAGAGGCTTTGCTTGTAGTGATATCTTCAGACTTTAGCTGCTGTCACACTGCATATATATAGAACTCTGACATCACTTTAACTTTCATGGCTCGATGCTATGGAATTCTAGGATTTGTTGCTTGACAGGGCACCAGAACTCTCTGACAGGAAATTCTAAATATCTTCTAAAACTACAAATCCCAGGATTCCATAGCATTAAAAGTAGTGTCAAATTGCTTTATTTCTGCAATGTCTAAATACCCTTTCTCAAATGAGCCTGAGATACATCTTCTTTTCTGTGGTAGTATAGTGATTCTCAATAACTCTCATAAACAAAGACCCCCAGATTCCTCTCTCTCTGCTAAGTCTTGCAGACATTTCTTTGGATAGCCTTTAAATGCATAAGAAGTTTTATTGCTACCAGTTTTAATGCTGTTGTCAAAGATTGCCCTTTAAAAAAATCAGTTTTCTGTCAATGGTAAAAAAATATGTTTAGTAATAATTTTATCTTTATCATTACATTGAATAGTTTTATTACAATTTTGTATGTCATTTTGGATATATTTAATAAAAGAATGGTATGTGCATAATACATCATAGCAGTTAGAATGGGGGCGGGGGTATCACCAAGCAAAAATGGTTTAATATTGTATTGTATGAACTTCCAACAATTTTCACAAAAACAATTCCCTTAATAACAACAACAACAACAAACAAAAAACAAAACAAAACAAAAAACCCCAAAACCTGTTGCAATAGTTAATACAGTTAAAAATGGTTGTTTAAGGAAACAGAGCAACTCATTGCAACAGGAGAAAAGAAAAACTATTGCCGCTTACAGTGCTGAGCGTTCACTTAAAAAAAAAAAGAAACCTGTTAATTGTTAGCATGATGGCTACAAAGCGGTACATGAGTCTCTGCAATGAAGCAAAAAACCCAAATTCTTTCCTGATAAATGGCTAGTGCCTAATAGTACTTCCACTGGGGGATTGCCTTGGGAGACTGGAGAACAGATCCACAGGTATAATAAAACATGTATTGACAACTTGGGGCAGTTAAATTAGTGCTCATTATTGCCCCAGAATTATAAAAAAGAAAGCTTTCATTGTATAATAACGAGCAACAAACACAGCTGTAGTTTTGAGCATTAGGCCACAATTCCCAGTAATTTTAACTGCCCAAAGCCAATAAATTACAACTATAACTGTTCTAAACATTTACTTAAAAATAGTGTTCATATGGACAGCATATATTTGCTTAATACATATTATTAAATCTGAATGTGTATTTCCATTATTGTTAGAACTGGTATACAATGCTTGTTTCTCAATGGTGGTAATTCCCCAAACCACACATATAAAAGGCAACTGTAAAGTCAAACTTGAACATTCTACTCATAGTGGCAAATACATCCATTTGGGCTATACTATGCAAATTGATGCACATTTTTCCACATTTGCATTGATGGTAAATTGTATTCATTTTCCTGAACAAATTCACTCTTCCTCTGCCAAAAATGTGCAGCTATCCGAATGCATGTGAAGCACATGGATGGCCACATGTGTGATAATGCGCATTTCAGTGTATTTCAACTGATACACCAGTAAAAACCACAAAGCCTTTTTCTGCTGAGTTTATGGAGTGCAAACTCCTGCAAAAAGCATGTGGCCGGATCACATTATATTTGTCTGGAATGAGGGGTATCTGAAATGTGTAGAATAGCCCTTTGTCACAGCATTATTTCATGATGAATTCTTCCCTTTAACTGCCTGAAAATTACTGTTGAGTATTTACTGTTCAGTACACATACTATAGTGGATTTCACTGAACTTTCCAAATGCAATCATAAGAAGTAGACTAAAAACAAACAAACAAATCTAGTGCTTGTTCACTACTTAGAAGGACATCTCACATTCTGAATTTATGCTACTATTGTTGCTATCCCTATCGCCTCACCAATCAGTGATAGCATGACTTCCATTGGAACTCATCTTTCATTGCTTATCCAAACTCTGAGGTTTTTTTTCTTGAATAAATCAGGTCTATAGTCACTAATGCATTTTGCAGATAAAGACAGACTAAGATTAGATAAGAACTGAACAAAATAAATAAAACAAATCTATACCATTAACAAACTGTATGCCGTGTTTTATAATACTCATAATTTGCTCAGATTTCCTGCTAACATGCAATTTCTCTTCCCGCTTGTTTCTGGGAAACCATCCCAGATCCATGCAATGGGTTTTCAGAAGAGTGACTGTAAATTTTTGAAGCATACAGCTATGATGATAAACAAAGAATTGGCCTTTCAAAGATTCTGAGCACACATTCCTTTTCACAGGCTGGTCGGTTGCTGTCAGTTAAATGAACAAGAACTTCTACAGGTGCTAATGTCAGAATTCACACAGAACTCTGAACTTGACTGAACATCTGAATTTTAGTGATTAGATAATGTGATTTGCTATAGCATCTATTGAGTCCCCATGAGTACCTATCACTGCCCCTCAAATAATTATATTTGAGTTTGCTGTCAGGGGAGAGTTGGGGGGTTGTCCTTTCAATTATTATGCTATGTTATGCTTTATTTGCTATACTATGTATTTTTAATTTTTATGTAACTACTTTAACTGTTACTGTGTTTTACTATTAAGTAATGGGGGTGTAAGGGGATAGCATAACACATTATTGTTTGTACTTTGTATTTTTATTCCTGCATTCTATTGTTATTGTTTTGTAATCCGCCTTGGTTCCTTTGGGAAAAGGAAGAATATAAATAAATTATATTATTATTATTATTATTATTATTATTATTATTATGTGGTTGATACAGTGATGCAAGTGTTAATGTTTCAAAGATCTATATGTTAGGCAATTCCTCCAATGCCGATATCCCCATTGGTACAAAATGATTATACGTTTAATGTAAGGTGAATTTACTGTAATAATATGTTTCATATTTTAAATTGTGCATATGAAATCCCTGCCAAACAATTGTGCATTCCCACAAAACAGTTAAACTAGCATGGTGTACTGGTCTGCACATTGGATTATGACTCTGGAGACCAGGGTTCGAATCGCTGCTCAGCCATGGGAACCGAGTGGATGACCTTGGGCAAGTCACACTCTCTAAGCAAAGAGGAAGGCAAACATCCTAAGCTGAACAAACCTTGGCAAGAATGCCTCATGATAGGCCCATCTTAAGGTTGCCATAAACTGGAAGTGATTTGAAGGCACACAACACTACTTTTAGGCTGCATCAATAGAAGTATAGTGTCTAGATCAAAGGAAGTAATAGTGCCGCTCTATTCTGCTTTGGTCAGGCCCCACCTGGAATACTGTGTCCAGTTCTGGGCACCACAATTCAAAAAGGATGTGGAGAAACTGGAGCAGGTCCAAAGGAGGGCAACTAAGATGGTGAAGGGTCTGGAAACCATGCCATATGAGGAACGACTTAGAGAGCTGGGGATGTTTAGCCTGGAGAAGAGAAGGTTAAGAGGTGATATGATAGCCCTGTTCAAATATTTGAAGGGATGTCATATTGAGGAGGGAGCAAGCTTGTTTTCTGCTGCTGCAGAGACTAGAACACGGAAGAATGGATGCAAGTTGCAGGAAAAGAGATTCCACCTCAACATTAGGAGGAACCTCCTGACAATAAGGGCTGTTCGACAGTGGAACACACTCCCTCGGAGTGTAGTAGAGTCTCCATCCTTGGAGGTCTTTAAGCAGAGGCTGGATGGCCATCTGTCAGGGATGCTTTGACTGGGAGTTCCTGCATGGCAGGGGGTTGGACTGGATGGCCCTTGTGGTCTCTTCCAACTCTATGATTCTATGATTCTATAACAACAGCAAGGAGGGTTAACACAGGAAACAAACACACATACCCATTCACAGATCATAGAAATATGTCTTTGGTCCATCTAGAGTAATTGACTGGGGGTTGCTAAGGCCAGCCTGGAGGCAGAGTCGGGGAATGGCGTCCACACAGTGCACATCCACCCCCATGGTGGTGTGACACTGTTCACCTCACCATACGCCATCACGGCACTCCTCTGGTGCTGTGTTTAGATGATGCAGAGCCAAAGTAGCACCATAAAGCTGCAATGCTGGCAGCTACAGAGCCCTTTCCAGGGAGCAAGAAGGCCAGATCAGGTCCACGGCATGCGGCTGCTCTGGTCCTGATCTGGCGAAGATGTTGGTTGCAGGCCGCCCCTTTAGGGGTGGTCTGCACACCCCCCCTCCATGTTCTCAAATAAGAATAATTTGCTGTCCTACATGGAAATGCCAGGAAAAGAACTTGGAACTGTCACAGTCCTATCAATGAACTATGGCCTTTCCCCCACACTAATCAGATAGAATAGAAGAGAAAGTAGCACTAAATGACACCTCTTCCATGGACTATGTCCCTTGAGCCAGTAGGGAGTTATTTTTCTAATATGGCATTGTGTGATAAGGTGTGTACTGATATGTATATCTAGTGAGGTCCAAAGAGCTACTTTGGCACATCCTAAGAGCTTAGCGACACCACCTCTTTTTTGCTTTTAAACAGCAGATACTCCATACCATACTGAAGACTGTTTTTGAAAGTCCCCTCAATTTTAGCTTTATGGTGTATGGAACTGCATTTTGGGAAATAGCAACACAAAGGTCACTTGGGTGAACAAAACTAGTTGTGTGGGGTTTTGATGCCAGTCATAGTGAAGTTCTCAGATTTTCCTGAAAGACCTTCACAGCACATTGGGAAGGGGAAAAAATACTTCAATAAAGTTCTAGTTCCCAGATAGTGGTCCCTCCCCCAAAGTTTCCTTGCCAAGAAATAGGAGTGTGTGTGTGTGTGTGGCCGGGGGGGGGGGGGTGAGGAACAGGTGAGCTGCTCAGAACATTTATTATTAAACCTTGGGTGAAAGTGCCTCACGGCACACTTGACATAAGATAGGCTCTAATGCAATTCTAAATAATAAATAAATAAATAAATAAATAAAACTTTTATTTATACCCTACTTTTTTGCTGTAAAGCAATAAAAGCAGCTTACAGTTTAAAATACAACAAATATACAATACAAATACATCTTAACCCCCTTAAAAAGAATTAAACATATTGTTATTAAAATTTAAACTATTAAAAAAGAACTATTAAAAGCCAATATGTTAATGGGCAGTGGTGGAAATCTATAATGTGGAGGGAGTTCCTTTATAGCTGAGTGGATCCACTTAGGAAAGGCTTGCCAGAAGAGATCTGTCTTAACAGCTTTTTTGAAGATGTCCAGGCTGGTGATTTGACAGATCTCCGGAAATCCTTTCCACAGTCTGGGAGCAGTTGCAGAAAATGTCCTCTGGGAGGTTGCAGTTAGTCTGGTCTTTTTTGGTTGCAGTAAATTCCTCCCAGAGGACCTGAGAGTGTGGGGTGGATTGTACAGAAGTAGGCAACCCCTTATATAGGTTGGACGCAGGCCATGTAGGGCTTTAATAACCAACATCTTGTACTGCACCTGGAAACTAATAGGCAGCCAGTGGAGTGGTTTCAAGATAGGTATTATATGGTAACTCCTGGTTTTCTCAGTGACCAGCTTGGCTGCCATGTTTTCATAGAATCATAGTGTTGGAAGAGACCACAAGGGCCATCCAGTCCAACTCCCTACCATGCAGGAACTCTCCATCAAAGCATCCCCGACAGATGGCCATCCAGCCTCTGCTTAAAGACCTCCAAGGAAGGAGACCACACTCCGAGGGAGTGTGTTCCACTGTCGAACAGCCTTTACTGTCAGGAGGTTCCTCCTAATGTTGAGGTGGAATCTCTTTTCCTGGAGCTTGCATCCATGTTCTGGGTCCTGTTACCTGGAGCAGCAGAAAACAAGCTTGCTTACTCCTTTAGTTAGTTTTGTACTAATTGATGTTTCCAGACTAGGCACCATGTAGAGCGCATTGTAGAAATCAAGTCGTGAGGTTACCAGTGCATGTACTACAGTTTCTAGGTCCCTTACTTCCAGGAAAGGGCACAGCTGGCATATCAGATGAAGCTGATAACAGGCGCTCCTGACTGTTGTATTTACCTGATTTATCATCTGAAGCGATGGATCTAGGAGCACTCCCAGACTGTGAACACAGTCCTACGAGGAGAGTGTGATTTTTGTTCTTCTTCTCACAAAGTTTCCCTTTGTGTAGGGGGATATTTAGGTGAAGCGTACACATCACTTATTAATAGTGTTCTTTAAAAATAATCCACAAACTATTTCCAGTATAAGATGCTGTGCAAAGTATTAGAGAGCCAGTGTGATGTAGTGGTTTGACTAGGACTCTGGAGATCAGGATTCAAAACTTTGCTTGGGCATGGAAACTTAGTGAGTACCCCTGCATAAGTCATACACTCTCAGCCTCAGAGGAAGCCAATAGCAAATTCCCTCAGGATAGCAACTTAAACTGCAAAATAAATCCAAACAAGTTTACAGAACAGGCAAATATATGGTGGAATTTAGACTGTTTTCAACAGCTGTAGCTGCTGGTATCCCTCTCTTACAAACTGACAATACTGAAGCATCCTACTATCACAGTGATAGTTATAGTGCTATTTTTGAACTTGGCAGGGCTACATTTGTTAAGAATTTAGAGACATCTGTGAATGCTTTATAACATATTAACACATGCACTTCACTGTCGTCTTACTAAACAATGTGTTGTCATATTTGCTGTTTGGGCAGAACAGAACTGCTCATCTTTGCCTTAAAGCCCATCTGGTTTTTCCCAAGCTGATCAGGGAACAACACAAGAAAGAAACAGGATGGGGGAGGGGGACCCAAACTGGCAATATCAGGGGCATATAGTAATATAAAAATTTCAACACACAACATGTTTTCTCATTTTTCGTTCGCCACTATTGTGTTTTTTCCCCTTTTAAAAAAAGTCTACAATGCATAAAATGTTCGAATCTAAGTCTAATCTGAGGAGAAATGTATGGGCATGTGTCTCTTTACCAACCTGTAGCTTTCAGTCCATGCAAGCAAAAAATCAATAAAACAAAAAGTCAACCAGGTACTTTTGTGCATTTCAGTCATATTAAGAAGGCTGTTTATTAAGGAAACCATAAATTCCCCCCAAATCCCTGCCCCCAATGATCCATTATGAAATTTGCATGAGATATTTTATGGCTTGTAATTGCTGGTATATAGTATAAAATCAAACAATAAACACAGTATGCAAACAATTCTTCCATCATGGGCAACATTTGTATTTTGAAAGTGCAAACCTGCTTTGGCTAATCTCTCTTTCTCTCTCTTTTAAAAGAGTGCAAACCACACAAACTATATATTCCACAGATCGGCTTCCTAAGAATCAACATGGTTAGCACCATGTGAACTGTCACATTAATAACCCTATGCTGATATTCAAATTTTCTGTCTTAAGCTAAAGAAAGATTGAATACCCTGCTGTTGTGTGGCTAAGATTGAAGAGGTGTCTCACTGACATTGTTCAAAGTTTATGAAAATATATGAATGCTCAAATGTCATTGGTTTTGTGCCTCCAACAGACTGTGGTTTTATGAGAAATCAGTCTTTTAATCAAAATGATTGAATACCTTAAAGTTGAATCCAAAGATCTCAGTTAATATCTAGAAACGTGGTATTTCTGCAAATTTTTGCCAAGCTGTACATATTGTGGTACATTTTAAAGTGTTAATTTGTGCTTTCCATATTGAAAATTGATCTTGAGTTTCAGCTTTTTGTCAAGCAAAAACATATGGTTACAAGCTCTATGCATTTTACATGACGGCTGTTGAAGCTGTCACATGTGCAAACTTGATAACCGATGTGACACATACGCAAATAATTTGCTTGTTTAGTAACAATTCAAAGATTCATTATTCATGCAAAAACACATTTTTAAATGATCAGATGGAATGAGTCTTCATTTTGCAAAATCTAGTCTCATTGGTGTGCAAACACAGATAAAATAAAGCTGGAAACTAAGTGGTATTAAAACAAATCCAGGAATATGGGTATTTCCAGATAATTATTGAAGCAGATGGTGTTTTTTTGTTAATTCTGCCATCAGTCTGAGAACTTGATGTCTTACATCTGCACTTGCTAAAATAAATTTTGCCACTGACATTATCTCAGTTTTCTCAAAATACTTCAGTCAGTTTTACTCCAAGATTTCCTAACATCTGCTACAACGCATGCCTGTCAGATGCAATTGTTTGAAAGCATTCCTTCAAAGTATTCTTACTGATCTCAAACTTCTAATTTTGATTAATTGTATCTATAAGGCCATTGTTTGTAGACAAATCTAATCATAACAGTGTTGCTAGGGTTTCTAGCTTCAGGAAATGTTAGGTCAGGGTACTATTCCAAGTGTATCTTTGGGACAATCTGCCTTATTACCCTTTGAGCCCCAAAATGGTTCCATTCATTTTGCATGACCAGTCATTCTCCACGCTTACTCTTACTCTGAGGTTTCATATCCCTGCATAGGCCCTTATTTTCCATCATTTTCTACAATCCTTAGTTTGACTTCCCATTATCCTCCAACTATGACACTTTCACTATTATCCTTCCTTAGTTACTAATAGGGAAGGTTTTGTGTGTTTGCTTAAACACAAACTTTTTTGTAGTTTCAGTACTTTGTCATGCTTGGCAACATCTACCCTGCTTTAATCAACTATCTACCCACCAAAGAATTATGCCCACAAAGTTGTCCTATTTTGGTGTATCCTCCTCTAGCAAAAATTTCCCAAAGATTCCAAAACATGCTTGCAACAGTACTTCAAAAGCTATTGCACTGCTCTCTGCAATGTTAGAAGCACAACTCGATACACTACTAATTGGTGTTCTTTACTTTTTTTGTTACCTTTTTTTTAAAAAAAAAAAATCAAAATTTAGGGTTTATAAGAAAATGGTATAAAATTTGAAAAAAAATCTACTCAATCTCTCTCCAAGCGGAACTAGAAAAAGTACTTAGTAATGATTATTCAATTGGCCCATGGCATTGTTCCCATTTGTTATTTTTTAAAAAATGAGATGTCATTACAAACACACATAAACCTGAACGTTCATTACTTGCATCTCATTACTTCAAAGCTACAGTAAGTTTTCCTAAGTATTTTTTCCTTTCAGTATTCCAGAATGAAATTCTCAGAAAATTAAGCAACCTGTACTTTGTATATAAATGGAAGCTGTGTGTTCTAAGAATACATTTCAGAATAGGATCTACAGCAAGACATTTCAATAGGAAGCATCTTGTTTGAGTTCCAGGTCATCCTCTCTTCTGGGACATTTGGCTCCATCTTCCTTCTGTTGGTTTTCCACCTTCCTTCTCCCTACCCACAGGGGCAGTAATTGTGTGGTCTGGGCGATGCATGTGGCACTTTAGGGGATCCAGTGTGGTCCTTGGGACCACCATTTCCCACCAAAGCCACCAGCATCCTCCTCCTTTTTCAGCCCAAACCCTAATATAGGATCAAATCAACTAAATGTTAGATTTAGTAGTGGTCCCCACCTCCAAAGTGTCCCAATGGGTCTAAAATGTCACTAATTTTGACAGGGGGAACAGGACATTATTTCATGTCAACCAAAATGACAGCTGCAGCCTCTGGGAGTTCCTGAGGAGCTCGAATTGCTGTGGCCCAGCCCTCTGGGTTCCTGTCATAGTGACTCCTCATGCTCATTCCAAATTGGACTGCCTTGAGGTTTTTCTATCTAGTTATGTCTTTTATTTCCTAAAAATTTTGTCTATTTTTATGCAAGCCTTGGTGTTTCTCTGAGCCTACAGTGTGGTGGAGATGCTGTTTGCTATTAGTACACAGGACAAAGTTGCCCTCTGTCTAGAACCACATTTAATGGCTCATGGTAGGGCAGAGCTCAGCTTGGGCACCTGATCAATGTTCAACCAGCTAACTCCATTTCACTATTGGCCTCATTGTGGAGGTGGGAAATCACTGAGAAAAGCGTCTGCAAGGAGTCCAGGATGCCTCTTTGTTAGTGTTTGTATTTTCAAAACATCAGTAAGGGACAGCTGAAATTATGGCATGCTGTACTGACAATCAAGAAGTAGCCATCATCAAGTCTGTATTCCACCTAAATACTAAATGAAAGCATTGATTTCTATTAATCTCATTTTATTTATCTGTAAATATAACAAATTGTCCATATTCATAAATTACATAATGTATTCACTTCTGTCTTTATGAAGGGACCACGCCCCCCCCCCCCCAAAATACAGTATTTGGGGGTATTTTGCTCAATCTATATAAAAGGAAAGGTTTTCCAATCCTCAAATAGGGGGCATGCCTTATAATAAGGGGGCACCTGCAGGTCCTATAAGTGATAAGCTTTCTGGCCCTTAAATAAGGGATATTAAGGGATGCTTGGGAACCCTACTCTTTGTGCAAGTGGGAAGAATGTACACTTGGGGGTTGTGTAGAAACCTACACAAATGCCCTACACAAAGGTTACCATGGAAGGAGAGCAACTCTAGCCAGCAAATGCTAGACACTTCTCTGAATAGGGATCTTTGTACCTGAGGGTGTTAGCAGCTTGCATGGAGAAACCTCAGATACAAAGAAGTTTTGGAGATGTTATCTGTCCCCTTGAGGTCAGGATGTCTAAACTCAGGCTGTCATATTTTGGTCCCATCATGAGAAGGCATGAGAATCATGCTAGGTAAGGTAGAAGGCAGCAGAAAAAGAGGAAGACTGCATTACATTATAGATGCAATCAAGGAAGCCACAAGCCTGAGTCTGAAAGACCTAAACAAGGCTGTTGAGGATAGAGATAGGGAGTCTTGGAAAGTCACCTTCCAAAATGGAGAGGCAGAAGGAGGACTATGCATAATCAATGCCATGAAATGGCTTCATTGTTGAAAAGTTGGGTAGAAAACTGGGGAATAAATGGAAGGAGTTTAATGAATATCCTGGGAAACAGAAAGACCAGCTGGAAGTGTAAACAGGTGCATTTCACATTTGATGTAATTTCTCTTCATACTTTCTAATAATCATAACAATCTCATCAAAGTTTTGATTGCATAAATGTTTTGGATGGCAGACACAATAACTGGAAAAAATAAAATTTTGAATATGTTACTGTTGGCCAAGTGATATTTTATTGATAATTATTGCTTACATTGAGAGCATCATGTGGAAACAGCAAAAGAATGGAAAAGATGCCTCCTTTGTCAAAGAGCCTGAGTGCAGCCTCTGTTTCATTCATTGCCAAGCAGAGAGAACTGCAAGTTATAAAACTAAAACAATTGCTTTCATTTATATCTGTGCCTGATTATTCTGATAGCTGAAATGTCTGAATAAGTTCAGAATGTGTAAAGCCTGTCACATTATAGAAACATGTCTCTTTAAACTAAATGTGAAATTCCAGTAATTGAAGTGATAAATCTAGTGTTTTTGCTGAGGTACTTTTGATGAGAACTACAGTAGTAAATTAGAAATTATTCTGTGCTGTTATATCATGGTAAAAGCCTTTCCATTATCTATTGTCAGTCACTGGGGATGGGCAAATAACTCAGCTGTCAATCTAAGTGTGAAACTTAAAGTTCTGGGAATAATCAATAAAATGAAAAAAATGTTCTATTATTCTCTTGTAATCCTTTTGACAACTCTAAGTTGTTTTTTTCCCTTTTTTACTTTTGCACTTTTCATTTATTCACAAATATATTGGATATGTTAGAATATTTCATTTTTTATAGCTAGTTGTGTGTCACTGTGTTTTCACATGGTATATGAGAGCTACATTTTATTACGAACAACTAGCTATAATATGAATTGTAAGAACAATTTTACATATCATCCCAATTTAATTGAATTAACTATAATAACGACCTATGTTTTATTATTGATTTTTCAGTGATACTATTTATTTCTAGATGTCCCTACTTTAAAATCCCATGGTTTTGGTAGTCTTTCAAAAAGTCATAGAAATATCATCGATAAATCACTGAAAACCCAAATGGTAGCATAAATTCTACATGTTGTAACACTGTTTGTCAGATAATTCCAACTACGCAATGCTTATAATCTAAATCAAAAACTATTTATTTAATCAATTGTATCACAACTCAGATAATGGACTGTTGAAAAAAGAGCTAGATATAAAGACGGTGGGATTCCAGTACATTGAATCTACCCACAAATGAAATTCCAGAAATTGCACTGTCAACAGTTGTAAAAATAATTGTGACATATAAACTTTAAAAAAGTTATTGGCTTGGTTTTGCTTGCAGAATCACTTTAAATATTCAGGAGTAACAAGTGATCCACCCATGGGGAAAAAAGGAAAATTAATAAAAAAAATTAAAGAACTATAACTCACTGTTAGGGACCATGCATTGCATACAAGGGGGTATCCAAAAGTTTTAATGATCACCTTTTTAAAAAATTGACAGAAAGTTTGTTTTGATTTGTAGTTGTTAACTTATCTCTATGTAGTCACTATCTAGATTTATACATTTTTCCCAGCGTACCTTGACCCTCCGAATACCTGATATTGTACAAGTATGCAGGTTGCGCCTTATGAGGGGGTATCATAAAGTAATAATTATCACCCAGCATTATGGCATATTGATGAAATTTTGTCAGCGCCATCATTGGTCTCTAAGTGCACGTTGCTGACAAAATCAACTCATTGTGTCCTCTATTTTTGTAACTGGCTCTGCCAGAAGTGACTAAAGTGTAAAATCCTCATCAGGCGCAATCTGCAGACTTCTACAATATCAAGTATTCGGAGGGTCAAGATACTCTTGGAAAAATGTATAAATCTAGATAGTGACTACACAGAGATAAGTTAACAACTACAAATCAAAACAAACTTTCTGTCAATTTTTTAAAAAGGTGATCATTAAAACTTTTGGATACTCCACATCTAGTCATAAGAACATACTAAAAGCCCTACTGGACCAGACCACCTAGCCATTCTTTTCATACAATGAGCAAACAAATGCCAAATGGGAAGCCCACAAGAACATAGCTGGAACAGTTTGTGTTTTGTAGCAACTGGTATAAAGAGCCATGTCATCTCTGATGTTGGAGGCAATGTATAACCACCATGGATAGCAGTCACTGACAGACTTGTCTCCCATGAACTTTTCTAATAACCCTTTAAGGGTAAATTTCATCTGCACTGCAGAAATAATTCAGTCTCACATCACTTTAACTTCTATAGTTCAATGCTATGGAATTCGAGGAATTGTAGTTTTGCATTTAACATTCTCTTTCAGAGAGCTCTGGTGCCAAAACAAACTATAATTCCCAGAATTCTACAGCATTAAGCAATGACAATTAGAGTCGTGTCAGACTGGATTATTTCTGCAGTGTGGATGAAGCCTTGGTGGACATCACTAAGTAGAGAATTATGTAATTCTGTGGTAGAGAATTCTGTCATGTAATTGTGAACTAAATGAAGTATGCTCTTTTGCACATTTTAAGTACACTAACATTCAGTTTCTTTGGATGATCTTGTACCCTGTCATCATGAAAGAAGAATTTTTTTCCATATCGATTTTCTTTACATCTGGCATAATTTTATACAGCTCCATCATGCCCTCCCTTTTTGTCATCTAAAAAAATCTAGTAATATAAAGAATACTTGCAAATTTTCTCATCTGTGGCAAGAAAATATCTCCCTCAGCTGCTGACAAAGGGTTAAACCACTTGAGATTTTTTATACTTGAAGACATTTTTGCAAATAAAGAAATAAAATTGCACAAAAAATGAAAATTTGTGTAAAAGGCATGATTTTAGGGGGAGAATTTTTCATTTTTGTGCAGCCCTCAAGTGTTTCTCTCATAAGTTATTTTTCTTTTAGAAAAAAGGTCCAAAATAAATAAATAAATAAGAATGAACAAACTCTTTTATAATCCTGCTAAGTGTGCAGAAAATATTTTAAGAATTAGACCTCTATCTTCCACTTTCAAGGCACTTTCATTATTTTATGGAAGAAATAAAAAGTCAAGATATGCACTTTTCTCATTGTACCCTTCTTCATTCAGGACAGCCTAAACCCTTTGATCATCTCACTGTTCATTTCTGGACTTTTTCTAGCTTGCCAATATCTTTTTTGAATTGCTGTCACAAAAATGTACTGTGCTAGATGGTCTAACTTAGTATAAAGCAATTTCCTATATCGGTCAAACATATATTAGCTGCAAGATTTTTTATTTGTACACAGTGTTGCCACCATTGCTAACAGCAATTACTGTGAGACATAGGCCTCAAACAGATGGCCCAAAAGTGCCACTGTTGGGCCAATCCAGCAGCGGGGTGTGCACATGATGCATGCCCCCAGGTCATGTGGAAGCTGTGCTGGGACTGCCTAACAGGGCCCAAACCTAGACACAAACCAAATGGTTTTTTACCACTCCTTTTCACAGCCTCTTCCGGACCATGGCAGCGGTCACCCCTGGGACCACGGTGTCTGGTTGTGGAGGTGCTGGGGTGGTCCTGGGCAATGGAGGCAGGAGTGGCCTCTGGCCGCTCCTTTTACCCCATCTGCTTTGCCCACTGGAGAAGTAAACTCTTTTGAAGGGAAGTGATAACTACTAGAATATCACTGACACTGTAAGAAAAGCTAATATGGTAATATGGAGAGTTCTTAAGTGTCATTGTGACTAATTACACAGCCATCTTGGCAAAAGAGGTTAATTAATTTTCATCTGAAAGCCAGCATCTAGTACTGTGAATGCTGGACTAGGACTCTGGAAGACCAGGTTTCTAATTTTGGCATGGCTTGGAAAACCATCAGGTAGCCTTGGGCAAGTCACACTCACTCATCCCAAGAAGAAAGCAACAGAAAAACCACTTTGAACAAATCTTGCCAACAAAACCCCATTATAAGGTCATCTTAGGATCACCATAAACTGAGAACAACTTGAAGGAACAACAACAGCAATAGCAATAGCATTTACATTTCTATACCGCTTATCAGTGAACTCAGCACTCTCTAAGTGGGTTACAATCTGTACGCCAATTGCCCCGAACAAGTTGGGTACTCATTTTACTGACCTACAAAAGGATAGAAGGCTGAGTTAACCTTGGAGCCCTGGAATCCAACTCACAACATTGTGGCTGCAATACTGACATTTAACCACTGCACCACCAGAGCTCCAACATCAACAGTTTTCATTTGTAGAAATAATAATCTCTTTTAAATGCCTTTGTATAAAATTGTTAGTTTGGGGAAAAAAAGCCATAGGTTGTATCAAGTGGTCTTGCTCTATTAACCAAATACTATTATCCTTTGGCCACTATAATTTTACTACTACCAAAAATTCTGCTGATATCATTTTCACTTTTTTAGAGTTTAATATTCAGAATATATAGTTTGAAACCAGTCTCAACATTCCATATTTAACTCTATAGGGATTTTCTAAGAGTCTCACTCTTTTACATATCATGCCTAACTTTAAAGTTTGCCATTTTCCAAGTACTTCAAGCCAGAAAGCTTTGAATGGCTACAGACTGGTTTAGTTCATGAATGGGGAACATGCTCTTTGAGACTGGAGTGTGAGTTGTGTGACTTTCCAAATGTGGAGGAACAACAACTCCCAGCATACTTCACCATTTGGCTATGACAGTAAGAGATTCTGGGAGTTCTGGAGAACTGCATCATTCCCAATCATACTCTAAATACCCGCTCCGATTGATTTAACAGAGGAGCGGGCTATATATAAATGTTGCTGTTGTTGCTGTTGTTGTTGTTGTTATTAATCAGACCTGCACAACTTGGCAGTACATACAGGCCAATATTAAAACAGGCTAAACTTCTTCAAGTGGCAGATATGTTTTTAATGGCTCACTTTCCAGGTAAAGGTATAATTAACGATTAAACTATTTTGCAAATGAACCATATTATAAAAAAGTGAAATTTCAATTAATATTCAGTTAATTTCACTTATCACTTTGGATTTTTATCATGAAATTAATTTAATGTTTAAAAATTAATTTGCTAAGTGATACAAGTTTTAATACACTTTCAAGGTTTTCTTAGGGTTTACAAAATTTAGTTAATAGAGCAGATGGCAAACCTTTTTCTGTCCGCATGCTGGGGGCAGGGCCTTTGCCCCCTAGGGGTGGGGCTGCATGCCAAGGGTGGGACATCTGCCTCCAGAGGTGTGACTTCTGGAGTGAGACTTCTCTCCTCCGCCCTTTCCCCAGCCTCGAAGCACACGTGTGTGTGTGGCGAGGGGGGGGAGTGGGCATGTGCCTCCTCCTCCCAGACTCTTCCTGAAAAGCCACATGTTCCAAACCATCAGACAATTGTGTCTGAGATTTTATATACAAATAGCTAATCTATGAGAAATAAATAATCCATTGTTTCAGGTTCTCGCTATATGTCCATTTCCACACTGGAAATAATTAAAATCCAGAAATGCAACCCAATAAAAATGAGTTCAAGGTCTTAGACTAGTATGATACCACCACCTGTGGATCAAGGTAAGAGTAATGTATTCAAATGGTAATGGTAACAGCTATATCTTTACATTAAATTTATTCCAAGAAGGAGAATCATGAATGTGCTGTTGTTTAGTGACTGCATATGTTGCATTTTCAGGCAAAATATAATGAGCACATGTAGAAACCCCCTAACATGAAGTAGCTAGGTCCACAGAACTCTGCAACAGCATGATTCAAACTGAGCCCAAATAAAATATAACAGAACATTATTGCTTCAAAAAGAATTCTTGTGCCTAACCTTTCATTTCCTATCTTCCTTTAGTATATCACCAGTTTCTGTCCATTTTCAGAAAAGTTTTCTCTTTCCTAGTAAACAGAGAAACAGTTACAGGCCATAGCAATTCATGTCTTTTTTTTTTTTTTTTTTAAGAATTTATTTTTTTTTTAACATTAAACCTTACAATAAAAAACTGAGAAAGAAAGACTGTCCAAAATGCTATGCCCAGGATGGTTACTGGGAGCCAGTAAACTTTTTATGGCACTTTTACTAGCTACCAACCTGCTTTTGGCATCATATAGCCATAGTATACATGTATGAAACTACTTTGGCACTGAGCTCTTCAGAGGAGGCCCTTCTGTCAGTGTCATGCTCAGAGGCATATCTGGTAGGAGCATAAGACAGGGCTTTTTTGTTGTTGCTTTTGGCCTGTGAAGTTCCTTATCAAGGGAGGCTAAGCAGTCTGATCCTAGTTGTCTTCCTGATCGCCTTCTTATTCAGACAAGCTTTTGCTAGTTAATCTAGATCCATATAAAAGGTACTTTTAATCTGGTTTGAAAAATTCAAGCTTCTCACTGCCCACCCTCCCACTGGTCATGTCTAGAAGCTGGACTGAAGCAAGAAGTAAAACTGGGAGTTGTTTAATTGCCTGCCCTTTATATAAAATACAAGCCTGCATCATGAACCATGCAGTTCCAACTGAGCTGTACCATAACTCCATCCATTACTGTTTTCCCTGACTTCCTGTACTCATATTTTGAACCCAGGGATGTAGGCTGAAGGGTATTCTTTTTGGTGGTGGTGTTTGCTTTGGAAACAGATTAAATATACAAAGAAGCTTAAACAACTATTAATCATTTAATATAGAAATATAAAATGTTCTGCTGTGAAACATGACACCATGTGTGTGTGGGTGGGGGGGTGGGGGGAATCAAGCACATTTTGTATAAGGCTTATCTGAATTCGTGTGAAACATATTTTTCTGAAATTGCTCCCATGTCACTGAATCTATTTTTCTTTTTAAGTCATGCATGAAATATGCATCGCTACTCCCACATGGAGGTTCTGCTTCATACGTGAACTGTAGGTAAGTCCTGTTCTCTAAAATAAATATCTGGAACACAAAGCAATTAATTTTAAAACTCACAACTACTGCCGCTGTATATACTCATTCTTTTAATTCATCATTACCATTTATTGTTTGTATTTTAATTATATTGTTGCCAACACCCACACTAATATTTTTGAAGAAAGAAAAGAAAAGAACTAGAAATGTACATGGAAGAAATTTGTTTTTGCAGTTTTAACATATAATGCTCCTGAAATTATGAAGATAACAGGTATATAGAAGAAGTGTAAAAAGTACAGCATCTTAACTAGGAGCACTGCAAGTAAGTTAAAACTGGTTCAAGTGTCCATAAATCTAAACTGCCCTGTACCAGTACTTATAAACATATTATCTCAGTTGATTTTATACACGTTAACCATGTGCAATGAATTATGAAAATATTTTATTAAATATGAAGAATTAGCCTAAATGAATTACAAGTTTTTTCAGAATTTAACCAAATGTTTTGGTTTTATTTACTCCTGTTGTTGTTGTTGTTGTTGTGTGCTTTCAAAACATTAAACATAATCACATTCCAAGTGATTTTGCCTGGATTTTTAAAGTATTCCTTGCAGTTGTGTGCCTTCAAGCTGTTTTCATTTCCCAATGACCATAAGGTGAACTGACCACCATGTTTTGGCAAGATTTGTTTGGAGGGGGTTTGCCATTGTTTTCCTCTTGAGAATGTGTCTTGCCCAAACTCATCCAGTAGACTTTCATGACCAAGTGGGAATCTGAATTCCATCCTACCAGAACCCTAGTCCAATACTCAAACCACTACACCATGTTGGCTCTCGTTATACCTTTTACACAAGATAAATGAAAATCTGTCTTTAAGAACCTAACACAATGCCTCTTACAATTATCTGTTTCAACAAGAAACATTGTGAGTTCTGCTGTACTATTATTTGTTGTTGCTGTTGTTATTTCTGTTTTGTGTCTTCAAGTCATTTCCAACTTATGGGGACCCTAAGGTGAACCAATCACAGGTTTATCTTGGCAAATTTCTTCAGAAGAGGTTTGCCATTGCCTCCGTCTGAGGCTGAGAGGGTGTGACTTGCTTAAGGTCTCCTGGTAGGATTACATGCTTGCTTTGGGATTCAAACCCTGGTCACCAGAGTCATACTGCGTTGTCAACTAGGAGGCAAATGGGATTTAAAAGAGTTAATCTAGCGAAAATGTCATGTGATAAACATCAAGCATTTCCTGGTTTTCTCTAGTTTAAATCTCGTTTAATTCCGTTTGCCTCCTAGTGTGATAAAGCAGATAGTCCAACACTCAGATCACTTCACCATAATCCTAATCAAGTATTTTGCAAAATTACTTGATAAATTACTAACAAAGTTATACTCCGAAAAGACCACGCTCCACTACATGCAGCTACGGTCAAATAATTTGCTTCTAGATAAGTCCTAGATTTCACTCCATATTGTACTTTGATGATGCTTTGAGATGCACTGAAAAGAAATGAAAGTGATTGTAGATATTAGGAAAATAAAGCTTTAAAGCACTACATTAAGTGAATGTGGATATTATCCATTACAAAAAAACCATCATGTCAAACTATTATATGCCAGTAGAGACCAAGGGATTGTTAATGCAGATAAGTAATTCCTTTATTCACTGGGGAGAATTGCCCCCTGGGATATGTATTAAAATGTTGCTCAAATAATTCTACAAGAGAAGCAATGAGCTTTATATAGTAACATTTGTGGGGAGAAACTTAACTTCCATTAAAGAGCTTTTCCACATATTTACAGATATACTTACTTTGGGGAGGAATCCAAAAGCAACCTAAAGTGTATGTTCAGGTCAAAAAGTTATTGAAATTGTATGTTACTTACTCTAATTTTTGTACCAGAAACTCAAAATCAATGATCCCAAATAGAAACAGTTTTAAACTGAAATTTATAATGGAGGGAAAAAAAAGATTTAGAAATTTTGTTCCAAACAAAAACATTATTAATTGATACTTTATAAAGTTTTTTCTATATGTGAGGAATGGACATTATAAAGATTTGGATACGGCAGGAAAACCGCATTGTGAACATGTTCAGACAACCTGTTTATACCGTGACTTTTAACACCATAAAGGGAGACATCTTGCTTAGTGGTACCCCTGTCAACCAATGGTCTAGTTGAAACCTTTTAGTCAGGGGTCATATCATATGCAGAATGGTTTGAAATGTGGCCCATGAAGAATGGCAATCTAGCAGAAGAGGTTATCAAAATGGCAATTAAACGTTAGAAAAAAAGGGAAGACAGTTCCAGACTTAGGTGCCCAGTTCTCAAGAGTCTACTATGACAAATAAAGATGGTTGTAGAGGGTAATGGCTAAGGTTCTAGAGTGAGGGTTCTCACAGCTCTGGCCACAGGCTTCTCTCTGACCACTTCTACCAACAGCACAGCCAGGATCACTTCTCAGAACAACTAGAACTGTCAGAGCCAGCACCAGATAATGCTTAGTTTGCACATGTTATGCCACCTGTCAGGTAATAGGATCCTGCTTCTTTCCTGTTCTACTCAAAGTCCAAGAACTGTCAAATACAGGAAGACCTCCCATACATTTCTGTTGCTAAAAAGCTATCACTGTTTCCATGTCATTTCTCCCTACAAGTGTCATTTGTCAGAAAAATAAATCTTGAGAGATCTATTAGAGCAAAGAGTGCTTGGTGCTTCTTTCTGAAACCGTCTACCGTGTTTCCCTGAAAATAAGACAGTGTCTTATATTAAAATTTGCTCCCAAAGATGCGCTAGGTCTTATTTTCAGGGGATGTCTTATTTTTTCCATGAAGAAAATTCACATTTATTGTTGAACAACAACAACAACAACAACATTTATTATATACTGTAGGTCTTACTTTCGGGGGAGGCCTTATATTTAGCAATTCAGCAAAACCTCTACTAGGTCTTATTTTCTGAGGATGTCTTATTTTCGGGGAAACAGGGTACTAGATGAATAGGAAAATATCTCCATCCACTTTACAAGGGATCTACTAAAACTGTCCATGAGTAATCCTTCTTAGTTATCTATCAGAACAAAGCTATACTCCATTTCCTATCAATTGACTAATACCAGCCCTGGGATTTTCCATGTGCTCATGGGAAGTATATGTTCCAGCAGTACCTTACTTTCTTGTGAAGCTTTTTGCATCTAATCAATATAATTTCGTTTGGATACCTAGACTGAGTGAGTCCTTGTATAAGGTAGGAAAGGTATAACTCCAATTCAACAGTTTTTCAGTTCCCGCTGTACCTCCTTTCTCTAAGATAGTAAAAGTCAGATTGCCATTGTTGTTCACTTCCCTAATAAAATTCTATTTCTGGAACAGTTCTGATCTTACCTACCTTGCTTCCCTGAGTAGCTTACAGGGCCCTCCAATATCCAGATTTCTGCATGCTGTGCTCTTGTGTATTTCAGTAAAGTATGCTACTTTCTGAGCCAGCTGTTTTGAACAGAAGCCTGCATTCTGGTAGAAGACAGCCAGGGTCGCAATGGGTAACCTAGCATATTAGAGCTAAATTTGTGTTCTAGTATGGCTTATTCCTGTGCATGAAAAAGCAGTTTATAAACACAAAAAGAATTATATGTCCCAAACAGGCATACTAAAATTACATAGTTCTCTGGCTTATGGCCAAAGGGTCTATAAAGGCATGCAGAAAACAGACCTGAACGTGAAGGAGTCAGGGATGAAGCAAAAATGAAGCACTTTGAGCTAACCAAATTAATCTCCTAGACAAAGTTCTGCTACAACATTGTCCTGACTGAGCAGATAACCTAGCTCATGGACCATTTTGAAAGCAGTAGTCTTAACAAGGTAAAATGGGGGAATACTATTTTATTCTTTTGACAGTAAAACGTGCTGTAGTAGTAGAAGGTACAAGCCACAGAATTAGGCTTGTCCAACATTATGCAAATACTTTCAAAGTAAACTATTCATACTAGGCATCTAGTAAACAAGAATTAAAGGGTTAATTTTAAATGTGTTGTTAAGTTGAAAGCTTCAAGTTTTTGGTTGATGGAGGATGCATATAAACCAAAATCCAATTAGTGAAATATATATAAGCCAAATTTCAAAACAGATCTGAATCAGCTTGTTCAGAAATCAAACAAGGAACAATAACTCCACATAAATTGGCAAGGCCTTTTCTCTTAAAGACCAGTAACACAACAGAAATAAAATACAATAAAAAAAATGAAAATTCAGGTACAAGAATTATGTATTTCATACTGAATAATTATTTCCTTACTGCCCGTAAATCCTCTCTGGTAAGCTGTGCATCTAAAACTCATCGAACTGCCAAGGGGTAAACGCAGCTCCATCCATCACACAGCCACTTGACAAATACATTCCATAATAGAAGTTTATTTTTATGGGAGGCTGAATCAAGGACTTTCCCATGCATACAAAAACTTGTCAAAATTATTTATGAGTCTTGCTGAGACACACAATATGTCATATCAAACTCCTATTTTCCTGCCAAGCACAGACTGTCAATATCTCTGCTACTATCAATAATGTGGAACACTACAGCTATAGGCCCTCAGCATTTTGAGGTCATTTGCCCATCCTAGCCTGCTGCCAGGAGCACTCTCTCGCTCTTTCTCTCTCCCTGTAACTGCAATGCAGCTGAGGAGACGTAGGTTTGCAATCACATCGAGGTAGCATAAAGGTAAGCACTAGGGATTATACTCAAAGTCTTTGCCAACACAGAATAAAAGAAGGTGAAAATATACTTGACAAATTACAGTTCATTAGAGATGAAAATAATGGAACTTCTTTAACTTTTTTCTACATTTAACCATCTTAAAGATTTCACGTGTTGCTGTTGTGTGCTTTCAAGTAATTTCTGATTTATAGGCACTAAAGTGAACATAGAATGGTGTTTTCTTGGCAGAATTTGTTTAGAGGTGATTTACACTTGCCTTCTTCTGAGGCTGGGAGAGTGTGATTTGCGCAAGGCCACCCAGTGGGTTTCTATGATTGAGTGGGGATTGGAACCCTGGCCTCCAGTGTCCTAGTCCAACACTCAAACCACTACAACATGTTGGCTCTTTTATAGTTTTACTTTGGAATTAAACAAAAACTTCTGACAATGATACCTACATGTTCTCATATACCAAAAAGATGTGATTGAGTAAGAAAAGCCTAGAGAATAGAAGGTATTCAGCAATGTTTGGGAAAGTGTGGATTTTCTAAGGCTATGAATATGGATGTAACTTGATGCAGTGGGGTTTCCCATGGGAAAATAATATCAATGTAATTCTTATCATCTATCTTTGCATTCACTCTACATTTTATAAGAAATACTAAATATGCAAAATGTGTTGCTTGCTGCTCAGAAAGGCTGTCAGAGTTGACCTTGCAAGACCACTGAAGACAAGCTAAGGATGATTTACCTGCATAGAAATTGCTGAAGATATGTTCCTCCAATGAAGTCTTATGACATGTCACCCCCAAAGCAAGATAGTTGCACATGTACTGCATGTCAAATGATGGGGTATCTAATTCATCCAGTTGGAGAAAACAGCAATGTGGAAAATAAGGGGACACATTGATTTAAACACTGCAATTTCAGTGTAACTAGTATTACAGAAATTCAGGCTCACACAATATTTTGTATCTCGAAACACTTACTTTAGAATAGTTTTTGAATCATTTCAGTTAAAATAGAATTGCAGTCATAATTTCTTTCAAGAGTTAGCCATCTTAGGTCTTCAGGCCAAATGAGACCGCTTCTCATGTCCATATGGGGTCTTGCTATTCCCATATGTTGCATATTAATCTGGCTCCTCTCTCTATTTTATCACAAGCCAATCCCATTCCTATTGGCCATGCACAGCAAATTCCATGTATAGTAAATGGGTATGACCTGGCTCTTTGGGACTTTCCAGCACAATAAATGCACTGTGGGTCCTTATTATCCATTTGTACAACTATCTTTCTTTTGGAGGTTGTGTGCTCAAGGAAAAGGGAGAGGATCCTTTTCTCTCTCTTTGTGTGCATGTGTCTGCTGTGAACATAAAGACTGCCAACTTTTCAGCTGGCCTCTGTAGCTGTGCTTTTAACAGCTGTTTGATGTGTAGACATTAATAGGTGGATCATGTTTATCTCCATGCTGTGACAAATGTCTCTGCTGATTTCTGCAGATGAAGCTGCTGCAAGTGTGCAAGAATAGTTTGAGCTGTCCTCTTTGCCTAGTCAGTGAAAATACGCCGACTCACCCATACACCAACTAGTATATTTACATATCCTTGACTGCAGCTCAGTGCCCATTTTAAAACTGGCAATGTGGCTTTCTGGCTAAAATAGTTCTTTTTATCATCTATCACTTTTGACTTATCTTTCAGAACACAAAGTATCAGGGCCAGTCTAAACAAGAGACACATTCAGAGATAGCCAACTCAGACAGCAGATTATAGAGAGCATACAGTCAGTTATTTAATATATTACATCTTTTTATTGCAGGGGAAACCATTTGAATTTCTGGCTCAGGCACAAAAATCAAAACCTGCAAACTGCTCTGCAGATTTTGTACTGCAGTACCAGAAAACAGATCAAATCGAAAGCCTGTCCAAATGTATTTGAAAAGTATCTGTCCTATTTTTTACTAGCTTGGAGATAAATATCCAAGCCAAAATCTGCCCCACTTTTTTTCATATTGCAGGAAGATTTTGATACGAGACAGAATTTAATTGGCAGGTTTTGGTGTGAAAAACCTCATAGTCTTTTCTGACAGCTTAAGTCTGCAACCTTATACAGTGCACCTGCGCCAACCATGAGCTTGCCATCCGCAGATCCAGAACTGATCCCCCACAGATAGCAAGGGCACACTGTACATGCTAAAACTAAGTGAAGTTTACTTCTGAGTAGACACTGGTAGAACTGCATTGTACATGGCTCAGAAAAAGATAGCAACTTATTCAAAGCCAATCAATTAAGCAAAATAATTGCATGCTATTTGAATATTAATTTTTCATATCTAATACTATCAACCCTAGTCACTAAACATATTGAGAAAATTGCTGCATTGTCCATGAGCTGGGTAAAGCCTTTATTGGAGCACTAAAACATCATTTAGAAGGTGAGCTTTTGAGTCCTTCAGGACTCTTTATCAAGATGATCATGGGGCTGGTCTGAGAAGAAAAATAAAAAAAAATATCATATTGGCTAAAAATTGAAGTTGCATCATCTGTAATCTAGGGAGATGAACAGAGCCAATTGTTTTCAATATCTCCTGAGATGAAACCTGATAACTAGCACAACCTCCTCCAGCTGGATTCTTCCAGTCTGCACACTCCATCTTCAGACTTTAGTCTAACTAAAGATCTTGTAGATTTACCATCTAGCCAGCATGATTTTGGGACCTTTCTGATTCTCACCGCACATCCAGTTTAACACAAGATTCTTGAGAACTCAATAGCCTACCTTTCTATTTCAGTGCTTCAATAAAGGAATTACTGAATTACTCTCCAATTACTGAACTCTCTAAGCCGATGATTTAACTCTTAAAGTTCATTTTCAGGTGCTACATTTCACATATTCAAATACCTAGACCAGTGTGGAGAACATATGGCATTGCTGCTGGACTGCAAATCCCATCAGTCCTCATTTGCTGTTCTGGTGATGGCTGATGGATAACACAGTCCAGCAACACATTCCCTACCCATGACTTAGATTCCTCCTTGCCCCCTCTCATCATACCGACTAACTTTCTCACTGGAGGACAGGTAGTAATTGGAGATCTAATTGTTAAGCTCTTGCAAGGGCTGAGCCTGATCATTCACTGAATTGTTGAGTTGATGGGATTCGTGTAGTTGGTTATAAATTGATAATCTAAATTAATTCATTCAAGCAGAAATCGATTTTGTAACTCCTTGAGAGCTTGTAATAATGCTTACCTCCTACTGCTAGCTGCATTCTCTGTTCCATAAAGCTGGTCGGAAACAGCTGGATTCAGGTGACCTGCTAGCTCATTAAATCTGCTACATGTTCCTTTTGGTAAATGATATTAAGCTGAAATGTCCTTGCGTTGATTTTTTCTTTTAATTTTATGACAGAAATAACCTAATTTGTAACACAAAATAACAATCTCCTTGGATTACTTTTGCCTTGTTAAAATATTTTATGCATTTTTCATTTACACGAAGGTAATGGAAAAACACTTAAACTATCTGTTATTTAAACCACAAGAGATATGTTACTGGAAGTCTGATAGCTGCAGAAAATGATTGTGTCTTCATAGTCTTTGCTTTATATCTGTAATAAAAGGCGAACAATTCAATTCGGTGGTTAGTAAATAAAGTAAGATAGTTTATTTTATTTTATTTGTCCTCTATTGGAAAAACTAAAATCAAATTGCTTTTCAAATTCAATGAGAAACAGGACTCATTATTTTCCTCCCTCTCTAATATAAAATGCATAGCTTTCATTTTGAACCTTAAAAATTCTTAATCTAGAAGCAGATGTAACCTAATTCTATATCACAGATAAGATAGAATCACTTCCCTTCCACAGTCCTTTTCATAATTATTAAAAGGCTGTGGAAGAAGGGGGAGAAAGAAACTTTAAAAAAGCAGAGTTTCTGACTTTGGACACATGTTTCTTTTTTCTAAACTGTCTGAATATTAATCTTGCCCCCAGCTTTCTGTTCTTTGCTAAAGCAAACCATATGACAATCAGTTCAAAAAAGAATACTCTCTAACAAAATTATCAACCAGGAAAGGAATCAATGCATTATTAAATCCAACACAGCTTATTAAGTAATAAGCTAAATCAGTTTCTTCTATCCAAGTTTCACATTAGAAGGAGGAGATTGGGGATGCGGCAAGCAGATTACAAGCTACATTCTTTACCCTGGCATATAATACCCGTCCAGAACATCCGCAATGCCCTTGGTGTGTTCGCTTATCTTTCCCTGTAGAGTTCACCATGTAGCAAATATTCACTAGGATTGATAAAATGGCTGAAAACTATCCAAAGAAATTAGCAGTACTATTTGAGGTTATATAGCTATTAAGATAATAGTAACTAAAATCAAAATTATTAGCTTATTAAAATTAAAGATCCATATAAAGATAAACCATCCTTTTAATTATCAGAAAGAAACTAACATTGATTTCTATTTCTGGTAATAAAAGCATGGTTTTTAAAAAAAAAAAAGGAAAAAGAAAGCTTAGTAAATGTGTCCTTTTAGCAGATTTATTTCGAACCATATGATGCACACCTTACGATACACCAGAGTTTTCATTAACAGGCCTGATTTACCAGAATTATACCAGGGGTGAGAATGGGGATTAAGTCACATGGTTTATACTATTAACATTAAGTCAGATCTGATATATGAACAATGAACACATTTACTTCTGGATCACCCCCCCCCCCCGGCCTCTGTATTATTTAGATGTTTTTGAACTTGTAACTAGTTTTCACCATTTGGCCTAATCAACTGAACTAAGAAAAATAAAAGCAAGATAGCAGAGGGGAAAAAACAGGATAGAAAACATGACCGCTGACTGCTAAACAACAACAACAAAAACCACACAGTGTCAACTGAAGTTTGCAAGAATAGAGGCCAGGGAGAAGTCTCCCTTGAAATCTGACCAGAGTTTTGCAATGATGGCTAATAATCCACTGCAAATAGCTTATCAGGAGAAGCCACACACAATCTCTCCAGTAACAAGCGTTGGCAGGTTTTTTTTACTGCAGTGGTTGACGAGCCTAAAGTAAACAGATTATCTCAAAAATTGAGGATGGAGAAACAGAGTGTTTCATCAGAGGATCTAATTCAGCAGGAAGGCACTCAGCTGCTTTCAGTCCAGTGCTAATCATGTTTAGTGAGAAAAGAAGGTCCATCTTACCAGTAGCATCACTGCAGGGGTGCGGGGTGTGTGTGTGCATGTGGCCTGCACTGGGTGACACCCCAGAAGGGGGATGACTCCCGAGAAGGGGGAGTGACATCAGGTCCTGGCATTGGGGCATTTTTGGCCTCCTGCACCTGGTACGGGAGCTTTGAGTCCTTTTCTGCCTGGCGTGGGGGCTTTGAGGGCCTTTTCCACCTGGCCAGGGGGTTTTGAAGGCCTTCTCTGCCTGGTGCAAGGGGCTCCTTGGCACCTCCACCCTGAAAACCCCACCAGATGCCCAAGGCCGGAACCCCTGTCCCCGCCCTGGGTGTCACCATGCATGGGAACGCCACTGCATCTTACTTATATCTTTTTAGATGTACTTGGTTTAGCACTGCTCCAATGCTAAATGATATTAGTCAGTGATGAATGTGTGTGTGTGTGTGTGTGTGTTATTTAAAAGTGCCTTCTTTCTGTATCTTCCTTTTTCTTTCTCTTCTCCCAATGCTTACAAACATTTTTATTATTCCAGGTCTTCATGGGATTCATCTCATGCCATGAGCTATTTAAGCTTTTCTCTCATTACCAACGATCTTGCAAAACTGAGATGTGAAATACAGAATGATCTAGGAAAGGTGAGGGCTATCTTTGGGGACCCATGGTCCAGTTTTCACCTGAACTCACTATAAATTGCACGCCCACAAATGAAACAGCTGGTAGTCCACTCTGGTTTTGTTAAAAACTGTTTGGGTGAGTGAAGCAAGGAGTAGTAGCAGGGAACACCTTGGCATAAAGAATCATCATCATCAATTATTGATAGGGTTACCAAGTCAGTATTGCCCCTGAGGTATCTGGGCTGAAGCCAGAGAACTTTGGGATGGCTCCTGGTGATATTTAGCTTTATGCATTGAGTATTAAACACACATAGTCAAACCTTGTCATTCAAACACAAAACGAGGTGGGAAAGAGAGAAGGAGAGAAAGTGGGGAAGAATGATATTTTCCTTCTCAGGGGAATTATATTTTCCTTCTCCCTTCCTTTGAGAAGTGGGATAAGGAACCTTTAATCCATTCTGAGAAAAAAGTCAAGGAAGAAAGTACTATGGTAGGTTTAACACTGAACATTAAGAAAACAAAAATAATGGCCAGGGAAGATCTACTGTACATGAATTCATCTTTGATGATGAAGAAATCAAAACAAAGATTTGCTATACCTTGGCTCAAACACTGTACAGAACAAGACTGCAGTCAAGAAAACAGGTGTCAACTAGGAATGGGAAGGGCGGCTACAAAAGCACAAGAAAAGATCCGAAAGTGCAAAGGTATAGTACTGAACATTAAAACTAGCATCGTCCAACCTATGTATTCCCAGTCACCATATACAGATGTGACAGCTGGACAGTGAAGTAAACAGACAGAAAGAAAATCAACTCATTTGAGATATGGTGCTGGAGAAGAGTACTGAGAATACTGTGAATGGCCCAAAAGACAAACAAGCGGGCCCTAGAAGAGATAAAGGATGAACTCTCCCTGGAAGCCAAAATGACTAAATTGAGGATGTCATACTTTGAACACATCATGTGAAGACATGATTCATTAGAAAAGGCAATAATGTTAGGAAAGGTAGAAGGCAGTAGAAAAAGAGGGTGTTGATGGAAATTGTTACAGCTTTTTAAAGATTATTTAAATAAATGTATGTAAAAGCAAGGAAGGAAGGAAGGAAGGAAGGAAGGAAGGAAGGAAGGATGACCACACGTCAAATGGCTAGACTCAATAAGGGAGATCACAGTCCTAAACCTGCAGGATCTGAGCATAGAGGCTAAGGATATGGTGACTTGGAGATATCTCATCCACAGGGTTGCTATGGCTCAAGGATGACTTGAAGGTAGTTAACAACTATATTTTGCTTTTATTTGCTTTTAGCCAGAAGGTAAATGCAGAGCAAAGGCTGAGTCCTGGAGCCACAACAACTCACAAGGAAAGAGGAGATTAACCAAGGGGCGAAATAGACATCCCTGAAGGGGTGGCATGATGACACCCCTGAGAGAGCTGGATCGGGGCTGCAGGAACCGCACACTGTGGCCCCAATCTGGCCAGCTTCTGCCCCAAATAGGAGCAGAAAAAGCCATGCTTTCTGCTGCAGCAGTGGCTTTTTGGCATTTCTGAAGCGCAACACGTATATATACTGTGCCGTTGAAATGCAGTGAAGCCAGTACAGATGCAGTCAGCTGAGTGGCTTCCTGGTGGCATGGAGGTGGTGTCAGAGCGTGCGGCATCTAAATGGTGCACTCAAGATGCTGTCCCCAAGCCACCACAAAGAGGGGCAGTCTGCTTTTCCCTAAGTAAATCCATTGCCCTCTCAGAGATTGTTTGCAAGTTGCAGGGAAAAATCAATGACTTCTTAGAAATTATATCAAGCTCTCCTAGCTGAGCTAAAGATTTGTACACATCTCTTCCTCTTTGCCTGGAGCTGAGCCCAGTAAAACTGGAGAATCTGTATCCTTGTCTGCTGTGTAGAGATGATCCATGAAAAATGAAGACTCAGTGCCACACTCTCAGATCTGTCAACCCTACCTCTAGAAGGTTCCAGGAGTGGCAATTCAGCCTTTGGAAACTTCTTTCTGGCAAACACAGAGGGAATATGGGGGAGCTATAGGGCTGTAAAATAGTGTGTGTGTTTGGGGGGGGGGGTTAGCATGTGTTTCCTAGCACTGATCTAAAATATGGGGGTGGGTGGGTCTGTGGTTTCATAATATCACAGATATTATGATATTCACACCACAATTTCATAATTTTTCCATCAAGAGCTCTATTGAGTAACACCTTAACAAGGCACATATCAAGTGCCACATAACCTATGAAGCAATCATTTAGCTTCTTGCTGACTTGTAATGAGGAAAGCCAATGCAACACTTGAAATGCTATATAGCTGATTGGGAACCACATGCTCTGCCCCATATCCTGACAAAATGGACATGGGATCTAAAGTATAAAGCATAGTACTGAACATAAAAAAACAGAAAAAGGACAGAACATAAACGTACCAAAGGAAGAGGCACAAACCTGGAGGGCTTGTTGGAACTGGCTTGCTCTTGGATCTGATGTACCTTCAATAGGCGGAGAAGTATTTAAAGTTTGTTCAGTAATATTTCAGATAAAATAAACTGGGCACTGAAGAGTCTGTAACTCTTTAGTTACTGTAACTAAAATGTAACACTGAAATCAGAACCTTACATGGATTGTAGATCCAGTGTTAACACTACAGGCATACCTCTAGTAACAGACTCTGACAAATTCTTTTTGCACTCTGCTTCTCCTCGTAGCCCTCTATCTAGCAGGACGTTTGTCTGTCTGTTTGTTCAGAGCATCAGCATTGGGAAGATGGTGAATGCAGGATGGAAAGACACAGGCATTTTGGTGTTGAACTGCAGCAATATATCTGATGTAAACACTGCAATAAAGCTTGAGCTAAGAAAGAACGGGATTCTACTTTAGCCGATCCTACTGTAGCCAGGTGTCTGCCTACAATGGGCAAAGGAAAAAGCAGCAGCCTCCATAATTCCTTATGGATCATGCATGAACATCAAAACAGAGAGAAAGGGGAAGAGAAGAGAAGCCTGCCCCACCAGCTACCCATAGCAAGGTGTTGTTGTTTTTTAATTAAAAAGTATAGATCTGTAAGTGTGGCCACCAAAATGAAAATCATATGAAAAATGAAGGCTGGGGAAGTAACCCCTCAACACATTTTGAAAGAAGCTCTCAGGTTGCCTCCAGAAGGTTTGAAATATTTTTATTTGCTTGCACAAGGTTTACCTGACATGGATGATTCATGTCCCATGTGCATATTTTTAATTTTGGATAAAATTTCATTGAAACACGTTCAAGTTTTTAAAAAAATGCCATGCAGGAACCTGTCCCTATTGTATTAATGCCATTTTAACCCTGGTACCAATTTTTCTGTTGTGCCCAGGAACACATCTACTTTGTTAACTGGAGCATACTTAAATGTTAGGCAGCTAGCATGAGCAAAGTTGTTTTGCTGCTATTTTTTTAAAGCAAAAGTTTGAACACTATATAACTGAGCATTTATCTCGGGTTTAGGGGCTGTCGTTTAAAATGGAGTTCTGCCACATGCCTTCATAAGTCTCCCCTGGATGTGGGAAGAACCTCTGTAAGATAATATGTGCAAGGGACAATAACAGATAAGGGGTATCAGTAAACACTGGGCAGAGCTACAGCTGCATGAGCTACCTATACCATTTTTGTCAGATGATTCAGTGACTATGTGAGCTATTTCCCTGGCCTTTCATTATGGTCCTTTGTGACAGGCTGGGCAGCAATGTGGAGGGGAGGAAAAGCCCAACTGCACAAACCATCTTGCACTTGCAAAATTATTGGATAAAGACTTTAAAATTTTGTACAAGATCATGCTACTAAACTTACTAGTTGTACTATGGCTACACCAATTCTAACCAAGTTTTCCAGTCACTCAGCAGATATAGCAATTCAAGGTGGAGGAATCTAGCCATTAAAGCAGAAGCAAAATGTTGGAGTTTATTTGGAAGGAATATTTGATTCTATTTCTAGGAAAACAACTGTGGGACAAAATGGATTAGAGTTTTATGCACAGGAGATTTCACTTCCTTATCTGAAATCTGCATGTTCATAGAAGCTCCTAGATTTCTTACAGCCTACAGGGGTTGATAGTCTGTTGAGATTGTCACAAATAAGGGATGTCAAAGAGGTTGCATTAGGATCTCTATCTTTTAAATTTAATGAAAGATCTGGCCCATTCCTTCATAATGATGGAATTTTGTTTTCCACAGCTTGGGTCATTAAGCCAATTGGGTGTAAAGCATCTACTGACAGTTTTCACAGAATATTATGACACAAATCCACTGTCAATAAATGTTTCAAAATCCAAATTTACTTTTTTTCCCTCTAAGGTTTGTAAAATTTTCCTTCTAAGGATGGATATTAAGGACTTATATGTTGGAACTTTCCCCAACTCTATCTTAATGATCAGCTTGAGGGATCAAACAGAGCTTCAGAAAACACTATTTTAAAAGTAAATGTATTTGAAATGGCTTCTGCATTCCCTTTACTGTGTTGTGCCCCCAAATAGCAGCTGCTATGGATATAAGCTACATATTTAAAACATTTCAGAAACTAGCAATATTTATGTCTGTGAAGATATACTAGAGACAATAAGTATTAATTATCAGAACATGTATGTCTGAAAAAATGTATTTGTAAAACATTATTATTGTACATATTATGGATATATACGTGTCAGTAAGGAGATACATATGTTTTGTTATGATTACTCAGCCAGGTTCCAGCTAAATTTAAGGGCCCACAAATTTAAAGTCTCCACCTGCCTTATCAAGGAATCACAAATTAGATTTTTTTTCTTCTAGAGACATTATTTCAACTTGTCAAAATTAATTTTTAAGCATGATGAGAAAATTTTAATAATTATTGTAAATGATCATGTGGTAATAATTAAACTAATATGTAATTAGCATTTTCTAACAACCAGTGTAATCTTGACAAATGCTTTCATTCATATTACCCTTGTCATTAAAGACTTTAAAGGCACTGATTTTGTTAACTGGGTCCCTTGGTGATTCATCAGTGTTGCAGTTCAACCTATACTCCAGTGGCTGGTAATCAGTATGGTGCCTATTAAATGAAGGGAATTTTTATCATTGTCTTTACCTGCACCACCTTTATGTCCTCTCTCCATCACACAGCAGGCAGGACATAAATACCATAGCTCCTCATACATATGGGCTGCACCAATCTTCAGTACCAAATACCATGACATAAAATAACCCTTTTGTCCAGATATATTTATCATAATGATTGCTCAGATATATGCTTTTCAAAGGGATCTTTTTGAGAAAGATCTTAAAAAATATCAATAGCAAAGTTCACCACATCTTCTATTATTTTGTTTAATAGTAAAGCTTTTTCTACTTAGTTTAATCCTCTATGACCTTGACAGTTATTTCATTTATTATTTATTCTATTAATGTTTTTGGAACCATTATATCACTATTTTTTCTTTTATCTAGTTAGAAAGTGGAACTTGATCAGATTAAATCTGTTATGCAGATGATTTGGCCAACAGACAGTGCTCTTAATGTAGTCATTGTGAGAGCAGCTCAGACTAAACTATTTTCTTTTCACTACCACTATAATGCCCAACATCTGACCTTGCTATTCCTTGTAAAACAAAATAAAAGTGGGTGTTCAAAGCAATACATAAACACAAAGTAAATTTTTAAAACTCTTTCAATTAATAACCTTTCATTACATTATTGAAATTGAAACCATCCTGGCAGAACTACATTACATAATTCACACTACAGAAAGGCAAATGTGGTGTAGTGATTTGATTCTGCAGACCAGGGTCCAAATACCAACTCAGTCATGGAAATCAAATGGGTGGCCATGGACAAGTCACACTGTCTCACTCTCAGAGGAAAGCAATTGCAAACCTCCTCAGAATAGATATTGCCAAGAAAAGCCTAGGAGAGGGTAATCATAAGTCAGGGCTGACATGAAGGCACACAACACTAACATTAGAGAGGGTATGGTAAACTAAGGGTTTGGATGTCTGTGGGCCTAAATGAGCAGTGGATGAAAGCCCTTCTTCCTTCCTTTGTATATATTCTAGTCAAAGAACAATGCCATAAAGCAAAGTCCCACTAATAAAAATTTGATATGATTGTCTGAATATGAATGAAGAAAAAAAAAGTACTTTCCTTTATTTAGCATAACTTACACAAGCGAGTACTTGAACAGTTCTGAGGCAAGATTTTTTGATCAGGGAGGTTTAGGATAATCTTCGTGACTGGCATCATGTCATCAATCCCCAGTCTGTCCCCCTCCCGCTTTCTCTCTCTCTTCTCCAAATAGCACTTATGATCCAGTCACTCCATGTCAATCCTCATTCAGGACCTCTGGCTGTTTTTTATAATGATCATAATATAAATAATCAAAATGTGTCAGAATATATCCTCAAAAATACAGTAAGAATTATTTTTCAGTAGACTGCTTAATCTCTTCTTAATGACGAAAAAAGAAATCATCTGTTTCTTTGATGACATATCCCTCCCGTCACATCGTATTCATTTCAGAGAATTAACGTTCTGCCTTGTCCGTGTTTACATAGAATTTTCTCTTCAAATGCTGTAAATATACTTCTTTTTCTATTTCATACTCCAGAATAAGAGCACATAATATATTTTGGATAGCAAAAGACTTTAAGTAGGCTTTTCACAAAATTTAGTACAAACATTAGCAAAAGAACATTGTCTTGAAAGATCTGGTTTACTTATCTAATCTGATGAATTCTGCAAGTTGACTTACACTTTCGAAATTGTTCTCATGTGCACAAGCCTTGCCCTGTGCCGGAAATGAAGTCAACAAAACTAGGTCAAATGTTTCAATATTTGCATTCATTCAAATCACATGCCTAAATGTATTCCAAAAAGCAAAAACATTAAGATACTTCATAAAGATGTACGTTCTAATTTAAACATATCTGGAGCAGACACTACAGACACTACTAAAGATGCTGCTCTTTATTCAAATTAATTGAAAGGAATGCTGAGCATGTGCATGAAGGTCTGGTTTGGAAAAGCAGATTAGACATTGAAGAGGATCTTGCACTAACCTCTTGAATTTTCTATAAATAAATAAAGTATTTTGTAGCAGGTAACATTGAGCTCAAATAAAAACCAGTCAAAAAAGTGAAAGATGCTGGAATTCAGACAGGCTAGTAATGGTACAATTTGTCCGTGACTAAAGGAGTATTTTGCTGGTTTATCCTTCGGGCAGAAGTTTGTTATGTCTCATGAAAAGGTCCAGCAGCAGATCAGTAGCTCTGGAGGGGCTTTGCTTACCAAGGAGTAAATGATGAAACCAGACATGATTAAGTACTAAAGGGCTACTTTATTACCTATTTAAATGTTTAATTTTGAACTTTAATGATCTGCAGAGGAGAGGAACCTAAAGTGGGTTCCAGGTGAGGCAGGGGATCCCAATCTGACTTCTTCCTCAGCCACCCCTGCATGACACACCCAAACTCTCAGTGCCAGCCATCATTTTGGCTGGATTTCTAGCCACCTGTTAATAAGGGAAACCTTCTTAGAGAACATTCATGACCTGTGACATGAAGGGATAATGTGCCCCAGACTGGTCCCAAGTGTCTCGGACTGGCCCTGCAACAAAGAGGAGCAAGTCTAGAGATGTCCCTTTCACCAAATCAGATCCCAGGGATCTCACCATCACTCCCTCTTCAATTCACACCCCTGCCTACCTGTCACAAACAAGTGCTAAGCACTGACTTAGTGCTTCTTCCTCACCAGGCTAGCCAACAAGATTCTGCAGATAAGACAAAAATAAATTGTCCCCTATCGACCCTATATAGAGGGCGGGTTTTCAATGCCCAGTTAACATTGGGCCATAATTGCTTCATAGTCAGCAATAGCCTGAATGATGAGGAATTTTTTAATGCAGGGGTTCCCTGAGACCTGAAAATCATTTCATGGTATCCTCCAGAGTAAAAAGATTAGGAAATGTTGGCCTAGCCTATGCAAGTCTGTTACCCAGCAACTAGGACTCAGGTTGCACTTTGAAAACCAAGCCTCTACCAGTTTATGCAAAGAGACACCCAGAAAAGTACACCTATGGAAAGACACATTGTTGGTAGGCACCCCCTAGGATAGTGGCCAGCAAGGCTGTGACTGCACCTCCTTTCCCACACAGACAAGAAGCCAACCCCAAGTTCCAAGTAAAACAACAATGAAAATAAAGTACATCTACCAGATTTCCAACTTTCCAGAATAGTCTACCATATCTCAGAGAAGAACTGGTCTGACCCATGCTGGAGATGGCCAAATTGTCTCTGCAGGATTATTGGTGGTGACCCTGTTGTACTAGCTCCTCAAAGGATGTGCTAGGAGGGATTTATATCCAAACCACCCAATATCTTCAAGGCAGGTGGCAGGTCTGATCCATGCTTAAAACAGTATCATCTCAATATGCCCAAATGGTGTTAAAGGGGTCTCACCAGGCCTCAGAATCCAGCCTCTCCAATAGTCTCTGCAACTCATCCTTCCTTCTACCCATCTACCTGTATGGGTGGGGGCAGCAGGATCTACAAACTTGGTTACTTCTAAGCTCTTGCTGTTACCACTGCTCAAATCAGCAGAAGAGGAAAACGCAGACAAGGCCACCATGACATTTGCATCCCTGCTAGGTTCATAAGGCTATCACACTTGTTGGAGACCTCATTGACTACTTTCTTTCTTTGCATCTCAAGAAGGCCCACTAGGAAAAAGAAACACTGCTTGGTATCCTGAACAGTGAACTATGATAACAAGGGGAGAGTTATGAGGCAGAGCAGGACTATAAGCAGGCACTGTATGTTTCTCCTTCCTGGTGCTTAATAGTGCCACTTGTTTTGTCCATTCTGGTCTCTCTTCCCAAAAGCAAGCAAAGATGCCCCTTTGCCTGCAGTTGTGCTACGCTGCACACAAGTGGAAACAGATGTCAAGAGAAATGGGAAGCTGCTGCCTGACTGAGAACACTGAAAAAACTCTATGTTCAAGATGGGATTGGCAGTTCGGGATTGTCCCAGAACCTGAGGTTTGGAGGCCAAAATCTGAGACCTTAGGGACATTAAGCATTCTGCATGAAGTACCAACCACGATTTCTCACATTTTGTCATTCAAACACATACACATATAAAGAAAATATTTCCTGTTTTGAAATTACTGTATATACTCATGTATAAATCTAGCAATTTTAGTCAAAAATTGACACAAAGCCTCCCAAACCCCTCAGTTTCTTATCTGTGGGTTAATCTAAGTGCTGTACTTTAAATCTTATTTTAAAAAGGAACTATTGCCTAGTGAAAGGCAAGTATGTAATCTGTCTTGGAAACACTGACACCACCCCACTCATTCATCCATCCTTTAGTGTGAGCAGAAACTGTTATGACTGCTGGAATTCTTTAAGTTCTTTGGCATTCTTAACCTTTGCTTCATCCTTTAGATTTTTTTGGTTACATACCCCTATGTTTTGCCCTCGACATATCCACAGGTCATATTAAAATCCATAATTTTGGCCCCCAAACCTTCCCTCAGTTTATACATGAGATCAATTTATAATTGAATAAATATGGTAAGACACTTGCCAGATCAAAGTGAAGTGAGAGGATTATTCCTTCTTACTTATATAGGAAGATGGTATAAGGATCATTTACCTGTGCTTCCTTTTTTCTAGCCAGAAGATGGAAGCAGAGCAGGTGAGCTCTGGCACCACAAGGTCTAGGTGGGAAAAAGGATGAGAACTAAGGAGCTATGCTACGTAGACTTCTCCCCCAGAAAATCTTTGCAAGTTGTAGCAACCAATTAGTTAAGCCTTGCAAGATTATGGCAAACTGTCACACAGCTCTTTCCTACTGCATGGAGCTGAGTGTCCCTAAACTGAAGAATCTGTACCCTTGCTTCCTGCCTAAAGAAGACCAACAAAAACTGGAGACATAGGGTCAGGACCTCGGAATCTTTGTTCAAGTAGCAACAGTGGCCAACAGTGCCATAGCAATCAGCTACTGGGTAGCATGAACATGGCTAATGTGTTACATTAGTAATAATATATATGTACTTAAATGAATGAGACATACAACCTGAGACGTCCATAATGACAATCAACACAAAGGCACAGAGTGACTATTTCCTGACCATTTGCTTCTGCATTTGTGCCTGCTGAATTTAGTCTTCACATATTTTACACTTCAAAAAACAAACAAAAAAAAAAAAACAAAAAAAAAAAAAACAAAAAAAGAAAAGAAAAGAAAAGAAAAAAGCTACTGGCTATTCTCCCAATTGGCAGGCAAATCATTTTGGTCTTTCCCCCCCTTCTTTTTGGTATATATCTACCAGATTTCACTGTCAACGGTAACAACATGCGTCATAACAAGATTCATCATGGTGTTTGCTCTCTGATAATAGATTCAGTGCTTGGGAAATTTGATTCTTCACAAATAAAACTAAATATTGGTATCAGCACCACTCTTGCAAATCTGAAAGCAAGTGTGCCATTGTCAAAGATTCTATGACTCAAGCAGTCAGATTAAATGTTTTTATGCCAAAAAGTAGCTTACTCCTAATTACAAATGCCATTAGTGCTCGGAAGAAATAATCACAAAAGAGGCACTACTCTCCACTGGTGACTGATGGCTTCCATGTCATTGGGGCAGTGAATCCACTCTAGGCTTTAGCCATAAACATTTAAATAAGTTGTCCAGAGTACAGAAATCTACCTCATAATATGTTCAGCACCTTAAATAGGTTTTTAAAGGTTCAAACTAAAATCCAGAATGGTTACAATCCACCACAACCTCCTCCACAGGGGTGCCAACATCTACCACTGAGATTTCCTTTCTGGTACATGAAATTATCTTAATGTGATAGGATGCATTCCACGTGAAACTAGAAATCCAGTAGATAAAATTTATCATTAAAGAACAAACAAATATGGTCCATAACATCATCTGTTGTAGTGTAGAAGAGCCCTTCCCCATCAAAGGGGTTACTCTAAGTTGTGGACAGAACCTTGAATGGCTGCCATGATGGATCTGAAACAACCGGCAATGATATAGGCCTGGAGAAATGAAAGTAGTGTGTGGCAGAGGTGACGAAGGTATCGAGTGCAGAGAGACAAGAGAAGACCAAGATCAAGATGAGGGACATTGAGCTGGAGATGGTGGAATATGAACCAAAGACAACCCTGAATGATTTTGGTATTGATATGAAGAAGAGTAATGATTTCTATGGATGAAGATGTAAGACCAACATTATCTTGGTCTCTCCCTCCGCTGTAGCTCATGTCAGTATCAATCTAAACAGTATAGAGAAGTAAAAGGAGAATCTTCTTGGTATCAAAATTGTCTATCCTGATAAGAGAGCCTGTAAGAAGCAGAAGAGTGTTCCCTATGGAGAGGCCTGCCAAGAGATGGGGACTGTGGAAACTGTGACTGGTGTTTAGAGACCCACTGGGGAAGAGGTGCTGCAGATTCAGGAAGAAAAATCATCTGTATAATAGGTTGTTCAATGTATTCCTGAAGAACAGGCAATGATCCAAGAGAAGCTAATGATGGAACAGAGTCCATCAACAGGCACAAGTAACTGATTCTGTATGTACAACAGGAACTGAGTAGACCTTGGAGTGTTTGGGCTTCTTCAGTTCCTTCTCAGCAGTCTCAGGCAGAGCCAACCAGTCTAGGGGGCCATGATACTTCCGGCTAACTTTAGAATCAGCCACCTTGCTATCTGCACACTTGTCTTTTGCTCTTGATACTGAAGCTGAAACTTGTATAGAGGGAATGTATGCAGGATGTTGGAGTACAGTAGCTGACAGAGTGGATAAAGCCACTGAAACTGCTTGAGACATTGGTACCAAGGAAGAAGCTTATAGAAGGTGTGAAGATGAAGATGGTACTGAGACAGATGGAGACTTCTGTGCATGTGTGAGTGGTTGAAGCAAAGTCAAAGGAGAAGCCACCTAGAGGGCCTTCTCCAGACAATGAACCCTAAGTATAGAGCCTCAGTTCTTTAAGGCCTGGGAAGCAAAACCACAACAAATTGGGCACATCTATCCAATATGGCCTTCCCCAAAACAAAGCAAACACTGGGAATGCCTCACTGGGAGAGGGAATTAGAGGGGAGCTTCTTTTTTTTCTTTTTAAATGAAAGATGACAGACAAAGAAGTGAACAACAGTGTGGCACAGCAAAGGAATAACAGAGAAAATAAGGGAGGAAGGATCTACTCAGTCAGAAGAGACCAAATGATGTCACTCTGGTGGCAGACAGAGAGAAACTGAGTGGACAGTAGCTTGGAGGCTTGGAGAATGCACAGTATGCAGGAGAGGTATCTCATCAAACTACTCAGCTCTAGATGCTTCCAAATGGAGTCTCTGCAAAGGTATGAAACCCATTTATGTGAGACATAGAGCCCACAAAGAAGGAGGTTAGTTTCATGAGCTAACACACTTGAGTGGGTCATTGCTAACCCAGTCATCAAATGTTGCTGAGTAGAACAGTATGAGAGGAGCACACCTAACTGTCTTTCCTCTTCAGCCACAGTGGGTGTCACTGAAAATACTAGAGCAGAGGAGGATCATGGAAAATTAGACCTAAATAAATAGGGCTAAACCTATAACAACTAATCCCCCCCTCCCAGGGAAACAAACTGGAAACAATTTCATTGCTTGGGAATCCCTATTGTTTCAGTAAAATAAAATCAATTTTATTTAAAGTAGAAATTCAAGAACAATATACTCTGACATTCAAAAAAAGGAGGGATGAATTCACAGAGTAGCAGTTATATGCATTTCCCATCAATATAAATCTATCATGAACAATATGAGGCAAACTGCTTTTGTAACTCCTAACTCTGAAACCTCTCTAAAAGGTCCTAGAAATCTTTACCATGATACTAAACTTACATTAGAATGATCTAGAAAAATATAGCCTCAATGTTTTGTTTCTAAAGAATTTTTATAAAGCTCACAATTCAGAAGAAGGCAAAAGGACAGAACATCTAACACATTTCTATGTGAAAATAAATTTCTGACATATAATGTCGGTACTAAAAGACATTTAACTCTTGATGTCCAACATCAACCATATTTTTGTTTCTTTAAAACTTAGAAAAGCACCTCAGTTTGATTGGGGTAGTTTTTCCTCAGATAAAATCAACTGACAGAACGACAGCTTTAAAAGCATTTTCCTAACTCATTTTATTTGTGTATTTACTTTTGAAGACATTTTTATTTCTATGGAAGTTGTCACAAGGGGCACTGTACAGACTACACACTTGGACCTTTCCCTTATAGATCTGTAAGGGTCGAATAGAACTTTCATTGTAGTATTTTTTTCTCAAAAAAAGGCCTTTATTTATTCATTTTTTACATTCAGCACCACACCAAGACATTCCTTCAGCTGATAGCTGATCAGTATTGCAATCTGATGCATGACTAGTCCTGAATTCAATGGGGATGTACCTAGAGCTTGGAAATGTTAGCTTTTGGACTATAGATCCCAGAATCCCCCAGTCAGCATCTGGCATCTGACTGGCAACTGGGGGAGCTGTAGTCCAACAGCAGTATATTAACCTACAGATCTGGTCTTTAAGTGTTACTGAGACCCATCCAGAATGTACAATATATATATATTTGTTTAGTTGGCCCCACTGTCTCTGTTCCATCAAAATCTCCCTCTTCTCTGAATTTCATTATTTTACCTCCTTTCATTCATTATATTACTGTTTTCAAATGCTTAATATTAAGCATTTCCACTGTGTGTTATTTTCCCACATTTTCATCTGAGCTTAAAAATGATTTCTCTCATGACTCTACTGTCATGAAAAGATATTTTAGATTTCTTGTCTTTCATTGTCTCCATGTTTCATCATAGTAATATAGGCTAAAATTCTAGGTCATAACTGAAATAATTTTAATTTTAGTGTAAACTTTCTGTTTAATGCTTATGCTTCCCAACCTTGGACTGTGACAATGTGCATCAATAGTTGTGGGGTTTTTTTTGTTTTTTTGTTTTTTTGGCAAACCAGATTGTCCTCCTTCAAGTGGCTCCTCAAAAGATTATTGTGATGCCTATAAAAAAATTCTAATGATAGCTAGGCAGCTGGTGTGTCAAATCCACAGCCTATTATATTAAACAGTATTGTCGCATTGTTTTCTTCTCTCCACTTCTGTTTTATCCACCTGCTGCTCTTGACTTGGATTTGCACTGGAGTCTGTTTGGGGTATGGCCAAATTGTATTTTGAGAGAGAGAGAGAGAGAGAGAGAGTCTTTAAAATGTACTTACAACTCAAGGCAGCATTATTTGGATCAGTACAAACTGTAAATGTGTATGACAATGTCTGAATTTCAACTCCAGTGCTTAAATCTTGATTTATCTAAGCCACAGATCATTATGTTTAAAACAAAGAACTGTGGCTAAACATCAGTTTACTAGTCAATATCTTAGACCAACATTTAACTACAGTTTAAAACCTGGCTAATAAACTGACATTTTAAAACTAATTGTAATATAGAAAAGCTGTGAGGTACTGTTGCCCTCCTGCTGTTTCAGCCAACAAGTCCCATCAGCAGCCAATGGTGAGAGATTATAGGAGTTAAAGTGAAACTTGCTGAAGTGCCACAGTTGTTCACCTGTGTTATAGAGTTTCATATGAGGTGGGAAGAGTTAGAATATGATGCAGATGCCCTCTTGTTCCAAGTTTGCATTTGAACTGCAGCAATAAGCTGCATAGTTAGGAGCTTGTAAGATCAAACACAGTGCTTCTCTGAAAACAAACAGGTTTTTTTCCCCTGAATGTGAAAAGGACTGGCACCATATTTGTGCCCATCAGCTATAACTGTTTCTTTCTTTCCTGGAAACTCTTTAAAGACCAGCAGCCAATGGCTTGCGGGCTGGCACTAGTCCAGGGATGCCAATTTAAGTAGATGTACTGTTCTAATGGACACACAGGACTTCTTGTGTCATTTCAAGATGCATATGCATTATTTTTCATGCATAAAACTGACCATTTTCATATGTTGATGGGATGACCTAAACAGAAGCGATCCCAGAATATCTATATGTACTTCAGCATTTTAAATTTATAAAAAATTGTGTGCATACTTCATTGAAAAGTGTTCTTTAAAAAATCCTGTATGATTCATGCAGTGCCAAAGTATGGGATAAAAGAAATATCTACCTTTTTTTCCTAATTAAATAACAAGTTTGTTTAATGATATCTCTCCCAACAATCTTTCAGGTTTGCAATATAAGATAGCTTTCCAGAAAATCTAAAAAGTTATATAAAACAGAACAAATTCTAATGTTAAACTATAGATTAATTATACTATTTAAACACAAATTAAACAATTTAAAAATACCACACACATAATAACTAAGCAGTAATAATAACTACTAACCAGTATGGTAATGTTGGAATAGGACTCTGGGTGACCAAGGTTCAAATCCTTGCTCAGTCATGGAAATCCACTGGGTTACAGTCACAGTCTCTTAGACTCAGAGAAGAGCAAAGACAAACCTTCTCTGAAAAAATCTTGCTAAGAAAATCTGTGATACATTTGCGTTAGTGTCACCCTGTGTGGATAATGATTTGAAGGCACATAACAACAGAATATTTCAAAATCCAGCACATCCATTATAAAATTTGTCTCCATAACAGCCACTTAGGTGCTGTACAGACCAGCATCAAAGGCTGGCATGGGGGTGGAGTGGGGTCGTAGCGTCTGCACGATAAACACCCCAACTCTGCCTCCATAACAGTGTGATACTGTGCTCGCTACCACATGGCGGGCGGTGTCACGGTACTCCTCTGGTGCTACATCCAGATGACACAGTGCCAAAAAGCCATGATGCTGGAAGCTATTTCGCCCTTTTTGCACCATGGAAAGGTCAGACTGGGGCTGCGGCATGCGATTGCCATGGCCCTAATCTGGTGAAGAAAAAGGTAACTGCAGGCAGTCTTTTTAGCCTCTTAGTTTCTAAAAAGTATAACCAAAAATGAAGGTCTTTGCCTCTTGGAGAAGGCCACCTAACAGTGATATATCTTAGCTTCCTTTGGAAAGGAATTTCCCAATCTGGGTGCAGTCACTGAGAAGGCCCTTTCTCTTCTCTGCACCATGTGTACCTTAGAAGGTGGTAGTTTTCCTGCCCATGTAGGCTTATGTGAGAGAATACAGTCCTTCAGATAGCCTGGAACCAAGTCATTTGGGCGTTACTGTTAAAACATGCAGTCTGCACCGTAGCCAGAAATGGCCCAGGATCCAGTGGGGCTATTGTAATAGGAAAGTCTGACCACAGTATTTTGCACCAGCTACAGTCTCTCAGCCTCAGGGGAAGGCAATAGCAAACCTCCTCTGAACAAATCTTTCCAGGAAACCCCCATGGGTAACCATAAGGTGAAAATGACTTGAAAGCAGAAAATTGCACACAGAAAAATGCGCACACAGAGTTTCCAAATATTATTTGAAAGCAGGCTCATAAAAAGCACATTATGGTAAATCCAACATGATGTAAATAAGGTTTGCACCCCCATGACCAGATAAGACATCTTCAGGATTAGGTGCAGTAGGTATCTAGCTTTGGTTGTGAAAAGGCACTCCCTGCCACCACTAAAACCTGGGAACACAGATTTAGGATTCAATTGAGTGTACTCTAACTTGCTTCTTGAAGGGAAGTATAACCCCATCCAACACAGGCTGAATCCCTTTTTGCTGAGTGGCCTTTTCACCTATCAATATTTCTTCTTCTTTGGATTAAGTTTCAGTTTGTTTACCCCCATCTGTTACTGACATCAGACATTAGTTTAGAAACAGCTTCCAAATATTTTGATGGAAATATTTTCAGTTAAGCTTTTTAGTGGTGTTTGAGCCCTCAGCTAAAATCGCAACTGATACAACCAGGCTGACAATTGGTAACAATGGGGCGAAACAGATGGGCAGGAAAAAGTGGCTTGAAGCTGCCTTTTCTAAAGCCACATTGAAACCCCACCAACCATACCACCAGCTCCCAAGGCAGCTGGAGTGCTCATGTCATGACTACATGACATGGTTTCAAGCCAGGAAGAAGAGGCGGAAAAGCACCTCTTTTTACCTGTCTGTTTAGCCCCATGGCTGTACCCACATGGCAGAAATAATCTGGTTTGACATCATTTAAACTACCCTGGCTCAATGCTATGGAATCAATGCCGGGCCCCTAGCAACATCGGGAATATTAGCTCCTCCTGCGGTCTCCATTCCGTAAGGACTACAGTAGACTCGTTGCTATCCGAGTTAACTTTATTAACAACTTTCCAACAAACAGGGTCTCTTTAGCTAGCACGTTACTTCATGGGAGTGAGAACATCCACATAAACAAACTACTCAAACTACTTAGTCCATATTTTCCTCCCTGGTGTCTTGGTTCTCTTCCTGGGCCCTCGCAAGGGGTGAAAGACCCACTGGCCAGTACCTTCCCCGGATGTCCCAACAGAGATGCTGCCCTGGACCTATTACAGGGCAGACATACAAACTTTCCCCTTCGGCTATGAAAGTAGCAGGATGCACCCTTTCTGCCAAGAAGCCCTCCTCCCATGGGTTATGCAAACCTTCTCCTTTTTGGCTTCCCCCAAGGGCACAGAAATGTCTTCACGTCAGGGCCGCCGTTCACCCCTCCCGGGTTATCTTCTTTTCCTGTTCCCCCGTCTCTCCTTCTCTCTCCCGAACTTCCCCTCTGTCCTCCTCCTCCCTCCCCTTCTGCTCCTCCATCTCCGCCTTTATATGATGCCCTTCTTCGCCTCCTTCCACCCCTGTCCCTTCTTCAGCTGAATCTCATGTGCTTTCCACCTGCCTTGCCCCTCATGATGCACACCCGACTCGGCCCCCCCCCAGGGCACTCTGACACCGTGTGCTGCTCCACACAGTGTGTAGCATCATGTCATGCCTCTGGCGCTGCATCCATATGACACACCACCGAAGAAGAACCATATAGCCACAGCAATGTGGCTATAGCACCCTTTGAGGGCGCAAAAGGGAGTCACTTTGTGGGTCCTTTTGTGCCCTCAAAAGGCCGGATCCAGGCTGCAGCATGAGGTTGCTGTGGCCGTGACACAGCTAGGAAAGGGGCAGCGACCCACCACCCCTTAGGGGCTGTAAAGCCCCTAAGTAATTATTTTAAATGAAGACATGGACTTTAAAACTAAGAGCTTTTGTAGGTTATGATTTCTACAGCTGAACTGACCCTCACATGCTTCTTCTTTAGTGCTTTCTTTTAAAGAAGCTTACAACCATCAAGACTGAAATATTTGATTGGAATAACATTTTTCCAATGAAAAGAAACAAAACTGAGGTAGGAAAAATATCCTAATTTAGGTTATCTTTACATTTTAAATTACCTGATGTATAATGCCAAAAGGCTACACGACACAGTTGTGACAGAAATGCAAGGGCCGATGTCTGTCATAATAAAACCACTTAGGTTCAATATGAAAGCACAATGCACTGAAGGGGCTCCAGTGAACCTCAGCAAGAGACTACGTACTTTCCTATTGGCAGAACATGGCAAGACAGAATGTCAGATTTCATACTCGGCAGACATCTACAACAACTGATGCCTTGTAGTCAAAGGCTGTTAAATTACCTGTGAAGGGTTACTGGCAGCCTTGAATGTTTTTTCTCATTGTTTATTTGGTTCCAAAAGCTCTTGGTCTTTGTGCTGATTGCGTTAACTGACAGCACAGGAAATCTGGACGTTGTAAACAGGGTGCTGCTGTATTGAATTACAGGTAACAAGTGTGCTATCAACCTGCTATGCCTGGACTCTTTGGTATTTCAATATTGGTGGAAATAAGTTACCACCAAATTGACTAATATTAAAAGATGAATGTGAGTGATACCTGCTTATTTCTTTTAAAGTATTTAGAATGCTTGGGGGAGGAAGCACTGGGCCAACAGCAAGTAATCAAGTATTTCATTTATTGTTCAAATAATACCACAGGAATTAAGGGCATGTATGATCTGAAATGCTTTCATTACTTGCTATAAAATATATATACACAAGTTAAACAGTCCTTAGCCAGAATATGTTATTCTATGAGACATCAGGGATCAACCTGCCAATGCTTACTGTTAAAGAGAGGTATGCTCTGTAAAAGCCAGCCATAATGTGGAGAAGGCTAAGCGAAGGCAAAAATGATTTTAAAAAATAGTGGAGGAACAATGTGAGAAAATGTAGTGTGGGGCTCCAGTGAATTATAGTATTATCATTTCTCTCCATGCTGAAACAACATTATATGTTGAAGCAGTAGTGCCCTCCTAGAGTAGACTGTAAATTTATGTGAGGTATTTAAAATGTAATGGTTAATTAAAAAACATAAATAAAAATTTACTGGCAATTAGTCAACAAAATAAACATGTTACACAATACATAGTGGGATAAAAGAGGAACCCCTCCTGTTTCTCAACAGAATCCTGACTCCATCTGTGTTTGAAGCTACCAGAAACAATAACATTTCAATGAGGGGGGAGTGCTGAAAAGATACAACAATACATTATTATTAGACAACTTTTTAAATCTATACATTACTTATTAAAGGAGATACTGTGTGTTATCATCTTATTATGCCCCTAAGACTTTCTCTGCACCATAAAATTACAAGAAAAACAAGATTAGCATTCTCATTGATGATGCTAATTTGAGACTACGCTCAATATTGAAAAAAGAATTATTATTTTTAGCTAGTAAAACTCTGTTCCACTACAAAACACTACTAGAATGTATTCATTACCCAAACAGAAAACCTGAAAAGTATTGGTAGGCACAGCATGGATCAAATAAACATCTGCCCCCTCTTCGTGGGCTCTTTTCTTGGGTCACATTTAAGAGTATGCAAGAAGACTGAAGATTTCAAACTGGCATTGGAAACTAGTCTGTAGGTGAAGAGAATAGATGAATGTAGGATGCCCCCCGCCCGACGATGGGGTAAGATAGTGTTGAAATGTGTGTAGTTAGTCAGGAAGCCATAACCTGTTCAATCCATTGCTGAGGGACTGAGGGACCCTTACTACAAACCAAGATGCCAACTCTGCCCGCACAGTTATCCAGGAAATGTCATCACAAGACCTAATGGCATCACTCACAAAATTAGGGGGACCTTCACATGCTCATACTCCAATGTTACTTCTGCCATACTGTGTCATCAATGCCCATCAACTCTACATAGGGCAAACAGGCCAGTCCCTGAGTCAGAGGATAAATGGGCATAAATCAGCCATTAGGAATGGGAATACACAAAAATTGGTGGCAGAACATTTCAATCTCCCTGGGCATTCCATCCCAGACCTCAGAACAGTGGTCCTTGAACAAAAGAACTACAAATGTAGATTGGAAAGGTAAACAGCAGAACTGGAATTTATCGATAAACTTCAGTCCCTCAGCAATGGATTGAACAGGGATAATGGCTTCCTGACTCACTACACACATTTCAACACTATCTGACCCACATTCTCGGGGGGGGGGGGGGGGCGCTCATTCTCTTCACCTACAGACTAGTTTCCATTTCCAAGCTGGTCTAGCCTATTCATTTCCATACACCTTGACCAGTTCGCAATGTCTTTGTGATGTCTAATGAACATCATTAAAACTAGACTTCCTACTTCGTTTCCATATACGAAGGATTTTGAATTTGAATTGACATTTTCACATACCAATATATATATATATCAGTCCCTGGTTTCTACTCTATTATATGCATCTGAAGAAGTAGACACAATACTACTACCAGAAACTAAAAAAGAACTGGAGCAATTATTGAAGAAAGTCAAGGAGGAAAGCACAAAGGTAGGTTTGATGTTGACCATTAAGAAAACAAAAATAAATGACCATGGAAGATGTACAAGAGTTCATTCTAGATAACGAGAAAACTGAAATAGTTGAAAAATTCCCATATCTTGGCTCAAACATTAACTAGAATGATAACTTTATTCAAGAAACCAGAGAAGGCTAGAACTGGGAGGAGCAACTGTGAAAGAATGGAATAAAATCCTAAAGTACAAAGATATAACTCTGAATACTAAAGTGAGGATAGTCCAAGCAACCTATTCCCCATCACTATGTATGGATATGAGAGTAGGAGAGGGGGGAAAAAAGTGGACAGGAAGAAAATAAACTAATTTGAGATGTGATGCTGGAGAAGAGTGCTGAGGATCCTGTGGGTGGCCAAAAAGACAAACAAATGAGTCTTAGAACAGACCAAGCCCTAACTCTTCCTGGAAGCCAGGATGACTAAATTGACACTGTCATACTTTGGCCACATCATAAGAAGGCATGAATTATTAGAAAAACAATAATGTTAGGTAACATAGGGGGTAACAGAAAGAGAGGAAGACCACATGTCAGATGGATGGCCTTGATCAGAAAGACCACCCGCTTGAGCCTGAAGGATCTGAGCAGAGCAATGGAGGACAGGGCAGAATTCTTATCCACAGGGTAGCCAAGAGCTGAGGTGGTCTCGAGACAGTTAATAACAAACATAAAATAAGCTGGTGTGGTAGGTTTATCTGCTTTGCCTTTTTCTTTTTTGTTTAACTGTTCACACAAAAGTTCAATAAGGAACTTTAGAGCCAGCGCTTCACCTTGCTTGTTTCAACGCATAGCTAAAGTAGGAGCAAGTTTTAGAGGCGCTAAATATCATTTTGTGATATCATAAAATTGTTTCCAGTGCATCTATCCTACTGTTTTCTGTGTGCCAATTTTGTGCAGTTTTTTTTTTTTAAATGACTGAAAGGATACTCTGCATTCCTATATGTGGGATCACTGCTTTGTGTTTAACAATGGTTGGGTAAAATGAAGACACATAGAACTCACATATTGGTTTTAGCTCATCAAGTCCTGGCTTCTGTAGTCTTACACTGAAGCTCTCTGGCAACAGATGCTGAATGTGCACTGCACAAATTGTGCTTTAACTGTCATGGTTTCATCCTATGGAATCCAGGGAGTTTTAGTTGGTTGTGGCACTAGAATTCTCTGAAAGAGAAGGCTAGGCATCTCACAATACTACAAATACCAGGATTCCATAGCACTGAACTATGGTAGTTAAAGCAATGTCAAATGGCATTATTTCTGCAGCGCAGATTCAACCTAAGTCACCGACTAGTTGTTCTGGGAACTAAGATGGAAACAGATTCTCAAGTATTAAAGAGGCCACTGAAGGAAGATATCAGTTTAATAACCTTATTGTGCCCACCTTTGCTTTAAGTCACCATGAAATCCACCTAGAGAAGTTCTGTGTGTAAGTGTGTAACTTTGATTGATTTTTGGAACTGCCTAATGCAAGGCAGAAATTTTTCATGTTGTTTGTCTGGATAGCAAATTAACTGTCTGATAGAATTCTCAATCTTGAGGAAGATATTGCATGAAGTCAGTACTCCTTTTTAATCTTGGCATTATCAAACACTTTTTCTACAGTAGACTAGAAAGTTGCTGGTAATAAAATTAAAACTAGGTCCCACCTTTAAGCCCCCTCCCTTTTAAAATGTGACTCTTGGAAAATATTAATTCAGTGAAATTTGCCTAGCTGTTATTATACTTACTCACTATAATATTGATTTAAAATGAAAACCTTACGGGTAAATCAGATTTAATGTCACTATTTTCAATGATTTTCAGTATATAGTTTTATCTGAAGAAGTTGTGTTTAAAATGTATGGGCATAATAATTCCGCTGTTAATTATCAATACAAAATATATAGTCACCGTTATGTATTACATAAATATAAAGATATGAAATGCAAAGGAGCTATATATTTTTTGATAATAGTTCTAAAGTGCTTAGTTTAAATTAATAGTGAGCAATTTGCGTTGGCAGATGTTTTAAAAGATTCTTTTGGTAAAAATTACAGGCCTCTGTTATGCTTAATCTGGCATGGCTGTGAAGGTTATGAACTGAATGTATTATGTGAAAAATACAGCAGAGTAGCCCCAAGAACATTTTAGAAATAAGATTTTAAAACTGCTGTTTTTCTTGCACTTTTAATAGAACTGAGAATAGTAATTATTCAGTTTAAATGTAAAATAAATCAACAAATGTTTGCAAAATAACTAAACCACAAATTTCAATCATTATCACTGGGAGCAGAACTTTTATAAGTAATCCCACCACAAACAACAATAAAACAAAATGAACTCTCTGTTTTTTACAATACAGAGACAAACTGCAGACAATAGAAAGATAATGTAGGGTCATGCTTACAGTGTTAGACTAGGACCAGGAGTGTGTGTATGTATTTCATAGGATTTTCTTAAGCAAAAAATACTCATAAGAGGTTTGCTTATAATCCACAGCACCTACCATTCTTTGGCAGTCCCCATCCATGTATTAACCATGCCTGATTAGAAGGGATTTGGTTCCTGCAGAGTATACAGATCTCTTCAGTTCAAAGCCCTTCTTCACCTTGAAGTTATCTGAGCAACAATGAACCAGTCACAGTGACTTCATCCAATCTGCCTTACAGTGCTGTTGTGAGTTTTTTGGTTTGTTATATCATCCAAACGTACCCACTATGTCATGTGAAATGGTTGCATTAGAACCCCAATTTAGAAACTGGAAAAAGTGAATTTCATTTTTGACATCTCTGCTATCTCATCTTAATTATTTCATTGGGTTGGATCCAGAAATAGTCAGATTCAAGCAGATTTAATGGGGATATTAGTGTGACTATGTCAGGAGAGAAAACACTGAGTTTTGCTATAGAAAGAATATTGAAATGTATCAGGTCATGGGTTCCTTTTTTTTAAAAAAATCTGAATACAGTTCTATGTGAAAGTATGTTACATTGTTGAATTAAGGAATTTAGGCTGTTACTGGGGCTTCCCCACTTTCTAACCTATTTCAGTTATTATTTTTCTTGAAATTATTTTAACATACACCTGCATTTCAATATACTGAAAAACATTATTATCAGTATTATCTCAGTAATGTCAGTATTTAACTTCCCACGTCTGCATGTAAAGATTTTTAAGTTGTTTCCCAAATGTCAGGATAGAAATCTATTTCTAAACTGATAGGTTATGACACATATTTTAATGGATTATAACAGCAAACAACTATATCTCATATAATGATATGTTAGAGAATCTTAAAGTATGTAATTAAAATATCTTCCTCGATGCATGAGTGGGAAGATAATAACAAAGATAGTTTATTTTGAGTGCATTAAACTTTAGAAAAATAATATATACAGCAATTTACAAGACTGAGCTCACTGTTTCTCAGCTATGAACCAGAATCCCACATGTGTAACAGCTTTTTATTTTCATCTGCTAAATTAAATTAATGAAAGTTGCATAGGCTGTTGTTTTATGAAGTTCCTTGATTCAAGAGGTCTATTTTAATTGGGACTAACAAATGGATTTAGGCCTATATGACGTAAAACCTTTATTTATTTATTTATTTATTGACATTAAAAATTTTGAGGTCTCAAAAAGATCACAGGATCTAGGTAACAACACTTATTCTAGATGGCAATAACAGGAAGACCTGTTATCGAGATCACACACTGATAGATGAAGCCTATGTAATTTGTTTTACAGTGCTCATATTTCATATGTATGGAGCCTAAGCTCACTATGAAGTTAGAAATGACTTGTGGTTATTGTTTACAGAATTATACTCTAATTATTAGAACATACTAGTCATCATTTTCACACTAACAAAATCAAGAAAGTAAATCAAAAAAAGTTACAATATTTCTCCAACAGCACCACCATGCTGAGCCTATATAATAGGGAATAAAGAGGTTCATTTGCTATTATGGATGCATCACACATACAAGCTCAGCTAAACTCAATATGCAAGAACTTGCCTTTGATGAACCAAAAGCCACAAAAACCTGTACTTCAAGAGGAAGAAGGGTGAATGATATCTGCTGGTTTATTTTTCATGATTAAATTATATGAAAAATATGTCAGAATGTGAGTGGATCTTACTGGAGTGGATTTTATCTCATTTATTCATCAATAGATATGCTGAGCCCTCTGTTTTCCTTTTGTGCGACTTTCTATATGTTTGATACTGACTACCAAATTATTCTAATCCATCTGTGTAGTCAAGCAAATATATTGTTGGCCTTAGAAGATATGATTTCAAGCACCATGTCTGTCATGGCCTCATGAGATAGTCTTAAATTGATTTCTTATTCCAGTTGGGACTAGCCAATGGAATTTAGATCTGTATTTGTAAAATGTCCTTCCAAGTAATGTTCTTCATAAAGGCTTGAAGACCTCTTCTTTTCATAGGATTATTTTACCAATGTCTGTGTCTAGATTTGGTGTACCAGTTTGATGTTACTGATGGTTTTGCACTGTGTTGAACCATGTTTTAAACGGTTTGTTGACTGTAAGTATTTTTAATTTTTTTACATTTAAAAACTAATCTGTTTTATACCATACAATATTATTGGAAATGTGATTTGATTGTGCTTTCTCCCTGTAAGAGGAATATGTCTTGGAAGTTAGCCTATACAAAATGGATAAATAAGTAAATGCATGCATAAATACAGATCATAAAACACTCTTTAATGTCTACAAAAATAATATAGGTTGGAAATGTTGAGATCAAGACCATTTATTTTTAAGTCTGCATTTGAAACTGGATGTCTTACAATGCAAGAAACACTTAGTTTGCAAGTAACATCCACTCATGTTTGAAAATCAATACACTGGGAATTTCTTCACATCACATGGTGTTGTCAGCTTTCCAAATCACCCTTCCATTTCAAATTTCTGGAACTCTACTTGAACTAATGTGAGTATGGAACACCCTGGGGTCTTTACCAATTCAGAAGCCTAAGAAACTCCTGAATCAAACCATCTGAAATGCCTCTAAATGTCTCATTAATAACAATAACCTCACAATAAGAAATCATAAGAGTCTGGAGAGCAAGGTGGGAAAGTCAAGTTGTTTCCCTCCATTCTGTGGAAGAATTTAGTCACAATCTGTCACCAATAATTAACATTTGAGACCCTTTCTTTGTCAAAAGGGTGTATTTTAGTTTTTGGTAGAAAGATTAATCATACAGAATCTTCTGTGTTTTACTTTAGTTCATTCTTCAGGTCTGAAAATTCATCTTTAATATTTTTGGCTGCAGAATATCTAATTATGTGGGTTTGATTTTAATTAGTGCTTTGATGGATGATATAGACAACTAGCTCCTGACCTTTCCTGATATACCAAGAAAGGGGAAAAGATAAAGGCATGCTTACTTCTACAAGGAACTTGCTACAAATGAACATGTGACCCTTTGTGGATCCTAAAGTTTTTTACTTTACAAGTAAGCTATTCAATATTTTTCTTGATAAATATAATAGATGCACTTGCTTCTTGAACAAAGTAGGAAGTGAATATGAATGAAAATTGATTGGGAGTTCCTGCACGGCAGGGGTTGGACTGGATGACCCTTGTGGTCTCTTCCAACTCTAAATTTCTATGATTCTATGAAAATGTAAAATACACAAAGAAATGACCAGATTTACAATGTGGTGGGTATGTTAATCCAACAAATTGATTATCTGGCCTTAGATAAATAAGGTCTTCTTGAGATTTGCAAAAATATTCAGTATCCTTCAAACATAGTGGGTTGGAGCAAGAAATCAATGAACGGGGTTCTTCCAATGGCAGTGGTGGTACCTGTAATAATAAGGAGTAATGTTTCGACAATTTCCTTCTCCTTTCTGAGATTCCAAAAGTCTGCTCCAAACAGTTGGGATACCTTCCAAAACTTCAAAGTTAATGGTACTGGGGGCTGAAGAGGAGCAAAAGAGAATCACCAGAGAAATTGGCTCCCCAGTTTCTGATCCATGGGAGCTTCCATTTAGCACAAGAGGAGAATCTACTTGATCTACCTTGTTTTTATGATTTTTTTTTAAATTACTATCTACTTTCCTATCTCTCAAAAGTAAGAAAAATTCAATTACTAGAACAGGTTCATTGAGCTGAATCAATGTGGCTTACATAAGTGGCATTCAGAAACAGATTCAGTAAGATTGTTCTAGTTGGAACTAGCAATTGGATTTAGTCCAGTCTTTTCCAATCAGCAGCATGAAGCAGATCATGATCTAGGACTTGAACAGTGCAATAGTCCTCTTCCACCATGTAGTGGGAACCCACCAGCACTTCCCTGGCACTTAGCCATGAAGAATTTTGCCCTCCCTGCTGAGTGGCTGGAGGGCAATGAAGGGCTCATCTTGATAATATCACTGCTGTGTCTTTTGCAGCCTGGCCTGCCTTCTTAAGGCTAAGAAGGCTGGGCCTCAGCCTCTTTACCACTATTCTGCATCCTGTTCGCATTCCCATAGGACTGTGCTCTGCTAGTCACCCTCAAGGGTGACCGTGGTTTTTAAAAGTGTCTTTATTGTCCTTGGACATAGTTTTTCCCCCACTGCATGTTATATGGGATTTAGCGCTAACTTTCACTTCTCTGTGTTATGCTGTCAGGACAGATCCAGTGAAGGCACTCTTTTATCTAAAATGTCTGACATGCTTCCAAAAGCACATAAAAGTGAAGGAATTCTAACTATATGCTTCTCATTGCCAGCTGGCCTGATAGGGGAAATGAGATCAGTCTTTGCCCCAGATTCACAGGCCCTTCAATAGTGCTAACCAGCACCACTTTGGGGGAATTGCCTAAGTCCTTCTGTTTTCTTCATGGATTCAAATGATGTCAAACCATGGTTCTGAGCCAGTAGGTCAACCCTTCAGAAAGTCTTAGCTTAAGCAGTCATACCACAGTCTCATGCCTGCATGTCCCATTTGCTGCCGTGTTGCAGATTCTTCTTGTGTAATAAAGGTGATACCGTATTACTGTTGTCTGGCATCATTTTTTCAGGTGGAGAGGCAATCCAATTACTGCACAGTTTTGGACACACACACACAGTGAAGGTGTCCCTTGTTATGCTACAACTGTAATGTAAAGTAGTTATACCTTACTTATTGTAGGATAAAAAGAATTTCCTACGCTGCAAATAGCAGGTTTATTAAAAACAAACATTTCATATTTGTATCTAGGATAGTTTGAAGTGAAAAATCTTTCATTGTTCCAAGCAATGTTTTTTTATATATATCCACACTATTAGGATCAAGAATTTTCTTAGTGACTATTTAATCACTCATAATACTTGATTATTAAATTTCACACAGAATTTATATTCACGGGGTAGAATTCAAAGACATAGCTGTGTTAGTCTGGAATATCAGTACACAAAGGGATCTTGTAGTACCTTTGACACTGAGTGAAAGACATTGCAGCATAAGCTTTTGTAGACTTTGGGGCAAAACAGACAAAGCCAGATTGGGGCTGCAGTAACTGTATGCCGTGGCCCCAATCCGCCTTTTTGCCAGCCAAAAAAGAAGTGGCAAACAGCTGCTCCTTTTTGCACTGGAAAAATGCTGGCTTTTCGGGCCTTCTGCAGCTGTAAGGCAGCTTTAAGGCACCCTGGCGGCATGCGGCATTTAAAAGCTGTGCTGCTGGAATACCCAGAAGTTGGCCCATGTATGGGCAGCTAGGCAGCATGAAGCCAGCTTCCAGACGTTTAGGGGGCATGCGTTATTCCAAGCAGGCAGGAAGGCAGCACAAAGGGGCTGTCTGTTTTGCCTCTTGATATACTTCCTCAGATACATGCATCTGAGGAATTAGACATGGGGTCTGTACGCAAGGACCAAAAGGTCCATGTTCCCCTCAGCTTCGTGTTGTCCTGTCCAGACAATGCAGGCAATTGTCTTGGCCAGTCCTCATCCTGATCCAATGGTCTTGGACTGACCCTGGCCCAAAGGGACCTTAATCCCCAAAAAAGACTGGCTGTTTGGCATGAAGTTTCCAGGAGGTTCCCCCAAATCTATGACAGCTCATGCTACAACATATTTCACTCAGTTCTTTGCATAGAGTATATGGTTTTATCCCATATTATCATCACAACAACCTTTGAAGCTAGATATGTTTATGACAGCTTAAACATCATTATGATGGCTTAAACAAGGACATCCATTGAGCTAAATGACTTAGAAGGGATTTTACCTCCCAGTGTTACTAATTAAAATGTTGGCTATTGGAACACATCTACAAATATTTTATTATGTACATCGGGCAGCATTATCTCTTTGATTATTCACTTCTGCTTGCAAATATATGAGAACATCCTCACCCACCCACCCACCCCCCAAAAAAAAGAAAAGAAAGAAAAAGAAAGAAAAAAAAGACATGGAATATGTCATTTGTCATCTCTCAAATTTGCATTTGCAAAGAATAATAGCTCTGCAAAGCTGGCAAAGTATTCAGTCACACAATTTTGGGAGGAGGGGGTTGGACTTCTCATCAAGGTCTTTCATCTGGTAGCACAACTCCTGGACTCAGACCACAAATGTTATAACGAACACTGACATGTTAGAAATCAATTAGTTTTATTATTTGATGTATGTTTCCAATTTAAACAATGTAGCATTTTAATGGTTGTGCAATTTCGAACAAGTATGGGTTTTTTTGGTTGTGTATTGCTAGCACTAAAGTTGAATTACGTAATGGATTAAAAAACACTTCCTGCAACATTATTTGCTGAAATTGGTTGAAAGTGTAACATATCAGCCATTACCTAAAGTAATAGCCAATTTGGAGGGGTGGGGGTTAGAAACCATAATTAATGGTTTATTGCCGGCTCCAGTTAATTTTTTAAAATTAAATAATGTGTTTGAAAAAACTACTGTCACTAAGCTGCCATCCATAACTGCAGGACTGAAATTAGTTATGGATCTTATAAAGTATATCAGGGTTTTGGCAACTGGTGGTATGGAAATCAGAAATAACAAAATTAAAGAAAGATTGGACATATGTCAGAATAACCCAGATGTAATGCTATTGTGGTTGAAAATGCATGATTTTCAAAACAACTATTTGTCAGTAAAAATGGGGGTTGGGTTATAATAAAGTCCAATAAAACTAGAATATGTTAGATTAATGAGAATATAATTACAATTAAAAGGTGGAGTTATAGATTCACAGGCTCTTTGCAGACTTACTGAAATTAAATGCATCATTTTGTGCAATATTTCACACCCAAATTTCCTATGGGGCTTTAGGATAGAAAGTTTAGAGGGATGAAAAATCATCTTTTCTCAGATAATATTTCACATTGTCATTCTTTTTTGCACCACGCAATTGGAGAACTTTAGTTACTATATATTGTAATGGTATTTTAGCTCTAAAAGTAGTTTTCCAGTCAGTGTTCTTGGCCTTTCAAGGAGACAAACTGTTTTTCTTTCCTCTAAATGAGCACAATAAAATGGGCAAGCTGTCTGGGGGCGGGGGAGGGGGGGGAGAGCAGACAAACTGTTGGTATAAAGCTCAATAGGAAAAAAAATGTGATACAGACAAAAGGAGAGCTAAAACATGTTTACAGTATACGCTACCATTTATTCTACAGGTCAGCCTACACGGGAAGTGTTTCTTCCCATCACTATAATCATTAGAAGCTGTTCAAACTCAAACCTGCTCTGACTTCTCCAGTGAACCTTTAAAAAAAGGAACAAAGAGAGGAGCCAGAACATACCAAAAAGTTGGAAAAATAATAATCCTCTATCACTGAGCATATACATTTTGCCAGTGTTTCTGACATTTATGGCTGAGTCCAGACATCTTTACAGAGGGGGATTAAATGTATAATGTCTAACTAGGTACAGACGGTGAAATCAAGGTTTATAAACATAATGGGCATGCTAAAGTGTTCCAGGAGTGACCTAATATACACAAATAGCTTCTACACATGTTCTTCTCCATTCACTTTGATGGAGGCTTCAGCTGTATGTGTAAAGGTGTATGAGCCCTGGTGGCACAGTGGTTAAATGCCTGTACTGCAGCCACTCACTCAAAACCATAAGGTTGTGAGTTCAAGACCAGCAAAAGGGCTCAAGCTCAACTCAGGCTTGCATCCTTCCAAGGTCGCTAAAATGAGTACCCAAATTGTTGGGGGCAAGTAACTTATAGCTGTAAACTGCTTAGACACGCCTTAGGCAGTATGGAGCGGTATATAAATGAAGCTGTTTGTTGAAATGGCTACCACTCCATTAAAATGAACTGAGAAGTGTTTGTGAAGGTGGGTGAAACACTATGGAGATTATCATATGGGAAAAGAACGTCCTTTCCCCATCTTTATTGCGTGATTGTGCAAAGATTATCAGACAACACTGCACTTATCTGGTCATTATCCCATTACTGAAGTGGAATTGTCTGCGATCGTGTGAAAGACGTCCCGCTTACTCTGTCATTGTTCCATCAGTGAAGCAGAATTGTCCTGTCATTTTTCATTAACGCAAGTTTCTGTTATTCAAAAGTGACACAACAATTCCACTTCATTGACGGGATAAGGAGGCATGTGTGATTTTTTTTGTGCGATAAGAATGAGAGCAATTACCCCTATCTGATAATCTCCTTTATGTTTGTGTGCGTATTCAGATTACCTAAATGCAATTTATCTGTTCTTATTTTTATTATGTCCAAAATAAATTAAAACCTCATGAGCCAATTTGCAGAATCATTTTACCCAATCAGACTACAGAGAGCAATATAAAGATGTAAGACAGTGTGGTGCAGATGTTTGTGTTAGGGTTCAAATCCCTCCCCCCCATCCAGCCATGTAAAGCCACTGGGTGACCTTGGGCAAATCACACCCTCTCAGCTTCAGATGATGGCAATGGCAAACCCACACTGAACAAATCTTGCCAAGAAACCCCTGTAGTAGGGTCGCCATAAATTGGAAATGACTTGAAGGCACACAACAATAACAACAACCAGACTTTGGCATGTGTGATGGGTAGGAGAAAATATAAAGTGTCAATACATCTGAGAGAAAAATTCAGAAGGTATCGTTATTTTAAAAAAAGAGATGCTGTTAAAAACAACTTAATTTGTTCCTTTTCCAGCAAAAAATATTAAACTGGAGATGGAATTAATCCTACCCATTCTCAGCCTCAGATATGATAGTATGTGGTACTATATTTCACAGTAGGAAGGTTTTTCTGAAGGCTGCCACTTATCACCTGCCCATGCTCCTTCTAATTATACACATTTTGGTTTGAAGAACCAAGATCTTTATTGATAATAATTTAAACTCTCACTTGCTTGGCACCTGCTACAGATCAATAGCAGATAGTTAAGTGGATGAAAAGGCTAAATATGATTGTCATTTACATTGCAAGGTCTCCCCCTCCCCACCACCTTCAGCTTTTAGAACATCTCATTTTGGAATACTAAATTCTGGTTCAGGTACACAGTTGCTGCACATTCTGTTCTACATTAAAGATCTGTCATTTTTAAGGCCAAAACACAAGGATAAGTTATAGTAAAAACTAACATGAAACGTGCAATTTTACAGATTCTATTGCTGGTGGCCATACATCTTTGATGGCAAAACTACATTGGTTGTAGCACCATAAAAATCAATAAATATTAACCTTTTTCTGACACTTTCTGCACAGATGCTTTATCAATTGCTGTCAGTTGATACAGCAGTTGGCTGTATACTATATTTTTTCAGCTAAGAATCTATACCAAACTTGAAAATCAATGTAGATTAACAAGCCTTTTAATTCAAAAATTACTTGTGGCCTTTCAGTCCCTAGTGTAAAGATTAAAACAAAAAAAAGTAGTCATGTTGTATCACAAATTCACTTAAGATGCCTTCAGGAGAAATTACCCAATTTGAAAGAAACCTGACTGGCTTTACAATCTTTTGTAACAAAGAGTAAATCAAATGTTGAGTTGTAAGCAAATTTTTACATAACTTGCCATGGGTAAAAATATATTATCTTTGGTAAAAAAGTAAAAAATATTTTTACAAATTCTTTAACATCTTTCCTTTACCATGTGCCACTCTTGTACAGATATTACTAAGACCTGCTTCCAGGGATATTTTCTTCCAACAAAACGATTGTTATTTTACTCACTAAAAGAACCTTTTTTCTTGCCCTAAATGAAAAGATCTTAGAGTGGTATACAGATAATATCAATACTAACAGGTTAAAATAATTTAAAACAATAAAAATAATCTGAGCAGATTAAAAATGTATTAAACAGATTAATAAATTAAAACTGACTGAAATATTAAAACAATTTAAAACCATGTGCATAGCATTTGAAGCAAAACAGTGATGACCAAAGTCTTTAATAAATAGCCATTTTTTTACTTGGCACCTAAATGAAACTTATATTGGTGCCAACTGGGCCTTCAATGGACCAAAAGTTACTTTTTGGACACTTGGATTTGGAGTGCACGCTATATAACTGCTTTTAAAAATTTTACTCCACCTTTGTAGACAATTCCACAAATGTACAGTCAGCCCACACCATATGCGGGCTTTCCTTACACAGCTTTCAGCTTACGCTGAAGCTGTGATATAATTAAATGAATGATGTGCATGGCCATGGGACACACACTGTGCTGCATGCATATGCCCCATTGTTTTTAATGGGCTGTGAGCATACACAATTTACCCTTCATTTGGGGGTGGGGATCAGGAACAGACCCCCTGCATGAGGAAAGAGCTGACAGTACTTAGAACAGCAGTCAAGGTACCTAATATTTTTACCACTCTGCAAGGAATGGCAGCCCACCCCACAAAGTTCAGAATCTCCCTTATGGCAAATTTAAACAAAAGATTCATGGGAATTGGCTTCCTCTATATTTATTTCAGCTATTGTTTCATCAAGTAATTGGCCACATCCCCTAGAAATTCTGCAGCAACATTCTGGAGTTCTTTGTACTGACGTCTCTTACGTACTGAATCTTTTTCTCATGGCTGTTTGTTTGTATACAACTGGTACAGAATTTACCATTAGAACTACAGTGGTTACATCTTCTCCTTCCTTAGAAAGTGAATGAAAGATTCTGTTTCAGAGCAGCTGTCTGTTTCTGATGTGGGCTAGATGATTTTTCAACAGATACTACTCTAATCACTGGATGACATTTAATGAAAAATTAGCAGAACTGAAAAAGGGGGCATACAGGCCTGGAGTTAAAAAAAAAAAAAAAGGATGGTGAATTCCAATGCATTCAATTGGCCCGCCTTGCTGCAAATCACTGCAGATTGTTTCCTGTCCTCCACCCCATTGTTCCTGGTGTATGCTGTTTTTCGTGCTTCATTTTGTTCTGGTTCATATTCAGTATTGGTACTGTCTCTTGTGTGAGTTCCAAATATATGAGCTGAGTGCTTCACAACCATAGTTTGTTGTGTGTAAACATCATTTTCATACACTCCTCTCCTCTTTCAAGCAAAGAAATCACTTCAACATGGAATTAAGCCCAGTTGCTAGGTACAATACCTCACTATGAAAATAATGCATGAAGAGGGCTAAAGAGAGGTACCTATATAGTTCACAGAAATTCATACATAAGTAGGCATACATCTTTGCTTCAGTAAACAGCGAATTGAAATGAATGCACTGAACAAAACCCATGCAAGTAGGAAAACTGGGTTTGTGAATTACTGAATTAGAAACTCAGGGGCTGTGCGCACCGACCATTATGGCCAGCCTCAAGGGTGGAGTCGGGGTGTGACATCCACATGAGTCACATCCCGACTCTGGCCCAGGGCGGCATGACACCATACACCACTCCACACTTTGTGCAGCATCACGGTACTCCTCTGGTGCTGCATCCACATGACATGGCATCAAAGAACACCTTAAAACTGTGGCACTGTGGCTATCACATTCTTTTCAAGGTGCAAAAAGGAGCTGCTTTTTGAGGCTCCTTTTTGTGCCCTGGAAAGGCCAGATTGGAGCTATGATGTGTGGTTGCTGTGGTCCCAATCTGGCGCAGCTGGAGGTGGCTGTACAGCCCCAAAATGATCTATAGTTTAGAGTATGTGTGGCTTATTTTAAGTAAGAACACAAGCTCAATTAAGACATCTGAAAATTAGAAGTGCAAAAGATGTCTCTTTCATTTGATGATTCTGTTATGTTGGCCTGATTTGGACTTTTAGTCTCTGCCTAGCTAAACCATATTTTAAACAGCTGGAAACAAACAATGAATTGGACGTCACCTGTTTCCTGTTCACTTCTTCATCTCTTTCATTCAGGCTTAATGAAACTACTATAGGTAAAGTTTCCCTTATTTGGAATTCTGAAATCCAAAATATTCGAAAATCTAAAATTGTCCACATGGGTGGCTGAGATAGTGACACCTTTGCTTCTGGTGCTTCAGTGTACACATATTTTGTTTTATGAACAAGATTATTTAAAATATTGTGTATAAAATTAACTTCAGGCTATGTGTGGATGGTGGATGTATGCGAAACATAAATAAATTTCATGTTTTGACTTGAGTCCCATCTCCAAGATCTATCATTATGTATTTGAAAATATTCAAAAATCCAAAAACTCCAAACTCCAAAATACTTCTAGTCCCAAACATTAAAGATAAGGGACACACAACTTGTATTAGCTGTTATATCTAAAATGGGAAATATTGTTTACTAATCAAATTCTAAAGCTACAGTTTGACAATGGTTAATAAACTGACATTAAATCAGAACTTTGTGTTTCAAGACATAAAGACTAAGGTCTGCACAAACTGGCAGGAAGGAGCAGCTTGAAGCTGCCCCTTCCAGAGATGCCTTGGGGCTGTGGCAACCACGTGCTGTGGGCCCAAAGGCGCCCTTCTACCACTGGCCCAAATAGGAAAAGTTCCACTCCTATTTGGGTTGGGTTTAGGCTGCCTTAGGCATCCCCGGCTCAACTTCCAGGTGCTCCAGTGGCATATGGTGTCAAAATGCCACCCCCCCCACCCCGGAGCATCTTGAAGCCACCCCATCTGATTGGCTGGGTGGCTTCTGGGAGTTTTAGGGGTCTGTGGCCACCTAGAAACCACCTTTTCTGGCTAGTCTGTTCCATGCCTAACTGTGGTTTAATTTAATCAGGATATAAGAGCTCAGAAAAGGAAGAAAGGGAAGAAAGTAGAGGAGACATTATAATTTATTCTCTGCTGAGCAAACCTCAAATTAAGTATCAAACTCACCCTTGAAACCCTCACTCACTGCCATTTCTATCCAAGCAAGGATTGTTTCTGCTTTCTGCCTAACATATGGTTCCCAGAGAGATTCACAAAATACAATTCAAGTACAGAATACACAATTGTCCAATACTTGGTAGAGTCCAAAGTGATGAAGTGGACTTTACTGCACAAGATCTTATGCCATAATGTTTTGTCTTCTAATTGCCATAAGACACATTTATGTTGCTGCTGCAGACTAATTATACATCATAATTCAAAGATATGTAGGCCACAGGGAGTCAGAAATTCATTTGCTAGCAGAAATCCCTTTTAACAGCGGAAATGCCATTTTGCTAGCAGAACCCTCCTCTATCTGCTAATCTCAAAGATTTGCCAGCAGAACAATCTGCTGTAAGAACTGCTCTGCTAACTAAAATCTGATGGCAGAAGAGCCAAAAGGGGGAGCAGAGAAGCAGCAGGTGGTGGGGGAGAGACCTGAGTTATTCTAGAGTTATTTTCCAGACACAGGACACAGCCACTTTACTAGCACAAGACAGACTGAGGACGATAGTCCTAAGTAATTTTGAATACCCCTTGGTTGTGTGTTTATGTGTGTGTTCTGGATTCAGTACAAATAGTCGAACGTTAGTTCAGCTGGCACCTGATAATCTTTGCCATTTAGGATTGCATTCTGCACAGGTACTCCTCTGCAAAAGATTCACTTCAGAGATTCTTTGCAGCTATAAGAGTTGCCTTATTTGCCACATTTTCATCATTAATTTTCAATGAAGCGACAGTAAGGATAGTTCTATGCTTGCAAAGCATGTAGTGGTGCTTCCCTTGTCACTGAAATTAATGGGCTAGACCTCCCAAACACTTGCACATTGAAACACATACAGAATTTGAATGCGCAGCATTGCATATATGTGATTGTTCTTTTAGCTGAACAGGATTACAAAATAAAAGTGACTAACCTGTGCAGTTCTGGCTCTGATGAATAATATATAACAAAGAATAAAATTGTAGATGTTAAGACTTCACCAATAAGTTAGATTTAAATTTCATTTGAAAAGTCAACATTAGACACAGAATGATCTATAGGGAAATAAGTAACTGCTTTAAGAAGCATGATGTTATGTCAGTGGAAGCTAAACTCAAATACACTAAAAGCTTAATTATCATATTCTCTGAAATTTGACTGAAGAATAGAACAAGTTTATATTTGTCATTTCTTTCAATAGCTACTGTTTTACTATTATTATTCAAATAGAAATGTTCATTCTGCCAGTCAGTGTCAGAAACAATCTTATTTTCTTCTAGAACATTACAGTGTTCTTAGTGTGGGTTCACAAAATTTCCAAGTTGCATTTTCTATTTTTCCAAGGTACAATTAACTAATCGTTTTTCTTTATCAAGGCCTTTTCACATGTGACATTTGGCAAGGTTTCCCCTCAGCAATTTCTGGTTCAGCAGCAATGCCAAGATCCCCGAATTGAAACCATAGTGTTTTGAATGTTTTCCCCCCAATCAAATCACCAATGGTGCATCCTGATTTTAAATGCAACTGTTAATGGAGCTTGGCACAGGCTGAAAAGCATTTTCTCTCAAGTGTTATGGGGATGAAGATGGTCAGCACAGGTTATTACCTTGAGGCTATCCCAGAGCGAATGCTGCTGTATGTGTTTCTGGCTCTGACTTGGTTCCGTGAAAGAAAAAGAAAAAATCAAGTTTAGCTCAAGAAAGCACTGTCATTCTGGCCCAGAAATTGCAAGGATGCAAGTATCTAACACTGTTAGACCTGTAGAAAACCCAGTGAAATCTCCACAAGACCATGATAAATTGCAGGAGAGGAAGAAGAGACAACAAAGGCTATGGGGCTTTAAAATACAGTAGAATGAGCATGCCTGTACTGTGTCTTTCTTACATTCAAAGGATCGTTTTCATAAGATTCTTACAGAATTAGATTTTTTTACTATTTAATAATAATAATTATTATTATTTCTTACCCACCCCTCTGAGCAAGCAATCAGGGCAGGGTACAACATGTTAAAAACATATACAGTTAAAATCCTCCAAAGATACCTACCTCCCTCCCCTTAAAACAGTATTAAACTAATGATAATTAAAAGAATCAAGATTTAAAATACATTCATTCAAAGTCCCCTGTAAGTGGCCGGATGGGGGCGAGGTGGGTGGGTGGGGGTCATCAGGCAATGGGAAATTAGTTACTGTCCGGGAAGGCCTGCCGGAAGCGTCTTGATTGTTTTTTTAAAGCTTTCCAAGGTTGTAATAAGACGCATCTCATCCGGCAGGTTGTTCCACAGCCTGGGAGCAATAGCAGAAAAGGCCCTCTGGGAGGTCTGGCACAACTTTGTTTTTATAGGCTGAAGCAGATTCCTCCCGGAGGACCGAAGTGTGCGTGGGGGCTCATATGGGAGGTGGCGATCTCTAAGATAAGTTGGACCCAAGCCATGTAGGGCTTTAAAAGTCAAAGTCCGCACCTTGTACTGTGCCCAGAAACTGATCGGCAGCCAGTGGAGGGATTTAAGCACTGATGTTATATGCTCTCTCCTCGATGTTCCAGTGACTAGCCTGGCTGCCATGTTTTGAACCAGTTGAAGTTTCCGGGTTAGGCACAAAGGTAGCCCCAAGTAGAGTGCATTACAGTAATCCAGATGTGAGGTGACCAGCGCATGTACCACAGCCTCCAGGTCCTTCATCTCCAGGAAAGGGTGCAGCTGGCGGATCAGCCGAAGCTGATAACAGGCACTTCTGACCACCGCATTCACCTGACACGTCATGTGAAGTGATGAGTCTAGAAGTACCCCCCAGATTGCGAACAGAGTCCTGTGAGGAGAGTGTGACTCCATCCAGGACTGGAAGATGTATTCCCAGACCTGGTTTTGGGCCGGTGACTGTCAGTACCTTCGTTTTGTCAGGATTTAGCCTCAATCAATTTTCCCTCATCCAATCCATTACCGCTGCAAGATAGTCAGTGAGAGGAGAGACGCCATCTGAGATCTGAGCAGATGATGTGGTCATGGAGAGGTATATCTGAGTGTCATCAGCGTACTGATGACACCGAGCTCCATGCCTCCGTATGATCTCACCCAGCGGCTTCATATAAATATTAAATAGCATCGGGGACAGGATGGCGCTCTGAGGGACGCCACAATTTAGCTTGATTTTAGAGGAGCAGCTGTCCTCGAGCGTCACCCTTTGGGACCTGTCAGAGAGGAAGGAACGGAACCACCGCAAAGCAGTGCCTCCGATACCCATCCTCCCCAACCGGTCCAAAAGGATGGCATGATCTATCGTATCAAAGGCCGCTGAGAGATCCAAGAGCACCAGCAGGGTCGCACTACCCCTGTCGATACTCAAGCGGAGGTCATTTGTCAGAGCAACCATGGCAGTCTTAACTCCATATCCTGCTTGGAAGCCGGTTTGAAATGGATCAAGAAAGTCAGCTTCATCCAAGACAGCTTGGAGTTGTGAGGTGACTGCTCTCTCGATCACCTTGCTTAGAAACGGCAGCAAGGAAACTGGTCTGTAGTTGTTTCTGTCCAGGGGATCAAGGGAAGTTTTTTTCAGGAGAGGCTTTACAGCCGCCTTCTTTAGACAAGGTGGAATGGTGTCTTCCCTGAGGGATGCATTGACAGGAATGTCTTCAATGTATCCTCTCCTGGGGCGACCAGTCATGATGGACATGGATCGAGAGATCAGGTCGTCTTCCTCACGCGTCCAAGGAGCTTGTCCATGTCATCAGTACTGTACTTATATATAATAGATAATAGTTTAATAGATAATAGTTCTTTGAGAGCAAGCATGATGCAGTGCCTTGGTTGTTAGACTAGGATTTTGGAGGGCAGGGTTCAAATCACCACTCAGCCATGGAAACCCACTGAGTTTTCTTGGGCAAGTCACATTCTCTGAGCCTCATCAGAAGGCAATGGCAAACCTCCTCTGAAGAAAATTTGTCAAGAAAACCCCATGATAGGTTCACTTTAGGGTCAACAGAAGTCAGAATGACTAAAAATTACACAACAAAAAAGTCAGGTTATAGCTCCTTGTTTATCTTGATTATCTTGATTAAAGGACTGAAAGGGAAAATATTTTATTTTCCTTAAGTGAATCTATTTTAGTAGAACCAGATAACAATGAAACAGAATTCAAACTTGTCCATGCACCACACATTGGTCATCACTTTCTTAGTAAGCCACAGTCCTACGAAATCTCTATTCCAACATGTCTAAAAAGTACAAACAAGAGAATGCATCTCAGAATGGCACTGAGATCATTCTACAGGTATCTATGATTCAGAGTCACTTTTATATGAATAACAAGCAGATGGAGTTATGGCAATCTTTCCAAGAGATGTGATCCTCTTGCCACAAAGTGTCTTTTTTCATATTCTAAGACCAAGACCAAGAGCCAGTTGAACAGTCACCATTATGGACATGGTGATTAACCTTCAGAAAACAATGGTTTTTTAAAATGACATTTTGTACTTTGCTATAGGAGCTATAAAATGGTCAAACATAATACTGTATAGTCCATTGTGAATACAATTTGGCAGAAAAGGAAAATGGCTCATGCAGTTCTAAGGATGGGGTCCCTAAAGTCATATGCGCTGCTTATCCATGGGCAAGAACTCCAGCACAGAGAACAAAGGCAATGTTAATGAAGGAACTGATGTCAGAAAGGTGAAAAGGTTATAGCAAAATTCAGTAACTTTTTGAAGCATGCCCACAGCCCATGGACTTTTGTTTTCTTTGATTACTAACTCTCCTTTTCATATCATAATCTTCTGCTTGCATAATCCAACCTGTCAAAAGATTGGGTTGGATGGGGAACAACAACAAGAAAAGCCAAGAATTATCATGTTATGCAATTCAGCACATGCCAAATAGACCAATCTATGGTTTATGACCATTTTCAGGAAATAGATTCCATTCACATCAGCAGAATGTATCCATTCTGTGAAGTGAAAGTGGGCAAGATCACTGCTTCTCACTTATACCCCACAACATTTCAGAGATGAAAACCAGGGCATGTGTGGCCAAAGAACATCAAGGGGGGTCAAGATGGCAACAGTTATTAAAGAATAACAGACAAGTTAGGAGAGGCTGGAGCAATTTCCTTTTGTCTGATCTGACTGGGAAGGGCAAGATTCTATCGTCTTCCGTTCCCTCTGCTAAGTCAACTGAGAGCAAACTATTTTTCTACTTTTAACTCAGTCTGCAGCAACTGAAGTAAGCTGAGTACAAAGGAGGAAATAAGAGAAAAACTGGATCATTTTTAAAGCAGCTGAAAACACTGAATTTGACAGAGGATTAAAGAGGATGGACCATGCCAAATTGATATAGTTGAAGGGTATGTTTACTTAATTAAGTAATCTACTCTAGCGATGGATTTCAACAGTGTCAGACACTTGTCATCTTATATGAACTCGACCTTGTTTTATTTTTGATTTAAAAAAAATCTATAACATACATATAACTACACATAAGCAATTTTAATATCCAGTTGCAACAAAGCTGGGCTGAAATGCTGGGTATTTTTGCCTTTTCCCTTCTTCCATTCAGCTGCAATATTTATGAACAATAAAATGGATCAAAATTATCAATGAACCATTGACTGAGGTTTCATGAAGTTTTTTTTAATGTTATACTACTGACAGAAAAGTCCAAGAAAAAAAAAAGTAGAGGACCTTGAATTAATTCCTTCCCGTTTTCTACTAAGATGTCTGGAACTTGGAAATAACAATTATCATGGGACTGTTACCGCCAGGTGGTGATGAGCTCTTGCAAAAAAGGGAATACCTGGGGGGGGGGAGGCGGAAACGTATGTAAGGAGGAAAACAATCAGCTTTAGGCAGCCTAATTTTCTAGTAATATAAGTTTAAGGCAATCTATATAGGCCACATGAAGCCAAGCATCTTTCTTTACAGCTAGGGAAACATTTATGTAAGGTTTTTATTTCAAGCACATGCTAAAATTACTATTCTGCCCAAGAGAGGAAAAGGACTCTCTGCCAATCAATATGACATGCAATTGAAAGACTGACACTAATAGCTATTACTAGAGTGAACCTGTTTGAAGCTGAGCTGCTGCTGCTTACCCATTTCCTTTATATAAAGCATACTAGCTATCAAAAATACTGTTTTATATACCTTGGAACCCAAGCAATATCCTGTTACTCTAGCAGCTGGTAGCTGTTTCCAGTACCTGCCCTAACAATAACAAGCCTTTTTTCAATCAATTTAAAATAAATAAACAAATAGCATTACAGTATCCAAGACAAGCATGACTTTGTAGGTCGCTTTGTAAAAATGACAGTGAAGTTACAACCAGAGAAAGCTGAAATGTAGTTTTAAAAAGACAGGACATATAGCCATTCTCAGGAGCTTATGGGTATATGGCATATGCAGAGTTCATTTGCTCTATACATTCACATGTGGCATATGATTAAAAGCTTTATTGGTACAAAGAAGTTGAATAATGGATTTAAATTGACTAGTGAAAATCTGTATTTAATATCCTCTTCCTCTTATTTATTTATTTAAGCTGCTTGAACTGTACATATGTAAGTTTTAGTAATCATAGACATAACTCCAGACAATTCTATTTTAAAAGCAATGGGGATATGAAACTGAAATGCAAAGGAAATGATACTTAGCAAAATAAGTATGAGAACTATATGTCAGTTATTTCAGTCATGGAATTTTATATCTTCCCTTGACATTCAACAACTACAGCTTCCACTTGGTAGAACAGTCATACCTTGATAAAAAAAAAATCATATAATAGATCATGCTATAACTTTTAGCAATCATCCCTCCTTAATAATTTGATGAATGCTTCTGTCAAGAATGATAAAGATCACAATTTTATTTAGGATTAACTACTTGAACTTTCAGGATTCCACTCATGAATACTGCAACTGTTAACAACTGATAGGATCACAAGTATGTCCCCTTCTTATGATGTAATCACAGAGCAGCTTGCCTTTGAAGCCTTGTTTCATTCAGGCTATGGATAGGGAAAGAGAAATTTATGTGTTGCAAAAATGAGTTGTGACCTTAGTAGCACTTGCTTAGTAAAAATGCTTTCCTAAAATTTATCAGGGTTTGCTGGGAACAATGTGCTAGACAGAATTAGAACAGAGATATGGTTCTTTACCTTGGAAGTAATACAGAAAGGATAGAGGCCTGGCTTACTCAAACAGTAATTAATTGAACTGCCTTCCTCTGAAGTTTAAACCATAGAAACCAATAGTACACTTTGAATGTTGCCTATGAACCTGCATTTTGACAGTATTATTTTTAATGTATTTTGAATAATATGACGTTAGTTTCACTATGATGACAAATTGTTTCAGGAAACATATATAAGGCTAGGTAGTTATCTATCAAATAAAAATAACTTGTGTAGTTAACTTACATGTTGGAGTGCAAAATTATTCAGGGCAATTCTATCCGTTGCTCCTTCTGCCCAGTAGAAAATCTCACAGGTTAAACATTTATCTATAGTATTTTCTTTAAATATGCTTAAAGTATATTAGAGTAGTTCTGTGTTGCATGAAACCACTATAGTTGGGTGGACTTGTGCAGTGTCATGTGTACACTGTGTGGGTTTATAAGTTAAATGGAAATGTGCAGGCAGTGTTAGGGATCAGTATCATATGTGTGCCCATCAGCTACAATTTCTTCTTGCCTGAACACTAGCTCATAAGACATATTAGCAAGACTTCTGTCTGCCTGGAAACAACAGTCATAAAGTGTTAACTACAAGTAGTGGCACAGGAAACCCAGGACTGGGTTCCCCTTAATTTTCTTCTCCTAAATCAGCTATTTGTAATATGGCAAAGGCATGGGAGGGACACTCAAACTTTTTCTCCCAGTACTGTTTCTTGGTCAAGCACACCCCTCACAGTTGCTTAAAGACACAAAAATACAAACATACAATGTGTCCATCTGTTTTCTCCTGCTAATAGTAGATTTGGATGAGGGTAGATTAATTTCAAGCAGGGCTGACGTGCAGATTATTTCATGAAAATAAAACTGCAAGAGGAAATCCAGTCATAGGTACCATGTAATGTCTAGTTTGATCATATTTTGATCATAATTTCAAGTTTTGCCTTAAATAAGACCTGTCTCCAATTCAGATGTACAGGGCTAATAATTATCATATAATATAGTGAGGAAAGGCATTCTCCTTTACTGCTCCTCTTCATGCATTACAAAGCTCAAAGCTGGAAATGGCCCGAGGCAGTGGCACTACTAGGTTTAGTGTCACTCCAGTAAAGTAACTCACACTGTCATCCTGACAATAAGGACTGTTCAACAGTGGAACACACTCCCTTGGAGAGTGGTGGAGTCTCCTTACTTGGAGGTCTTTAAACAGAGGATGGATGGCCATCTGTTGGGTATGCTTTGATTGGGAGTTCTTGCATGGCAGGGGGTTGGACTGGATGGCCCTTGTAGTCTCTTCCAACCCTATGATTCTATGATCCTCAGGCTGCCTGGCATACACTGCAGCCCCACCTCTGCCAACCAGGTTATTCTGCTGGTGGAAGGGTGCTGCTGCTGCTCAGCAGCCCCTTCTGGGCCTCATGGGGCTGCTGGCTGAGGGGGAGGAGTCCCTGGCCCCCACTGCTGCTTGCCCCTGCCAGCACTTCTCTTTCCAAGCCTGGCCAGCAACTTGCCAGACTGATGGATGGCAGAAATCCCCTGGCTGGCAAAGGAAAGTGGCTGGTGGGGTTTTGGGATGGAGAATGAATGACTCATTCCCCTCTTAGGTGTTATCCAGTGTGATCAACATGCTACTCACTGTCTTAATGATGCCCCTGGCCCAAGGTCTGCAGGTAAATACTGGTTCAAAAAGTTTGTAAACAAATGCAAATAAAAATGCCCTTACACATATTACTTGGTGACGGAATGCCAAAACATCTCTGTGTTAACTTGTACACAGGTCACTGTTAATCCAGCAATAGGAACAGAAAACGTACATTAAACAAATTGAGATGAAATCTGTCTTTCTCCTCAGTTAAATGCTGAATGCAAGGTTCTTTTCTACCACAGCCATTCATATGAATCTTTTTGTGGAAATGAAAAATTTGATAACAACTGCAGATAGATTCTTACCAGCATGAAGGTAAGCAAGGTCAGGGTTCTCAATATCAGGATGCAATTCTTTCAGGTGATTGCGAAATTCCACTGGAATATTGGTTCCATATTTACATTTTGGACAATTGTACATCTTCACTCCTTCATGTTTGCTGGTGTGCAGGATATGCTTGCGGATATTTTCAGCACAGTTGGACCTAAAGTGCAGAGAAAAATAATGAAGTTATATTATACATGCATACTCACATGCTGAATTGAAATATTGCTGTATAACGGTCGGCTCCCCACAGTTAGGCTTGTGAGTAACATCCCATTATATGACTGATATTGACGTTCACCAAGCTTTCAAAGAAAACACACATTAGGGGAAGTTTCACTATAATTCAAAAATGCATTTTTAATACATCTTTAAAATCATCTTTCTTGCCTGCTTTCAATTTTGAAATGAACGTAGTGGTATGGGTCCCCTCACAATTTCTCAGCAAACATACTGTGTTCAAGTCAACCTTAAAAAATGCTGGGCTGTTTTTTAAGTGTTAGAGGTTGGGAATATCTACTGTCTTTTCAGAAAAACTAATGGCTACACTGTTTAAGGATGCCAGCATTGCAAACAAATAAGAAGTAGAAATACTTAGGATAAAAATACACACAGTTGCACTTATATGCACTGCTTGCTCTACATTATACTTTTCAATTTTAATAAATTTTAAGCAGGAATAAATAAAGGCCCTCACATATATATTCCTTGGTCCCAGCGACCAAGATGGATTCATAAATGTTGCCAGTGGTATTATGAATGACTGCTGAACAAGAGGGAGGTAGTTTATAGGTTGCCTCACCATATTCAGAAACCAGCATGGGCACAAAATAGTCAGGTCATAATGCTGAAATGGCTGCTGGGGATTACTGGGAATAGCCCTACCTGCTCATTCCATTGTTGTGCAACTTCCACAATGTCATTGTCTCAGTGCACCTTCTATATGCACTAAGTGCACATAGTACCTTAGCAGGGTTATTGCCTGGTGAATCTAGGCTGGTACATCTGCAATACAGATGGTCCCACATGTGTTAAGAAGATAGCTTATGAATATAAAAAGAGCTATGCTAGGTAAGATCAGAGTTGTATCTGGTCCAGCATTCCTTTCACACTACAGCCAACCAGTTACCTATGGAAAGATCACAACAGCACCCTCCCAGAAAGGGCCTATATCAGAGCTGATTCATGAGTCTCTGCCAGCAGAAACCTGTGAACATATGCAAATCTACTAGGTTCTGGAACTCACAGAAAAACCTATGCCAGCAGAAGCACAATCCCATCCTAAACAGTTTTCCCCTATATCAGTGGAGATTTTAAAGACCTATCTTTGGACTCTATCTAATTCAAAAGTTCAAAATGGTTTCCAGTGCACAAAGAAATCTCTCGTGTCCATAGGCTTTTCCATTCAGTTCCTTAACTGGGCAGATGTGTGCAGGCAGAACCACTGACAGATAGAGCTGTCCTTCTACAAAATTAAACTGAGAAGCTCTGATGTAGAGAGGAACTTTGTGTAGGTATCACATGGCCTGGCCAAAGCTTGAACAAGTTATTTTGGAAACTATGAGTCCCATTATCCTCCAGCCGCTATGGTTGGGGAATTTTGGGTTATAGTCCCAAAAGTAACTTCCAAATCAGGCTCCTAAATTATGCTGAATGTTTAGGGAGGCAGAGGTGTGCATTGGATTATTACAAATTAAACCCCCCTCTTTTGTCTAAACCATTTTCAGTTTGTGAAGTTGAAGGCTTTCATGGCTGGCATCCATAGTTTTTTGTGGTTTTTTAGCCTATGCGGCTGTGTTCTAGAAGAATTTATTCCTGATGTTTCACCCGCAACTGTGGCTGGCATCTTCAGAGAATGGTAACATGGAAGTGAGTGTGGTGTATATTCTGTGTGACCCCCCTGGCTGGGAGGAAGTGATTTATATGTTAATCTGTTGGTCTGTTGTTGAATGGCAAGGCTTCAGGGTGGAAGGTTATGCGGGAGGATATGTGGGTCTATTTAATTAGCAATCCATTGTTCATGTGGAAACCTCCTGAACCTGGGCGGTGTTCATTTGCAGTGTTGAGTCTTGATTTTGGTGGTTTTCAGGACTGGTAACCAAACTTTGCTTACTTTCAGGGTTTCTTCTTTCCTGTTGAAGTTGTCCAGGTGGCTGTGGATTTCAATGGCCTCTCATGGCTACAGGAATCTATCGCATACTTTGCAGCTGTGGACAAGACTACATAGGGACCACCGAATGCAGTGTTCAAACATGAATCAAGGAACATGAGAGACACTGCAGACTGTGACAGCCAGAAAAATCAGCAGTAGCAGAACATTTTATAAACCAACCATGGCATAATATGCTATTTGAAAACACTGAAATTCTGGACCATGCCAACAACTATCAGGTCAGAAGGCACAGGGAGGCCATTGAAATCCACAAACACCTGCACAACTTCTACCAGAAAGAAGAAACCCTGAAAGTAAACAAAGTTTGGCTACCAGTCCAGAAAAACACCAGAATCAATACACCAACAGATTAACATATAAATCACTTCCTCCCACCCAAGAGTCACACAGTATATATACCCCACACACTTCCATGCTATTCTCTGAACATGCCAGCCACAGATGCAGGTGAAATATCGGGAATAAACTCTTCCAGAACATGGCCACATAGCCCAAAACCCACAAAAAACATTTTCAATTTAACAGGAAAATGAATTATTTTAAAAACAAAACAGAACACGACAACAGCAAAGTGCTCACAACAAAAAAAGTTGAGGTAAAAACAAAAAGGATGTTGGTGATGGGGAAGCCAACCACTAGCACAGTCTGGGGACAAGTCTACCCATATGCAGCCAAAACAAAATTGTAGCGGAGTTCAAAAACAAAAATACCCAGCTATTGGTATTTGCAATGCACTGACCATTTTTCACACTCACAGACGTAGTGGTTCATCCAAAGTTCTGGAGGCTTTATCTTCAGTTACAATGCATACAATATAATACAATATATATACACACACTCCTCTCTGTCAGCTTCCAACCAACTACTTTGATGTCTGCTCCAAACAACTCTCCTACTCTCCAAACTAGTCCAGCTAACACACAACTATCCACACTGAACAGGCTCTTGGTGCACTTATAAAGTGGGGTGGTTCTGAGTCATCACTCAGTGCCACATAGCATGATGCAAGCTTGCAGCAACTTTGCCTCATACCATGAGCTCCTGATTTAGCAGTCTGTGGTGGCCCCATGGAATATATGCCACCTATGAATGAATAAAAATATTTTTCTATTGTTTCATGCACAGTTACTCCAACATGTTCTTTATTTGTTGTTTGTTGTTAACAGCCTTTGAGTTGATGTCACCTCATGGTGACCCTATGGATGAGACATCTCCAAGACCCTCTGTCCTCCACTGCTCTGCTCAGTTCCTGCAACCCCTGCAAACGTGTGACCTCCTTAATAGAATCCATCCATACAGTATGTGGTCTTCCTCTCTCCCTACTTCCCTCCACTTTTCCAATGAGTCTTCCCTTCTCATGATGTGTCCGAAGAATGACAGCTGCAGTTTGGCCAGCTTGGCTTCCAGGGAGGTTTCCAGCTTAATCTGCTCTAGGACCTATTTGTTTGTCTTTTTGGCTGTACATGGGATCCTCAGCACTCTTCTTCAGAACCACATCTCAAATGAATTGATTTTCTTCCTATCATCTTTCTTAACTGCCCAGCTCTCACATGGTAATAGGGCATATGATGACTTGTATGATTCTAACCTTTGTGTATATATTTGCATTTCAGAATATTTTGTAATTCTTTCATAGCCAAACTCCTCATTCTTAATCTGCTTCTGATTTTCTGACTACAGTGTCCATTTCTATCAATGTTTGATCCCAGGTATAGGAATTCCTTTACTATTTCTTCATTGTCTAGGTTGAACCTGTGAAGGTCCTCAGTGGTCATTATTTTTGTTTTCTTTATGTTCAACATTAAGCCTGCCTTTGCACTTTCTCCTCTGTTCTTCCTTAGTAGGTGTTCCAGGACTTTGAGGTTTTCTGCTAATATTATGGCGTCATCTGCATATCTTAAATTGTTGATATTTCTTCCTCTTATTTTCAGTCCTCCTTCTGTATCCAAGCCTTCTTTTCTTATACAGTGGGACCTTGTTATCTGCTGGGGTTTGGTTCCAGGATCCCCCATGGATAACAAAATCCAGGAATGCTCATGTCCCATTAAATATAATGGCAGAGCAAAATGGTGTCCCTTATATAAAAAGGAAGATCAAGGTTTGCTATTTGGAATTTATACTTTTTTTGAATATTTTCAAGCCGTAGAATCTTGAATCCATGGATAAAAAAATCCGTAGATAAGGAGGGTCAATTGTAATATGTTCTGCATACAAGTTGAACAGATAGGGTGAATGGATGCAGCCTTGTCTGACCCCTTTGCCAATTGGGAACCATTCTGTTTCTCTGTGTTCTGTTCTGTCAGTAGCCTCTTTTACTGAGTACAGATTCCTCATCAGGACTATCAGATGTGTTGGCATTCCCATGTCTTTAAGGACATTCCATAGTCTTTCATGATCTGTGCAGTCAAAGGCTTTGCTATACTCTATAAAGCACATGCTGAATTTCTTTTGGAATTCCCTGGTGCACTCCATTAGCCATTGTATGTTTGCAATGTGGTCCCTAGTGCCCTTTCCTTTCCAGAACCCTGCTCAAACCTCTGCGATTTTTCTCTCCCTGTATGTTTGGAGTCTATGTTGCAAAATTCTGAGCATGATTTTGCTTGCGTGGGAGATTCAGTGCTATGGTCCTAAAGTTGCTGCAATCTCTTTTGTCTCCCTTTTTGTGGATGGGGATGTATATTAATTGCTTCCAATCTGCTGGACATCGTTTATACAGAATGAAAATGGCATTGCTTTTTCTCCTTCCAGAACAAGGTAAGAGCCTGATCATAGGGAAAGGATTTTTGTTTTGTTTTGTTTTGTTTTGGGGGTGAGTGGTTTTTTTGGCTTTCTTTTTAGCCTGAAAAAATGGGTTGGAGTACTTCACTCTGTCTAGAGTATGGCCTTGCACATTTTCTGTTTTGTGTTTCTGTGAAGGTTAGCATTGTTATTCCTTAGATCAATGTCCCTGCAGCAGAGGGTAGAGACTGATGAAATCAGGCCACTGCTCTGTGCAGTTAATGTTGAAAAATTGAAGGAGGAGAGGGACTTCTTAGTGGCTGCTCCTAGGTTATGGAACACTCATCCTCTCTGTTGTCCTTCTGCTGGCATGCATATTTACTCAGTCAGGCTTTTCAAAACAAACTAGGTATGAATGCACAAGCTAGACTTTTACTCTTTTAACAAATTTATTAAGGTGATATTTTAATGTGCAATAATAACTGTATTAAAATTAATGATTAATTTTATATTTTAAATTTATTACATTAGCTATTTTAAAATGATGTAAGGTAAATTGCATCCCAATCTTGGAAGAAAGGTGGAATACAAATTAAAAAAAGCAAGCAAACAAGAATTGTATCTTCCCTATACAGTACGTGTACCAGGAAGAGACACTATATTGTATACAAACGACATACGTTGGGGTGGGAGAGAAGACAGAAAGTATATTAAGTCCAGACTATAGATCAAGTGAGATCCTGCTCTCTCCTCAGAGGCAGACTAGATTGCCAGGGTAGGAAACTGTCAGACTGGATCCTGTGCCCCACCATCTCAGAACAAGTGACCTCCTCCTTATTGAAAAAGAAGCCAGAGAGAAAATAATAATAATAATAATAATAATAAGAAGAAGAAGAAGAAGAAGAAGAAGAAGAAGAAGAGATATTGCTGCCATTGCATCAAAGATGAGGACCAGCAATAGTGGTCTGTGATAAAACTGTGAAATAGAAGAACTAGGATTCATGTTCGACAGCTTATCAGAAATGATAACCTCCTGTTTTATTCATGCTTTCCCAGAGAGAATTACCAGACTCTTGCCAAATGGAAGACATACTGAAAGGTTACTTAGGTCAAGATTGAAGATTTCTGAACAGTTTTAATATGAGCTTGTATTACAATGTCAAGCAATCAAATATAGCTGCATGTACTCATTGTGCAGAATCAATGACAATACCAGGCAAAACAGAAACAACCTAACTCTTACCATACACAAAACCCATCCACAAATGTTGATATTCATGCATTTTAACTTTGTTTGACACCTCAATGTTTCATAAGGAAAATCATCAAAACCTGGCTGGAATTAATACTGACAGTATTGGAGTAATATGCTAGTGCATCGTGATAACAATGCTTTCAGCTTTTCTGCATTTGTGGCTTTGCAAGGGTTTTTTATGATCTATTTGTTATGACATACAGTATGTGTGACAGATGTCCAATGCTGGCTGCTATAAAGTAGCAGAGGCCTGTAGGGTAGGAGCAAGAACCTGTGCATCACTGCTGAAATGCTTGAGAAAACTGATAAATTATTGCTCTTGTCCCAGTGTCCCTTCAGCAAAAGTTGTATGTCCAAATGGCAGCTATGGCCACACACACATATAAATTCACGCTTGCCCTCATAGCACACTGGTTTCTGAAATCTTGAAAAAAAAGGGGAGGGCAGGGGACACACATGTTACTGTAGTAAAAATGAAAATTTAAATAAGTAGCTGTCCTGCAATTATTGTTCAAACCTTTATAACCAAAAGGAGAATGACACTCTTAAGATATTCCCTAAAGAAAGAGCTGAAGATAAATGTTCTTTATTTTCACATCTAAAAACTGGCTGCAAGTTTATAAAGTTCATTGCAAAGCTTGGGGATTACTTTTTGGAATAGAATTCTCACAGTCCCTCACTGGTGGGGCAAAATGCACTGCTGATCTTCCTCCCACAATATAAACTGAAAGATGTAAATACAAATTATACTTAATTACATAAAGGTAGCCAAATACTTGAAATAGATTTAGAAAAAACTCAGAAGTATTATTAGTGCTTCTACCTTCCTAGAACAGAACCCCTCACTTCTGCATTGTTAGAAAGTGCAGTCTGTTTATTCCTTTATCTTCCATAATCTTTTTATAAACTCTTGATGTAGATGCAGCACCTGATATGAGAACATATGGATCTCAGCTATGTCAACACAGGAATTATATTCTCATATGAAACTACAACTGGTTGCATTTCACATATACTTTTGTATTAAGGCAATGGTTCAAATAAGAGGCAGATTAGTTCATATTTCCCCCTACAATACTGGTTGGAACATTAACATCTGATTCACTGCTAATGAAAGGCCCTCCTTCCATCCCAAGTGCCGTTGTTGTGGTCTCTGAGAGACAGAAGAGGAGATAGCATTTGGATGTTGTCCTCTCACACATTGCCATTCCCTTTTCCTTGTATGTCCTGTCTTTTTACACTGTAAGCCTGAGGGCAGAAAATTGTCAAATTAACCATTGTGGTAAACCACTTATGTCAGCTATATAAATAAATGATGATCATGTTGATGCCCCAATAATGCTCTTTGCCAGTACTCTATATTTTCTCATAAAAATTGCCTTGACCCAGTCCCATGAATGGCCACACAAACTTTCTCCACAGTGAAGTGAGTCGCATACACTGCAAATTTTGACAGGTGAACGTGAGTTTGTGTATTGGTTGTGGTGGTGGACTAGAACTCTGAAAATCAAGGTTCATATCCCTGTTCTGTGACGGAAACTCACTGGGTGACCTAGGCACATCACAGCCTCTGAGGAAAGCAATAGCAAACCCATCTGAACAAATCTTGACAAGAAAATCCCATAACAGGTTTACCTTAGGATCTCCAAAAGTCAAAAATGATTAGAAGGCACAAAACCAAAACAATTTAGTAACAAACTATTTTCTTAATCCCTTGGGTACTACTTGTAATGGTTTTGCTTTTCAACTGTGTACAGTTTGACCTCTTTTTGAAGGTAGATTGAATGTAAACTGCATTAAACTCAAGAATGGGTAGGCACTGATTTTTGGGCTTAAAACTCACAAACAGCAGATGAGGGGAGTCATCTGTATCAGAACTGTGACAATTTTTGCACATGGCACAATGTTTTCCCATTCCCTAAAACAAAACCCTGCACATAGAAAGAGACCCTTCCCTCAAGACTGGACAGAGTATTTATTTACTTATTTGATATGGTGATACATTGAATTATGTGAGCCCCCTTCCACGTTGTATGAATTGTACCATTCTGAACAAGATTTCAATCTCAGCTTCTGCTGGCAAAATCTAAGCTTTAGAATCAATGTCCGCCCACAATCCAGTTCAACAGAGTTCACAAAGAACATTCAAAGAGGTCAAATTGTACATAATAATATAAAAGTAATCCTATTATCTGAACACTTTGCGCCTTAAAGGAATATAGCTAATGGGGACAAAATAGGGCTTGGAAATGAGCCTGGAAAGCATACTAATTTATTAAAACATCAGATACATGAACAGGAGTCACAACACCACAGTGTATTTAAAAAGTGTGTTGAATATTCATCTTCCTAGTTTTAAAGTAGATTTAGAATGTTCTTCTCATCAAGGATTTGAGGATGGGAACAAGTTTGGGTGGCTTTCATTTGATTCAAGATCCACTTCACAAGAAATGTCTAACTCATATCTACACTGAATTAAAAACAAGAAGAATGAAAGAGAGAGATGGTACTTTTGGGAACAGAAACAAAAGTAATTAATAGAGCAGTCTGAACTATGTAGAGTGTAGACCCACATTGAAAGATGTAACAAATCTTTTAAGGGGTACATCAAGAAATTTTGGCTATTTGTTGTACAAGGGCCTGTTTTGAAATATTGTTTAATCTCATAACTCATATGTGGTCCCGTCAATCTGAGAGGTGCTACACAGCTGCTTAAAACATTATTTTAATAAATGACATTAGTTGTATAAAGTAGAGCCATCTATTATTTAAAAACAGGTTGACCAGAGGATAAGATGGAACCTTTTATTGCATCTTGCTTCCCACCAAATATATTTTACATTATTTTCTTTTCAACTTAAAAGACCATTTTAAAAAACTACCCACAAATCATCAAGCAACAATGAAAGAGGATTTACTCCCCCCCCCCCATTTGTATAGCCTCAGAAATGTACAAAACCTGCTTACTTATTTAAATGTACAGATGGAGTTTACAAAAGGCCCTAGATTCTGCATACTGTAATGAGATGAAAAGAGACTCCTAACTTTGCTGGAGTCAGAAATGATAGCAACACACCCTGAAGGCTGCCTGTCAATCCTACATGCAGATGGTACTTCTTCCAACTGGCCCTTTGTGTCAGTTCCTTCACCCACTCTTGTAGCAGACATAGCTCCCTAAAGGGAAAAGCCTGTTGATCTACTGCCTGGTTGAGTGTCCAAAGCAGTACTGTCTCCATCACCTCTACTCTAAATGATTATTTCCTTTAGCTATTGTGCTGCCTTCCCCATCTTGTGCTGCCAAAGACAGAGAGCAAGTCTCTCTTCCTCTGTCTCTTTCATTTCATTTCACCTGCTCAGATTCATTTTCTGAATACAAACTTCGCTTCATCTGAGATATTCCAGATTTATTATGAGATATTTATTCTATGTCTTCCACATAAACAAAGTTTAAAAATAAAATAACACCAACATGTGCTGTTTCTGGTCCTCACTGATGTGAACTGACTCTGAATTAGAAATTTTTTATCAGGCTCAGTTGTCTCATGGTATCATCGCCATAAAAAAGAAAAGAAAAGAAAACTTGTTGTTTTAAAGCCGTGCAGTATTACCGCCTTCAAAGCCTGCTGAAACAAATGAAGACATTTTCTACATACTTAAAAAAAAGAAAAGAAAGAAAGTCATCCTTCTGTTTGACCTTTCTAAGCAGTTCCCATGTAAATAACAGTAGCTTCCCCAAAACTTCAGAGATGTGGCCCACCTTTCCTCCTGTGTTTTCACTCTTCCTGGAATGAATTGGCACAATCTTAAATGTAGGATTTTCCAGTGGCCCCTAAAGATGAAAAAAATAGTTCTCTCATACACTAAGGGCACTACAATAAAGCCATATGATACAATCTGTTTCAGGAACAAAAAAATTTTTGGTTCTGAGAAGTACTGTGGTTGATACAGGATCTGAGCATGTACTGCATCACGAGAGGGAACCATGTGGTCTCTCAGACAATGTTGGACTGCATCTCATTGTTGGCTATGTTGGCCAAGACTGCTGGAAGCAGCAATCCATCAATATCTGGAGGTCTGCACGATTCGCCTCCTGTTTTATTGACTTGTAGTAAGGGCAAAATAATTATGGAAACCTGAAACTCTCCCCTTTTTCTGGCAATTTTGAACTTTGCATATGAGGTGCGAGAGCCCCCCCCCAAAAAAAAGTCTAGAGGGAGGATGAATTGTTAAGAATACAGCTGATTCCTCACCATAATTTACTAGAAATATCTGTACCTTGAACCACCCTTCCATATAAGTTTTACAGGATTTAAGCTTCAAACAAAACTATCAGTCTACAAACAGTCTCTTTCATACTGTAGAAATAATTGGCATCAAAATTAAAACAAACAGGCAGACTCTAGATCCAGGAGAAGCTGTATATCACCTTTCAAACTATGCCCCTCCAAGTGTTTTGGACTTCAACTACCAAAAGCCCCAGACACTTTGGCCAACAGTCAGAAATTCTGGAAGGTGAAGTCCAATACATCATGAAGACCAACGCTCAGGGAACTAGTGACCTACAGTATACAACTGATCAAAAACAAACAGAAACACAAATACACACACACACACACGGACAAAGGGGAGAAAAAAACACATTTTTCTTGCTCTTTTGGTAGCTGTCTCAAAGTGCCTGTTCTGAACATGTTACTATTTTTCTAATTTCCTGGCAAATCTTTTTGTAAGGGGTTCTGGATCAAGACAGGGCAGAACAAACAGCAACATTAACTTTAGATGCGATGTCTTTAAAACATCAAGGGCAAATCTGTGGAATAAGGTTTGACAAGGGAGACGCTCAAAAAAAGGGAATATGTAGTTTTTTTATACTGAGAAGCAAAGGTTTTGAAGACATTTATTTAATCTCTGGAAAAGATTTTACAAATGTATAGTGAGAGGTTAAATGTTAAACAAATTTCCAGAGCATCCTTTTCCATAGTTCTGTGCTGCTTTATGAGATGACCTAACACTGTTGCTCCTCCTTTAAAAAATCTGTTTAGCAAGCATCTTCTCTTGTCTTTAACACTGATTCAGATGTGCTTGTATTTTACTGCCATAATATGTCTGCTTGGAACAGTTGTGTCCTGGGGATATCCACTTAGGGATACTTAAACATTCTACAAGTCCAAAAAACTATTCTGTCACTTTTGGGAAGGAAAGAGAAAGAGAGGAAAATACAAATGAGAACTAATAGGTCTGAGGCACTGAGTGATATGAGACAGAGACCACTGAATTCATTTAATAATCCCACTCCATTTCCCAAAATGGCCTGTGCTGCCTTTTTAAAAAATAATAATAATAACTAGGTTCATTTCAGAGTCTGCACAATGCTTCCCTTTGTCCCTTGTAAGTCTCTCAAATGTCTTATTTTAAAGGAATATATAGTACTCCCGAAAGACATTTTCCCATTTCTATTCTCTTCAACTCCTGTGAGCCCTTGTTCTGTGTGATAAGGCAATCTCCTTCGGGATCTGAGCTGTGTAGTTTCGCACCACGAGTGACAAGGACTCGACTTGAATAACTGCTGTGTGCAGGTTGTAATTATGTCAGCTGGAGTGTTGAACAAGGAGACTGATTAATGTGAGGCCCAGCTCCGGCACAGTCCCTATCAAAACCTCCGTGCAGGCCAAGCAAGTGGGGATGGGTTAAAGCAGAAAGACAAAACATGCTGTATTGTCCATGATAGATGAATTGCTCCAACAGTCTTCAGGCAGATGTTCCAGGACAGTATAATATACAATTACTCTGCCTTATCACCTTCCAAGGGACAATAAAGCTTCCTCCTTCTATAGCTCATGTGAGTGAAGGCAAAATTAGTTTTACTTTTACAACACTGACTCACTTATCATGTTGCCTTGATTGTGCTTTTACAGCTAAAGAAAACATATATTCCACTTTTAAACTAAAAAAAGATCCCTTTAATAAAAAGCAGAGAACTCCTTTGCAACTATTTTGCATCACAGGAATGGAATTCTTGAAGCTCTGAGTTAAGTTCTTAGGTCCTAAAAGGATACAGAGCTATCATTAAAGGGAGAGGTCTATTAACCTGCTTAACACCACCTCACACCCACAAAATCACATGCTTTTCCTCTGCATTAATAAGCACCCCTACTCTGTATTTGGAATTACATATGCTGTTTAGAATCCTCAATAAAAAGTCTGAAAAATAATTTTACTCCTAACCAACTTCATTCTCATAAATATCATGCCATAAGTAACTAATCCACATTAAGTTCACACCACAAGTATGTATTTTGAGAACTATTAAATATAAAAAACACATCAACAGGAACAAATACTACATTTATATTTTAATAGGAAACTTTACAAAAAGAATAATTATTTCTGAGAACTGAAATATTCTCTCCAAACCCCTAATGCTTTAGCATAGTCAAATTAAATGTATAGATACAATGCTAACTAGATTACTGTTGTCAAACATCAAGTTTAGAAGGTTTCAGCTACTGGGCAATATAACAATATAGCTTTAACTAAAAGAAATTACTAGATCTTTGGAGTGCCCAGTGTGACCCAGAGCATCATGATCATAAATCTTATTGAACGACCTTCAGGGGTCAAAACCAATGCTCTTCCTTGGGCAAAGGAAATGGTTTACTCATGGCTGATGCTGCAGGACACAAAGTCAGTTGCTCCCCCACTGCAATTCAATTTATAATGCAGACAACATGTTTTTCCATATATATTTCCCGCCACCAAAAGTGTATGAAACGAGATGTTGATGTGATTTGTTGAGTGGGAAGGAGAGATAAATGACTGGGATATTTAGTCTGACAGGATGTGATGTTTGTCACATGAATTTTTTTTTTAGGCCAAGCTGTGGAACAGTTGGCTTGCCCTAAAAAGATGGTGGGACTGAGCGCTATAGATGGGAATTCAAGTGTCAGTGTGTGCAGTGGTGTAAATATTTTGGAAAAATGCAGGAGGACTGTGTGGCAAGTAATTTTATCAAATCTCAGACCTATTACTGGAACCCGAACCCAGTTGATCTTTGGGAGAAAATTTATGAGTATGACTTCTGGACATTGATTACACGGGGGTTGGGGGTGGGTTTGTTCTTTTAAACTACCTGGGCTTGACAGACCTGAATAAAGCATTGGTTGCAATGAATCAAAAGTAGATCGGTGGAGCCACAAGTTAAACTATTCTTCCAAGGCATCAGATTCTGAAGCCAACTGCCTTCAAAAAAATTTAGGTCAGTGTCTCATTTTCATCTGATTTAACCCCAAATTAATTTGTGACATCTTTTTTCATGTTTTAAAATTAAATCACATAAACACATACAGAATATATACACAGACATAGATAACACAATTAGTATATACATAATACCCCCCACCATAAAAACAAAACAAAACATCTTTTTTTTTAATCACTGGTAGTTCAAGTGAGATGGGAACCAGAAATGACTGGCAGGGATATATGCTAAACTAAAAGACGCTGACACCACTGAGCAATAACCAAGAAAAACCAGAGGCCTTATCAGTGGCACTGCAAAGACTGGGGGCTGCTAGTCACGGTGCAAGTATGTGCCTGCCATAATATCAGCATCACCCACTAGGTACTGTTAACTAGTTGGTAGAAATGCAGCTCCATAGTGCTGACAGAAACTCAGGATTTGGGAAAAGTATTAAAGGTCCCTCCCCAATTCAGTTGTTGCTCAGTAGGAGTGTCCTCTTACTTTTCACAGCACTGACTAATACTGTCTGGAACATGAGAATCTATATCTCTTCAAAGAAAGGTATGTGCTTCTGAATTTTTATGAAAATGTTACTATAAGGGAGGCTTCTCTGCTCTTTTTGTCCCAGGTACTTTTGATCTAAGAGATAAGCAGCAAGGCTTTTCAACAATTTAGAGCAAATGAAACATTCCTTCATGAGGACGGCTACTGAGGTTGAGCAGTACCATCATAAGGTATAGTCTCTCAATTGGCCTACAGAAATAGCCAGCACACATTGAATAACTTACAATGTTACCCATAAACTATTACCAATGGAAATGTTCAGGCTCTTGGTAGAGTAAGGCATTTATAGTCAGGCAACAAGGAGTCCTCCTCTGATTTGTGTCCCATGTATATATAGTTTGACAAGCTGACACGGTTGCATCTGGGGAACGCCTCAGTTATGCTGACTATACCAGTTTAATGTTCATCACTTTCCACTCTCTGCCCCAAACTAAAATTTTAAAAGGCAAAGTGAATGCTTTCACAGGAGTGGTACATCAGGGAGGATTCAGCTTCTAAAGCCGTCAAGAAAATAAATGGCAATTTAAAATACCTTTACAACTAGTTCTCAAAATGGCACTGCTGAGTAACAACTGCATATCTGTGATGCAGTAAAACAAACTTCTGGAAAGGCCCTAAGTCAACAGTCCTGCCCTGTCACTGCTAAAATTTAATAATTAGCCTGAAAATGGTGAAAGGATGGATATTCATGCTATGGGTACAACTGTATAAATACCTTATTTTAAGAGGTTCTAGGTGGCATCATAAAATGTGGTTTTCGAATGCTTTATGATGTCATCCAAAATGTCATGATATATTTATAGACACATAGCACAAAGAGAAGTTTTATAGCATTATAAACTGCCGTGCTTTCTGGACATGTATCTTAATAGCAATATCGCTGCTGAACAAAATATAAAAAGATAGTACAGCTGTAGAATGCTGACTGTTCCACTCAGCCAGGAGGGGGAAAAAGCAAGACTAAAGGCTAGACTTTGAACTTGATAGTCTGCCCTGAAAAGAGAGAAATACACAATTGGGGGACACATTGTATGTGGTGAGTCATGGTGCATCCTCTGGTACTGCCTTACACCACACTGAAGTAACCTGTTTTGGGGGTATAATAGCAAGACATTACTTCCTCTGAAGCTCCCTGCTCAGCTGCAGGAATTTTTGTTTCCTATTTTGCCCATGTGCTCATGGCAGAGAAAGGCTTTCTGACTGCAGAGAGTCAGTATTAGCTACTGGGAAGAAAAGTAGTCTTCACAGCAAAAATGACAAGACAATGGGTAGCAGCTAGAGAAGAGGATGCCTAGAGTTGGCTACTGGAAAAGTAGGTTAACTATCTGTAAATATCCTTACCATCTTCTTATATTGCTTGCACGGGCTCTCTGTCCCTTTTGGCATAAATGTCAAGCTTCAAATTTAAGAAGCTATGTACTGAGTGGTAACTTACTGTAGCATTCATGCCACCATGCAACTTATCATGCAACTAACCATCTCTAATACTCAGGGAAGTGCTGAAAATAATTTTTATCGCACATCTTCACTCAATCAGAAATTCAGGGAAGCAAGAGAGTGGAACAAATCTTGTCATCACTTTGGGCAGGCTGTAGTAGATGATCAACATATTAAGTGATTACATGAACACAGGTCTCAGTTCTCACCTCTGTCCAACTATATTGAACATATGCTTGTTCAGCTAGCTTCCTTTTATGCACTTCCTGTGACTTACACTTCCCACAAGCTGAGTTCCTATATGCCTGTTTCTCAAAGTCTAATTTCAGTGTTTTTGCACCATTCTGTCCCATATGCCTGTGAAATAGTATTCTCTTCTGTCTGAGGCTGCTGCCACATTGCAGAATTAATGCAGTTTGACATTGCTTTAGCTGTCATGGCTTTATACTATGGAATCCTGGGATTTGTAATTTGTTGTGGCAGCAGAGAAGGCTCAATAGCTCACAAAACTACAAATCCTATAATTCCATAGCATTGGGCCATGCTTTTATGATGTCAGTGGTGTCAAACTCTATTATTTCCAGAGTTTAGATGCAGACCGGCTTATATATCTTTAAAACTACATTAAGAGGTTTAACATGCCTCTTTAACACACCTCTTTAAATCTTTTCTGTAAATCTACCTCAGGAAAAGTTTTCCTGGTCTAACTTTTATCATACCTTACCTGCACCTGTACTTGCTAAGTTACCCTATTACCCATCTATAAACCATTATCCTGTCCCCATGTTTTTTTCCATAATCATTTTGATATTTATACTTCACTTTCCAAGCTGAATCAACTCAAGGAAAAGGACAGAACCTTTCCAAGGGTTATGAACCAAACGTGTTTAAAATATAAATTTGTGACGGAGTAAAGCCATGGATGGTATTAATTAAAAAGAAACAAAAGTAGATTCTTACAAAAGTTAACGTTGTGTTATGGACACCATTATGAACTATAGCCTGGTAATGCAGTCTTATGCTGTTGTAAAACCTTCTGCTCTTAAAACAATGCAACTCTGAGTTTTTGAAACAATGGTGTTCTCCATGTCTTTACCTGCTTCCAGTGATGAACTGGCAAACTGCTTGCTTGATTTGTTCCTATACTAGCCCATTAAAGCTACAAGATAAGAGTACATGGTAAATAGCACCATCATACTGCTGTATTTGAGACTTGGTGGAAGAAATATTGGCTATTTCCCCAGAGGAAAGTGGACCACTTATAGTCATCCCCACAGCTATAGTGAGGATGTGGGGTAAGGAAGCGAGTGTCTTATGAGATGTCATGAAGCAAAGAAAGTAAATATTCCCAATGGAAGGCTGTAAGCATATAAGCATGATTCTTCATGCTTTCACCCTGAAAGAAAGAGGGGTTGTTGGGGTTTTGGGGGTATTTTTGGCAGTGAAAAGGGGGGAATATCATGATTTGACCTACATGAATTTTGTTCAGCATTTATGTCCTGTCTTCCATTATGCAAGGAGGGTATTGTTGTTGTTCTTTTTTGTTTGTTTGTTTGTTTGTTTGATCCAGCTGAACCAGTTCATAGATATACACTATCATTCCATGATTATGGACTTTTGATTTGGCTTTAGGAGTTTCGTTTTGGAAATTTGCCAAAGCCTAAAGCTTCTTTTGGGAGCAATGTAAGGCTATGTTGTTTTGTTTGGTGCTAAGGGCTGTAAAAGAACATTGGTTAAATTACTATACCTTAATATTTTAATTTTAAAAAACATGTTACTAAGCCTATGGGACATTATTACTTAGTTCAAATTAATTTTTCATTTCCAGTAGGTATTTGTTTTGTAAATTATATTAAAACTGTTACCTGTCCCAACATTTTAAGCTAAAGCAAGATAAAAATCTAAACATAAATAAGTTGCACATTTTCCTATACAGTAATGTGCTTTTCAACAGAAGTACCATTTGGTTTATTATCCAAAACTCTTAATAGATTGCTGCTACATGTACTAGCTAACCTAATTTAGGAAACACTATTTTGCAGTTTATAACATTATTTCATAGATTATTACCTATAAAATATGTGTTTCAATAGAGCAAGAGATTTTAAGCATAAATGTTATCCTGACTTCTTTTAGAAATATTATTACATAGAAATAATTTGATCAAATGCAACAAAATATCTCACAAATCAAACAAATAAAAGAGGTTCCTGCAACACAATTCTGAGGGAGAATCAAATTGTTCTGTCTCAAAGATAACAAGATCTCTCCTCAGCAGTGTTTTTAACTGTGGCATTAGCATCAGTCTATCAAACATAAGGCTGAATCCTGTACAGCCACAGTGCTTGCATGCATCAAGATTGCCCTTGTACTTGAAATAAGAGATATATTCTGTTTTCTTTTAATTATTTAGAAGATTTATACATGGGCTTTCAGTAAAGCTTTAACAGTAGCTTACAAAAACTAGAAAAATACAAATATTGACATAAAATAAAATGATAGTATGGAAAAATAGTATATTACAAGGCTTAGGATTATTATTATTATTAACCTTTATTTATATAGCGCTGTAAATTTGCACAATGCTGTACATACAATCTTATAAATTAGATGGTTCCCTGCCCTCAGGCTTACAATCTAAGATAGACAAAAAAAAGAGAAGGGAAAGGTGGTGGGAAAGGGGATGAGGTCCAGTGGTTCTTCTCTCCCTCTGGGGCCTGGACCAAGGCAGAAGGACTGGAGGGAGGGCTAGCGTTCTTAATACATGGTTAGAAGGAGGCATCCTGGGACAGACGGCACACTTTGTCTAGACTGGAGTGCGAATCATGCAGTCTTATATGTTGTTGGACTGCAAGTTCCAGTAGCTCCAGGCAGAAAAGCCAACAGCAAGGATTTCTGGGAGTTTAGGTGCAAAAACATCTGGAGTGATGCATGATTCTCATCCCTGGACTAGACAGGCCTCTCAGTGGAAGAAATTTAAGTAATGGAGAAACATGACTGAGAAGCCTCTCCATCTGATTTCCCCTGCCTTACCTGAGATGGCAGGACACATGAAAGATAGCCTTCAAATGTAATATTCATACATTTGTTAAATTTTATCCTGCTTTTCTATTTTTAATGTTCAACGTAAATCAGGGGAACACAGTTCATGGACATGTTGGTGTAAAAGAAATCAGATACAAGATACAAAAATCTGTTTTAATATTCATAATTTTCCTGAGGTTTTCTATGATTTTTAATTTATAATTCTTTCAATAATTTACAAGCTGCCTTGAGTCTCCTTATTGCAAAAAAGGTGAGGTAACAACAACCACAGTCCTTTAAAAAGCAGCCGTATATAGAGCTAGGTATCATAATACACACACTACACTAGATCTTCCCAGCAGGCTGTGAAACAAGACTCTGTTTTTCCTTCAAACTATATGTTGCACTAGTCCAAATAGGATGTAACTAAACATTTATCTCTGTTGTCAGTTCAGACATCTCAAGGAATGACTTGGTTCAGGGCTAAATCCAGAAGCATATTCTAACTGTACATTGGAGTCTCCAAGGTGAATGTGTTTCCATAACGCACAAGTGAGTCCAACTATTCTGGGGAAATATTTGCCTAGAGTTAAAACCATTTTTACCATACAATAGGTGCACAATTTTATATCACATTTCAAAACTAAAAAACCTCTCCCAAAGTACTTCACCGAACAAGACACTATAAAATATCAGTTCAATGTAATATTGTGTGAAGTGAGAAATGCCAAATATCCAAGCTGGGTCCAAAAAAAGGAAGAGGCACTAGGGATCATATTGCAAATATATGCTGGAAATTGTAAACTGCCAAAGAATTTCAGAACAACCTGTGCCTTATAGATTATAGTGAAGCCGTTGACTGTGTACATCATGAGAAATTATGGTTTAAAAGAAATGGAACTGCCACAACATCTGATAGTCCTGATGTATAATGTATACTCTGAACAAGAGGCCACTGTCATGACACAATATGGAGAAACAGAATGGTATCCCATTGGCAAGGAGATCAGAGAAAGCTACCTTTTATCACCCTATCTGCTAAATTCGCATGCAGAACATACCATAAGGAAAGTAAGGATTAGACTTAAAGCAGGCAAGAAAATGAGAGGATAGAACATCAACAATTTAAGATGCAGGCGACACCATATTATTTTCAGAAAATAGCAAAGATTGGAATGACTAATGATGAAAATTAGGGAAGAAAGTGCAAAAGCAGGGTTACAGCTGAATATTAAGATAACAAAAATAATGACTATACATGTTTTACCTTACTTTAAAATAGATAGAGAAGACTTGGATAACAGAAACAGTTAAAGATTTTCTAAAACTTGACTCAGACATTTTATCAAAAGAGTGTTGTCAAGAAATCAAAAGAAGATTAAAACTTGGAAGGGCACCTATGAAGGAGGTAGATAAGACCCTCAAGTGTAAAGACATCTCATTAAATAGCAAAGCCAGAATCTTTCAGGCCATAGTATTTCTGATTTCTATGTACAGGTGTGAAAGCTGGACAGTTAAGAAAGCTGACAGGAAGAAAATGAACTCATTTGAAATGTGGTGTTGGAGAAGAGTTCTATGGGCACCATGGCCTGCAAAAAGTCTTAGAAAAAATCAGGTCTGAACTCTCACTAGAAGCGAAGATGTCAAAACTGAGGCAGTTGTACTTTGGACATATCATGAGACAGCATGACTCACTGGAAAAGACAATAATGCTTGGTAAAGTGGAAAGCAGTAGGAGAAAATGGAGACCACACTACAGTGGATTGATTCAATCAAGGAAGCCATGACTCTGAGTTTGCAAGGCCTGAGTAGAGCAGTTGATAACCAGGGCATACATTCATAGGGTTGCCATAAAATAAAATTAACTTGACAGTAAATAGCAACAATAAACAACAAATATTGTGTGGAAATTTTACATTGGAAAGCACACTAGCCACCATGTTTGGGTCAACTAGTTTTCAGAAATTCTAAATGACAGCCCTATGTAAAGAGAAATTTGCAACCTTTATTAAAGTTCATCAGACTTGTCTTATTGGAAGATTATCAGAGCTTGTTATTACTGTTGCCAGATTGGTGTTCTCCAGGAAGAGGTGCAGCTGGTCCAGCATCAAAGTTGAGCTAAGGCATTCCTGCCCACAGCACCAATCTCAAAATGTGAACCTGAACCTTCAAAAGGAGTACAATCCCTTTTAGAAGAGGAAGTAATCCCAGTTCTGAATGAATTTATCTACTGATCAACCTTTCCCTCATCTAAATTCAACCGTAACCTGTTAACTTTCTTCCTATCCATTTCTGCATCCATGCACTGGTTCACAACTTGGCATTTACCGAAAAGGAAATACAGAGGTGTGTTAACAGCATCCCAAAGAAGATTTTTTTTGTGTATCTACTCACAATCAGTTACTTCCCCATTTTTTGATCTGAGCACTAGTCTCGTGAGTATAAAAGATAGTTAAGTGATATTAAATAGATACAAACACATTTGGAAATCTACAACACACCCCCTCAAGAGCAGAATATCAGACCACTGAAGAATTAATCCTTCAACTGGCCTAATTCCTTCAGTAAAGGGCTCCTACATAAACGTCTAAAGAGGCATTTTCCAGAACACACTTAAATACTGCCCTCTCCTCCAGGTCACATCCTCCACCTTACCATCCCATATGAACCTGTTTACTTCCTTATACAGAATAATTTCTCCATTATTTTCTCCTGGAAGTGTAAAATAGCTCTAAAGTGGATGTAAAGGAAATTTAGCTCCACTTTTATGTCCTTGATAGGTTTGGAGACAGGTATGAAACAGTAATCTCACTCTTTCTGCTGAAGTCTGGATAGTCAAGAAAACAAAAACAAAAGGAGAGTTTGCAACATTATCTACACAGAAGGAAAGAAAAGGAAAACAAAGGGGTTGTAATATGATCTATACAGAACTAGAGAACATGCACAACAACTTTATTACATAATAATAGCTCAAATCCTTGGGGAATTCTGCCAAAATAGTACTGTCATAACAGACTTTATGGGGGTTTTTTTCTTTGTAAGGCTTGCATTTCTACCAAAGTAAAAAAACTAACTAGAACACAAGAGACTGGCCCAAGATATTCCTTGTAGAAATACCATCCCCAAAGATAGATTCGGTCCCTTCATAATAGGAATTGAGGCTAAAACAGCCATGAATTAAAACAAACATTTTTATTTTAATCCTTATGGAAAAAGAAGCAAGGTCATTTCATTTCATTTTCCAGAATGTTTAAACTAATTACTCAGTGATCTCAGGGCTTATTTGTGTTTTAATTATATTGCAAAATGTTTATAATAAGATATTTTACATACTGTACATAGTAAACATCTGTCTAATAATTGATCCAAAAACATCAAGAAAAAAGACTACCTGATTTGTAAGCTATAATTTCAAAAGTATACATCCTGAATATAGAAATACCAAACTAGGTTGAAATGTAGAAGTTTTCTTCTTATTTTTAAGGTTATACTCATGTTTATTCACCGTGAATCCAAATGAAAAAAAATTAAATGCTGAGCTGAATAATGACATAAGCAGCTTTTGAAACGAGAAGAAGAAAAATAATACAAGTGATATTTTTTCAGTAGAAAAAATAAAACTGAAGGGACAGAAGATGATATGTGCATGCTTATAAGAAGAGGAAACGACTATAGCAGCTTTGCTTTGTCTTGTGGAACTGAAGTACTGACACCCAAAATGTGTTAAATAAAAATATTTATATTTTTACTGTGAGCTGAGAAAACAATGCTTCAAAGAGAGCTAACTGTCCAGTCATATGTTCAGTTACATACAGTAGCAGAAGGAAGAATCATACATTAGTCCTTATACACCAGGATAAAAAAAACATGCATTGTGTGAGTTCTGTGGTATTTTCAGAGCCCAAGTAGAATTCCAGTATTATTGTTGTTGTGTTCCTTCAGATGTAAAAATATTGATGTTCAAAGGAGTCTGCATGTGCAGAATTAAGTATATTCCAAAATATCAACTGCCCAGATCCAGAAAATACATGTTCACATGATGTGAAATGTTTCTTTTGAGAATCTGTTCACCCTCCTTGTTCATAGTGTATCCAACACCATTTTGTGCCCTTAAAACAACGAAACTAACATTGTTATTTCCAATTCAAAAACAACAATACCTCTAATGTGAACCCAAGAAATTTGGAACTGAACATAAACTGAGGTATAAATCCAATAGTCAGTCCAAACTAGAGTAGGGATATTGAATCAACAGAATTTGCGTATGAGTTGATTTACCAACTTCCCATTGATTCAGTGGATCTACTCCAATTCAGAAATGGCAGTTGGACTTAAGCCTGAAGAATAAACAACTATAGTTATTTTATTTCCCAAAAGAGATAACAATACATTTAAGTAAGACAATTTTCTATCACATAAACAAAATAGTCTGTGATGATGGAAAAGTTCCTTGGCCATTTTTTGTGCAATGCCACAATCAGCCAGAGCATGTCATTTTGATACCTAAACTGGTCCCTGCAAGCAAACATTCCCTGAACAGTGCAGCATTTTGTAGGTTTCTTATTTATTGTTCTGCTTCAGAATTAATTGATGTAAATGCTTGATGAGGTGGAGGTTGAGGATGTGTTGCATAACCCAGATTAGTTGCAGCTCTTTTTTAAGGGTCTGTTATGGATTTAGCACATTGTGTACTCTTTTCTCTATCTTGTAATAGAACTGTTATTTCCTCCTATCAGTAAGAGGTACCACCCTCCTCCAAGTGTGACAGGGTCCCACTCAGTATGTCTCGAAAACTACAAAATGTATGTGACAATGGTAGCACTGTTGTTTATAATGAAAAAAAGAATCCATTGCCATTGATAGAAAGGACATTTAGCTACAAAGGTAATTGGCTTTTCATTACAGGTGAGGTCCATCACTCATTTGCACCACTTTCAAAGCAGCTCATCAGATCTAGTCCACATGTTGCACAAAGCAGCCAGTGGATGTGAACTGGTCTTGTTTCCTCATACCCCAATGGTAATGATCAATAGATTTATTGGATATTGTATGCCACAATAAATAGCTCAGATTTGGGGACATTCAGGTGACAAGGTAGAATAATGTCTACAAGTTTAGTTACATGTAGATTCTGCAATAAAGCTTAACTGGGGGAGGGCTTAAGTCCTGGTACATGACAGTTAAGGTCCTTTTCCTCCAACAATACAAGTTCTGCTCCACCTTTGGTGTTGTGTTGAGATTGCAGCAGCCACAAGTAGAAAAAGCCCCTACAGTACAATTGATTTTGTTCTTCATCAACAATGACACTGTACTGAACTATGTGTGTCGATGGCACTATAGATGTGAATGGATAAAAAACTGCAAAAAATTACAATTCCCGGAATTCCAAAGCACAAACCCATGGCTGTTAGAGTGGGGTCAAATCAGATTGTTTCTGCAGTGTGGATGCAGCCATAGTGTTCTAAACCTAATAAGTGATAATTTAATATGAAATAATGAAATATACCCTTTGTGGTATAACTGTAACATAACACCTTTCTAGATATGAAAGCATTAACTTACTAAATGGTGGAGGAGAAATATCACATACTTGAAGTCCTGACATGTTCTGTGTTGTGAGCATTGAAACAATAAAGTGAAAGGAAAAAATAAGGTGAAAAAAAAGCATTGTCTTATTTTTTAATTACTTTTGTAAAATTACTTTTTACAAAATAACTAATTATGTGGACTTTGGAACTATGATTGTTGTCGCTGTTGTTGTTATTATTATTAGAATTATTATTATTATTATTGGAATTATTATTTTTAGTCCAATACACTATAGAATCATGTTTTCTGCTCCATTTGTATATTAGAAGATGACAATACATGCATTGTGGCATAAGACCATATACAATGCAGAGTCTAAAAAAGGAGCATTAGAGTAAGCTGCATGTATCATCTGATGATCCTCATCATAGAGTAGCCTTCTGTAATCATAAAAAGAAATGGAGTGTCTAGGAAATGGTTCAGAAAGCAGGTAGCAGGGAATCAGAGCCATCCTCTTTGTACAATAAATGTGGAGTGTTTATGGGATTAAAACAAGAGAAGTATATAATAAATGTAGTGGAACAGAAATATAAAGGGCAAAATAAATGTACAGGACTCCTTCTAACACTCCTGTGACACTGAAATTATCATTTGAATGACAGCAAACAGTTCCAGTTTGGAAAACAACAAAGCCCTGAAGAGTAATACATTTAAAGGAGGAGGAGAAGATGTAGGAGATTTTTGTTGGAAAATGCTACTGTTTTGTTCAAAATTCCATGACACTTGCTTTCCTAGTCCTCATATTGTTTTGTTTTGATTTGTTTGAAGATTACCAGTTCTTCTACTTGCAAAATAAATACTGTGTTGTTATGGTTCTTCATTAAAATAAAACATATTAAAACACCAAGCTTGCTACTAAATTGCGAACAAAATAAATAGTTTTGACATACAGAATAATGTCATAAAAGAAACACAGTTCTCCAAACACAAGACACTGTTTTAAGGGATAATCAAGCTTTCCGATAAGCATGCATGTTCTTTTATAATGCAGTCACCACACTGACACTTGCCTCTGGCCAAGAGAGCAGGACATGTAAAAGAAAGCTGAGCACCTTTGAATATTGCTACCAATATGACTTTTTATGATTTTTTCTGAAAAGAGTGTGTACATAGCAACACAAGTGGCACGCCTCCCACCCACCCTGCCAAATACCTTGTCAACAATTCTACCCTTTCTGGGATATAAAATCTATGTTTGAACACAGTACTGCTATTATCAGTTAAAATAATATTTGATAATGAATATTTTCCAACTAAAACTATATTTTCCAGGGAACTACAACTATATTGTAGATGCTGCTAAGCTAGAACTTCCAGTTGGCCAAGGGCAATGCAAGGCCACATAATTCTCTTTCCTGTTTTACAAAGAGAGCATAAAATGAACATAGTATGTATAAATAGCAAAGCAATACCAAATGCAAATGGCTTTGCATGTTTGTGTAATCTCTTTAAAATCAGAGAATTCTATGATTCTATGATTCTAAAGAGATTACAAAAACAGTAAGTCAGGAATGTACACTATACTACTATATTTGAGATTCTCTGGAAAAAGAGCCTTCTATTCCTGTTCAGACTTTTCAGCTGGTCTCCATTTTCACTAACCTAACTGATTCTACTCAGACATATGAGCTGAGCTTCTGAAATAGATCTGAGAGCATTGCCAGATCAAAATGGGTAAAGGTACCTTACCATAACCTATTCTCAGTCTATCTAGGACTTCCAGCTAATCCTAAAACCAACCTATAGAAGCAGAATAGAGGATTCTCATGATCAATCATAACAAAATTCCAAAAAAGTATAACTGTAGAAAAGTATTCCACTCCTACCTTCCCTCTAAAGCCATCTGTCATTGAGGCCACCAAAATACCTTCAAACCTTATACCCACAGGAAAGATTTCTCTTAAATACCATAACAGAGAGTTAGAGAACATATGAATTTCATGGAGTAATTTTTATTTTAATTTATTTGGCTTTTCTCCCTTCTGGGAGCAGACTCTAACATTTTTGGCTATGGGTCAAATAAAGCTTCTGAGCATAACAATATATTGCCTGGATACAATTCATATTACAGTACAATCTTATGTAAAGATGTAGGTATGTGTAATCTTACAATCTTTTCTAACCAATTTAAGATGTTGTTTAACTTGTCACAATGTACTAAATAGCAGAAGATTAACACACATTATTTTCTGCATCATCCAAATCACATGATAGTTTCCCTTGTGGACACAAGTGCATTTTGTGTGTGTGTTTCTGTGCTTCTGATAAAGAATTATGCAGACTCAGCATTAGCTCTGCTAAACTAAGAAACAACAGGCAATACTGCAATTGCTGACATATCAAAGTATCTAAAAGATTATCTAGTTTGAAAAGAACATCTACATCCTGGTTGTGTTCTAATTACTTAGTTGCACATGCTGGAACGTATTATAAATGGGTCCTTATTTTCAAAGTATGAACGTATACAAAATAAAAGGTAACCATGAACTCCCTGGGGAAGCTGTCCAAAATGAGAAAAGGAGTTTCGGCACAATCCCTCTCCCTTACTCAGAATGCTGGTGCTGCTGAATCCACACAATGAATCCTTCTGCTCTTGATATCAGTGGCTATAATCCCTTACCGAGCCTTGTTTAATTAGATTATTATGCATAATAAATGTAAAATATTTTATTTTCGTTTACATAATTATATTAAAAATTCATGCCATTTATTCTTAGACCTGTAGGACATCCTTCACACAGGACATATTGTTTTAGAAAGGTGAATTATAAAATTAATGCAATATGCAGGTCTGGCTGTTTTAAGCTCTTTGTCTATTACTGGGGAATATTTTCTAAAAATCCTAACTTCTGCTACCTATCCTGCTCTTTTCTGTGAGAGGGTGCAGCCAAAAAAAGTACAGTATAAGCAATATATATATATATATATATATATATATATCAATCAGCAGATGGCAACCTGCATAATGCTGCTGCTGTAGAATTAATAGCTTTAATACTGGGATACTGGTAACTTACAATAAACAACTTTGTGTCTTACAGTGTTGTGTCTTACAATGGAAGAATGTCACTGTGGCATACAAAACATACCCTGAAGAATTGACTGATTCCACTAAAGATTTATTTGGTTTTGTGATGACCATCAGATATCCTGAGTATTTGTTATTTTAGAGGAGACAGAGGATGAATACATGGTAATGTTAACAAATAACCCCAGTTATTATCAAACTTAACATGGTATAAAGACAAGACTGAGCTTTTGTGATGGAATACTTCTGTGTTATCATCCTTCTATCTACCACCATCCAGGCCTACCTTGCCAAAAAACATTGTTGAGCCAATTTGAAGCAACACAAATGAATAAACATCAATATGAAATTGGTAACAACACACTTGGATTAACATTTCATCTCATTTAACAAGTCCCTTCTAACATCCATAAAAGAGAAGCTGTGTTTCGGTATCTCATTTGAAAGGTAGCCAACCCATAGCTACTCACTCTCCTTTGCTAATTAAGAAAAAAGACACCCAATTTTAGCTATGAACTATGCAGAATATTTTTCATGCAACCACTGGGGGGAAAAAAACCTTACAGCAAATAAACCAGGATCAGCATTGGTGAAGTGACAGACAGGTGCTTAAATTTAAAACACTTAATAGACAATGAGCCAATTTAATTCTTTGGGGGACTTTCCTCTATAGTGTCATGGCTGCAACTCAGCCAAGAACATTTTTCAAAATTGTAGCTCATCTGAAAATGTAATGCAGATCAGGAGTCCTACCACAGAGGATTCTCACAGACACCAGAGCATCTGTGAAATAAACAGCATTAAGACTTCAGTATTTCACATAAAAAACAAAAACAAACTTCAAACCAAGGTTTTTCTCTCCCCTCTGCCATTTGACAAATAAGGTGTCCCACTCCTTTGCTGATGTGATGATTTTTATGTCAATATCTCTTACTAGCAAATGTGAATGGTTCTCTCTGAGTTACCACAGACCTTCTGCTAATTCTTTATTATCACTACCAATCCCATTACCTGTAGTCACACCAAGGACATCTGTAGGGTTTTTCTCCAGTATGGACACGTTTGTGCCGTGTCAGATGGGATTGGGTGGTGGAAGCAAAGTTACATTCATCACATTTGAATGGCTTCTCTCCTGAAAGACAGAGAAAATTATTCATTTTTACAGTCAGAAAGATGAAGGTTAGGCTTCCTAGTTATTAACCTACAACACAACAGAAGAAAACAAATGGCAATTCTAAAAGAAAATATATGAAACATTCTGTCTTTCTAGGATATATATAATATTTACTTTACTTGCTAGTTAAATCTTTTGAGAACTTGCCTTGGCTCACTAACTCCATGTGGTGGCTAATTCATGTGCTGCAATGTCTGTATATTCTCAGTTACAACCTGGATTACCTCCTTCAATGTAGTTTGTTTCAGTACTGTTCCACAGAGTGGGAGCAAATAGCATTTTTAAAAGCAGGGATGAAGCACACCACAGGGTGGCGGTCAATCTGTGTAGCAGTTTGGAGTATATTCATAGATATCTTGTGGAGAAGATACCCCACTGAATCAGTGTCAAGTGGCCTCCACATGACAGCCTCCTCTGATACACATCTACATATACACACCCTGCACATGGAAATGTCGTAAAAGACTTTCAAGTCTCATGCCAATATAATTTGTGTCGGTGTAATTGGATTGGATTTCAGTCTGAGCATATTCAACAATGCCTATGACATAAATGAATATTAGTATCCAGGACCATGTGACTTGAAAGACACCTTGTGATGGAAATAAAGACACAGGTCAACCAGAGAAAATAGAAATAAGACAGAGAGCTATTTGGCTCAAAATAATTCACATATTCCTCTGGATCTTGAATCAGTCTTTAACAGCTGCATGAAATACACTTCCTGCTACAAGAAAGCAGATTTGCCAAGTTTATGCATATATTAAACAACCCAATTTGCACTTTTACAAATAATTTGCACATAGCCTCTGTTTGATAATCTGTGTTGAAGACACTATGTGAAGGTAATAGTAAAAATAACTTGTGTCACTTTGAAATTTCACTTTCATGCATCCTCTGAGGTGTGTTTAATGCGGGAAGAGAAGACAACAGTATAAGTTCCCAAGCAATCTACATTAGGAAATAGCATATAGCATACGATAATTTTGTGTGTGTGTGTGTGTGTGTGTGTGTGTGTGTGTGTAGCTGTAAGAGATGCATGCTGAGAGGATGGGAGAGAGCAAAAGAAATGTAATCTTCTCAGTTTCTTGTAGCTTTTGCAGAAACAGCTGGATAGATGCCTTCGGAGACAGGATACCTCACTAGATGAGTCCTCAGCCTAATCCGGAAGGTTACCTTTATATTCATATGACCAATTTCTTCCCATGTACTTTTCTCTCTTTAAACATAGTGTATTGCAATTAAGTGATTGTTTCATCAACTATCTTCTGCATGTGATGCAACAGAATGATCCTCCTCTTTCTCCTGCCAGACCTTTGTGCCACTAAAAACTCTGTTTTGGAAAGTTTCACATCAATTCTTAATCAGAGGAACAGATCTTTTGCTGTTTGAAATGGAGAACAAAACAATGGCTCTCCTTGGGATAAAGTTCATATACATAGAATATAAATAATTTAAAGCATTTGACTGGTTTAGAATGCCACTTAAAGATCTTTAACTGGGCTTTGTCCATATAGAGTGCAGTCCTTTATGATTTATGTATATACCAGTATGTGTATGTGTGTGCCTTCTAGTGGCCTGTCAAGTTAGAAGATTTTCATACCAGCGCTTACCGTGGGGTAAATACTGGTAAAGCATTTAGGAAGCATGTGTGTCTGAAAGCCTGATGTGCTTCCTAAATGTGAGGGGATCATCCCCTCGCCTCCAGCATCTCTGAATCATTTGGGGAGCAGTGATTTTCCATTAATGCAAAGTTTCCATTAATGGGAAATGGCTGCTCCCCAAATGATTCTGGGACGCTGGAGGCGAGGGGACGATTCCCTGATGTTTAGGAAGTGTGTCAGGCTTTCAGACACATGCGCTTCCTAAATGTTTTTCCAGAGTTTTACCAGCTCTTACCCCATGGTAAGCACTGATATGAAAATCTTCTTAGATGACCCCATGAAATCCATAGGATTTTCTTAGGTAAGAAATCCTCAGAGATGGGTTCAACAGTTCCTTCATACAGCACAAAATATTCATTGGTGATCTCCTGTGCATCCCTATTTGTCGTGAGGAAGAACCAAAGGTGCTATTCTTATACTTAAAGCACAAAAGAAAATGGGACCTGAATACTTGCTGCCATATCTGTCTGCTTTATGTTTCAGTTAACATTCAATCAAGTATAATCTAACTATGGTGCTGGCTATTCTGTGGGTAATGTCACCCTTTCCTGACCATTCTAGGCTGCGCTGTAGACTGCCTGTAAATAGTATTAACTTTGTTTTTCACATTCGAGTGTTTCCGTACCTATTTTCCTAATACTGCAGCTTTTTATCGCAGATTAAACCTTTTAATTTTGTGGCATTCTGAATTTTATATTGCAATTATTTTTATCTCCAATTTAAGCTACTTTTTGATTATTTTTCTTTTAAAAAGCAGAGTGAATTTAAAATAAATCACAATAATGTAAAAATGTATTCATCATATGTTCAATAAGTCTGATTTCTGAAGTAAGCTAACTGACCCAAATTAGAACCCAAATCCAGAAGATAAGCAGGCCTCTGATGCATATATGGTACATAATTTCCACCCAAGGTGGTATCCCTACTCCCATTAATAGGAGTGGTAATTCTCATCACATAGAACAACTGATGTACATGAAAAGGAGTTACATGTGGACATAGCCACTGAGTTTTGGTGCTGGTGTTTGCATTGCAAAAACTGATTTTTGTGCACATGCACATAAAAAGAAAAGAAAAATTCACTGGAACACTGTGATCATGTTGCCAGTCCTTTGGTCAGAATTCAGAAAACAGGTTAGTTATCTTGCGTCCAGTAATAATTTATCATTGAAAAACTCATGTAATTAAATTCTGAATATTCCTACAAACACTAGCATTGTTGGAAGTTAATAGCAATCCTCTTCAAATATCACATTCTCTCTTAATAAGCATTTAATGAAAACGCACAAAGCATACTGGGTTAGTTATACTTTATATGGAGTATTTTTCTTTTTGGCGCTGGGTTGGGGGAAGGTGAAAGAAAGAGGCTACATTATACATTAAATTCAGTGCCGAGTAATGTAACTGCACATTAAAAGTCAAAGTGCAGTTCACATGAGAAATAGAAACGCAAAGTGAGCCACTCATCTGGATAAAAACACATATATTATTAAATTTTCTCTCTTTATTACGTTGACCTATAAATGCCTAGATGTGCAAGACTGAAATGAGCAAATGGAACTGATCATACAAACAGGATCTGTGTAGGTCATATAAGCCACTGTCTTCAAAAATTCATGAGATTATTTGAACAAAGGCACAAACTGCTTGGTTATTTCGGTAGGTTTGTAGTAGCTGCCTCAGGACTGCCACATAGATGAAGCTTGTCTTTTCATATTCGTCAGGGCGCCACATACTTCCACGAAGGTCATACTCTCACAGGATTTCCACCTATGTTAATCACATAGGTCAATCTCCCTTTTCTTTTACACATACTTCTTCCTCCCCATCCCTCCTATTTCCCTACAGTACAAAGGTAGTGATTCCTTCCATGTTGGAAGGAAAAAAGTACATAAACAGTAGTAGTAGCAGCAAGAAGGAATTTGTGCATGAAAAGGAATAAGTTGAGTGGCAAAAGTCTTGATATCTGATCCTGACCTTTGACTATGATTAAGATATGAAGAACATTATGCCTGTGCTGTCCATGGTTAGCATTAATCTTGCTTCTAAAACAACTCCTAAGCATGATTAAAGTCAGAAGTGGGGGTGGAGCATGAATATCGTGAGAAAAGAGACTGAGAAAAGGAAAGGATCAGCAGATGGGGTAAGGCTTAGCCATAGTTAAGGGAAGACAATGCTCTCTTCTTCCATTAAGGCCAATAATCAAGCAAGAACCTTTCAGTTAACAATTGTTTTTATTGTGTTACAATTGGAATCTTATGACAGCCTTCAAACAAGCCAAAATATTCAGCCAGCTTTAAATCATGGTTTCATAGCCATGCTTTTTTTGGAAATAACTAACCAGTTCTGAGTTAAAGGAATCTATAGTGAACTCACTTGGCTTGTTTCATGTGAAGGAAGGAGAAGCAGCTACGCATAGGGGCACAGGGCTTATTCATATGCGGCCAGTGAAGTGGCCACATATGAAGTCACCTGTTCTTTCACTTTCTAAAAGCAAACATTTTTGAGATGAAAGTTAGTTATCAATCTTTATTTAATAAATCATTTACCCCTTTGTTCTCAAACATTTTGGGAAGAACTGGTGTAGCTGTGTGTTTGCATTGGTCACTAGCTCCTACACATTTTAACTGCTTCTCTCATATGGATGTATCTTGAACACAAACTTAAATTACTTCTTGTACAATGTCAACTCAGCTTGAATGGATCATTTACTTAATTCATTCATTTCCTTCTTTTACTGTTAGCAGCAGCAATAGATGGTTACTTAGAATGGAGTATTTGCTTCATGGAGGCTTTATGTGGAAAATCCATTACCAAACCAGAATGTGCTCTAAGTAGATCAGAAGAGTACAAACAGTGCTGGTTGCCTGAGTGCAGAGTGTAGAGAGGCAAGATGATATTATTATTATTATTATTATTATTATATATCAAAAGTTTTTTTTTTAAAAAACCCTCAGATTTTGCAATATTCAAAGTCCATTTTTCTAAACACTTACAGGTGGGACACAGTAGGGGAGAAATAACAAAAGGCAAGAAAAACAGCAGAGTCATAGGGGTATGTAGCAAACAGTCCTTAAGTCCTGATGTCAGTCCTCCCCCACTGTCAAGGACCTGTCAGACAAGAAAAACATTCTGATGGATATCAATTCACCTGATGCCTAGATGCTACAGGGAGTGAGGAGGCTTATTAAGCTGACCAAGATTCCTAAACTGCATTTGAGGATCGGCTCTCCTACCCTTGAATCAAGGGTCCGTGACAGGTGATAAAAGTAAATCTCGGATCAAGAGATGTCTTGTGTCAACCCCCTAGACAGCTTGTATTGCAGCAGGGAATTATTTAAGCCATTTAGACCACTTTTGATACCTATCCCCTTCAAACCTGTCTATAATTTGCTTGGGCACTCTTTGCAAGGAAGGTTATGTCAAAAAGGTTATGTAAAAGCCAGACACACAGAAGAAAAAAATAAAAGAGGAGGAGGAGGATGTACATGTCATGGCACTGCTATAAAGCTACACACCCAGACAAAAATGTTGTGGTATCTGCCTAAATGCACTGATCCCAATGGAAGGTGTACTGTGCTGGTCCTTGCAAAGAAAATAGTAGACCTAGGTAATTTTTCTGTGAAAGAATCATCCCTGATTGTTTGTGCCATAGAGGCGGATAAATGCCAGAAAGATAGATCCCTCTGTCTCTGAGATACTGTCCTATATAGTATAAAGTTAATAGCAAAGTAATAACGAGCCTCCAGTCCTGACATAAAACATAAACTTAGGCTGGCTCAATGCAGGCTCCATGATCTATAACCTGTAAATTCCTGTATTCAGAGCAGGGGAAGCTCCACTAGGGTGGCACAAACCAACAAATGCCAACCTGAAATGACAGCAGTGCTTACAACTTACTGCCTAAAATGAGCTGTTTTAACAGAAAGTATTGTAAAGCTTTCCTAACTTAAAATCCACAATTACTTTCATATTTATTCTAAACTAAGACTTTGTAAATAAATGAATGAGGGGGAAAGAAAATATGGGATTTGAATGAGAGAAAAATGGATTAAATTCCCAACTGTCATAAGGACCTATAGTGTGGCCATGGCAACAGGACATTTATAAAATGGATAACAGGTCTCTCAGCATCAGGTCATTTGTAAAATGGAGAACAACACTGAAAAGGATAAATAAGTGTTATCCTTTGTTGTGATGATAGATTTAATATTATAGAAAATGCTATCTGATGACAACAATGAATAGGAGCAGCAGCAGCAGCAGCAGCAGATAAGAAATAAAATAGCCCAATATTCCTCTGATTCTTTAACAAAAGAATTAAGAAAATTTGCTGCCCCAAATTTAGCACATTGGCTAAAAAAAAGTTATAATAGTGAATAGGATATGAATAATGTATGCTTTAATCCTATATTATGAAAACAGTCATCTAACTTCATCCAGTTGCATTAAGGCAAGCATCTTTCAAAACAAATGAACACTGTACTTGTCTACTTTGCTCTCTGGACCAACGAGTGGGTCCAACTGTTAGTAGGTCTGTCCACAGGCTGCATACAATGCAACTGACACATACATGTTCATAGCAAATGATGGGACATGTGGTGTAGAAACCACTTTCTAGACAGAAATCATATTCATGTTGAAACATTTCTTAAGAGGAGAAGAGGCAGAAAATGGCAAAATGTTGGTTACATTATTGCCTACATTGGAAGTGCTTTTGTTGTTGTGTGCCTCCAAGAGTCTGAGAGTGTGAGACTTACCCAAAGTTACCCAGTGGGTTTCCATGGTTGAATAGGGATTCAAACCCTGGTTGCCAGAGTCCTAGTCCAATGTTCAAACCACTACCCCATGCTGGCTCCTTATCTGAAGTACTAACACTATTGAAAAAGTTCCCAATATGTTCTAGAACATGGATAAATTGGAAACGGATGTTTTTAAACAGCAATGAAATCTGCTTTCAGAGATACTGAAAAAGACTGAAAATATCTGGGAAGTAATGCATGATTTCATGCTCAGAAACAAGAAGGTAAATGTAAAGCACACATACATTCATTAGGCTTTCAAATCTTATAATTTCTATATCTCATGGTTTGAAAGGACTTTCCCATAATTTGAACAACTGAGGTTAATAATACAAGGGCTTTTTGTCACCCCAGCTAACTGAAAAACTTTATCACATTTCACAGCCTGCCAAGAAACTGACCTTTATCTGCCAGTACATACATTTTTTAACATTTCATAGCTGAAGCCCAAGTAGAAGCATTTATCTCAGTCAGCCAATGATCATCTAGAAAACCTCCTAAGAACTGCCACTTCCAATTTCACAATGGAGACTGAAGAAACAGCATCACAATAGAGGTTCATGCAAATTTTATTCAAATTATGCTGATTATGTATTGGCAAGCTATGCAAATTAGCCATGGCATTCCGGTTCTTATATTCAAATTTCCTGCACCATAGAGAATGCTATGCAGAAAAATGGTTTTACACTCTTAACATCTGAAACATGGTATGAGTGAGGTCTGGCTATATGCATATTTATTATGCTGAAATATGAACAAATGATTTATGTATTGTAGATTTCTCCCTGCCCCATGCTTTAGAGCAAGGTAAAGAGACCTAGCACTTGTCCTAGGCACCACTATACCTTCTTTTGTGGGCAATTTTTCACCAGGGGGCAGAAGGGAGTACCTACTACTCTCAGCCTTTGATTTCTTTCCATTTGGGTAAACAGAGTAATGAGTAACACTCCAAGTGACTTGGGTCAATCCAATTTTTTTCCCTTTCCTCTATCTTGGGAAAATACGTTCCTTGTGGACAAACAGTTAAAAATCCAGTGACAATTAACAGAGGGGTATATAAAGGACGTTTTTATGCTAAATACAAAGTTTACATAAAACCATAGAGTTAGAAGGGATCAGAAGGACCAAACCCTTGCTTTGCAGTAATACATAATTAAAATATCCTTGAAAGATGTCCAATCTGTTTAAAGATGTCCAAAGAATGAGAGTCCACCACCACCCAAAGCCATCTTTCCATTCCTGACCAGCTCATACAATAAAGAAATTCTTCCTAATGTTTAGGTGGAATCTTTCGTCTTGTAATTTGAAGCCACTGGTTTGTGCACTAGTCTCTGGAGCTGCAGAAAGCAAGCTCTTTCCATCTTCTGCATGTCATCCCTTCAGGTTTTGAAAAATAGCTTTTTTGTCACCTCAGAATCATCTCTTCTCTAAGGAGATTATCACATGGGGACAACATAGGGAAGGGATCACTCCCCCATCTTTATCCCATCCTTATCCCATCCTTGACATGTGAATGACAATTGGTTGAAAGGCTTTCATACTAGCAGTGCTGATTCTGTCATTAAAGTGGCATTGTGATAATGGGATATTCTGTTAATACAAAATGCCGGCAAATTTTGCTTTAATGACAGGTCAATCATAGATTATTGACAGAAGTGGCATGACTTCATGTGAAAGCTTTTGGCACCATTGCTGTCATTCGCACTTCCTGGATAGGATAAGCACAAACAACATGTGAAAGTCTTTCCCATGATCGAGTAGGAAGGATGGGACAAGAGAGGGACGGGACATTGCTCATGTGATAATCTCCTAAAATAAACGTATCCAATCCCTAAGAGGTTTTCCACAGACTTTTGTTTGGTCACCATCTTCTGGTCATGTTCCAGTTTGTCAATATACTTTTTCAACTGCGATGCCCAGAAATGGACAAAGTATTCCAGGTGGAATCTGACCAAAGTAGAATAGAGTGGCACTACTACTTTCCATGATCCCGACACTATATTCCTATAGTGCCCTGGTGGCACAGTGGTTAAATGCCTGTACTACAGCCACTCACTCACAAACCTCAAGGTTGTGAGTTCAGTACCAGCCAGCGGCTCCGGGTTGACTCAGCCTTGCATCCTTCTGAGGTTGCTAAAATGAGTAACCAGCTTGTTGGGGGGAAGTAGTTTACATTTTGTAAACTGCTTAGGGAGTGCTTAAGTGCACTGATGAGTGGTATAGAAACGTACTTGCTACTGCTATATTGATGCAGTCTATAAATATTTCTTTTTGGCTGCTGCATCACACTGATGGTCCATGTTTAACTTGTAGTCTACTAAGATCACCAGGTCATTTTTACTTGTACTACCTTCAAGCCAGTTGGCCTCCATCCTATATTTCTGCATCTCATTTTTCCTGCCTAGATATAGTACCTTACATTTATCTCTGTTGGAATTCATTTTGTTCACTTGAGCCCAGTTCTTCAATCTGTTAAGGTCATTTTGAATCCTAAGCCTGTCCTCTGGGGTATTAGCAACCCCTCCTAATTTGGTGTAATCCGCAAAGGCAGCAAAATACGCCTTGGTGCATTTCTCTTGGTTCAGCATAGGCACATTTAGAATGAACAACCAGCCAGAGAAATAACTCAAATTCTTCACATAATATTTTACACATATGTCCTAATCGTATTCATACAAATGTTGATGATCTGGTCCAAGGTTACCCATGGCAGAGAAGCTCAGATCCCTGCCTCAACATTGCTTCTCCTAAGATAAGACAAGGGCACTTTGCGGGGTTGTTTTACATAATGAAGAAAGGATAACAGCAGTGTACCATTATCACATTATGTATGACAGCTATGTGATAGCTATGACAGATTGGAAGAAGTTTCATAACACCTGAAAGCATAAAATAGCCCTGTTTCGCCATTCATTTTTATGCACTCAAGGCATAAACTGTATTAGATGATCAAAAGCTTAAGCAGCATCCTCAGCTCGTATGGAAGGTGTAGTGTAGATTTTCCATGTGTAGGATTTCCAATATAGAAATCTATGAGTGTAGTATTTCCAACAGCAATCCACCATGGTGTAGTGATTTGAGGTTGTACTACAACTCTGGAGATCAGGGTTCAGTTTCATGCTTCACCATGAAAACCCACTTGGTGACATTTGGTCAATCATAGACTCTCAGCCACAGAAAACCCTGTGATAGGTTCACTTTAGGGTAGCCATAAATAAGAAATGATTTGAAAATAAACAATGACAACAGGATTTCCAACACAGGAATCCTATTTAATCCAAGATCTTGTTTGCATGCAGGAAACCCTATTCAAATAGAATTGGGCCCATAAGTAATAACACTGGTGAGGGATGGGTGAGCACAGCATTGCTGAAGAATCAGGGATGCTCTTTGCAAAGCAGGGGAAGGCATTAATTTTTAAGGTAGAGAAATAAGGTGTATCGACCACCTTCTCTCCTGGAAGTCGTCTTTAGCCCCACCTCTGAAGAGAATCATACCAGACAATAGTCCAGACTGAGCTGTCAATAGCCCCAAACTTCTCTTGCACTCAGCACTTAATTTGGGAGTACTTCTGCAATACAAGTTTCCTCTTACAGTATGTGCTGTTCTTCCTGCCTAGAAATTAATCTGCAACAAACAAAGGCCTGCACTTCTTCATGCCTTTCTAGTGCTGCCCTGCTGCTTGCCAACAGGCACATGAAGCTGGAATCAAGCTAAACAAAGACAACCAAGAGGAATGTTTTTTTTGTTTTTTTTATTGTAGTGCATATAATTATTTGTTTATTTGTTTAATATATTTCCACCTTTCTGTCTGACATCACAGCGGCTATCAATCAGTGGAAATTAATACAAATAATTACCGAATTTATCTTAGAATGGCAGTGGTGGCTTACAAGAGAAGTTAGTGGTAATGATGATGGGAAATATACTTTCTTCAGGCCTAAATAAAGTGATGGTAAACATGGGGCTCTTCAGATGTTTTCAAATTCATCACTGCCTATAGTGACTAGGACTGGTAAGAGTTTCAGGACAACAACACAGGGAGGATCACATGTTGCTTCATCCTGCTTTAATGTTAAAAAACACACACACTTTCTTCCTTGGCAGAGGTAGCCTAAGGACTTGCTACAAGGGATATGTGTACTTATCCAGCAATAAGTATGTATGTAATAAGTATATATAGATCTTGACACTGCATCCAGCAGAATGCAGGAATCATTGAAGTCAACATATTGTGCTTAGCACACCCAGAGCTAAGTTCAATATTCACTCATTTTACATTGACAGACTATGACCACACACTAGACATTCTCTCCTACACCATGTGATAGTTTCTTATGGTTATTATAGTTAGAGATTTAACACCAATATATGCTTGGCCCAATGTTCACAGTACAGTTTTAGTTTAATTTCTTTGTAGAATTTTATTCTATAAATTCCAACTGCAGTTTCACAAATTGTATCCTTATAAAATGAAAACAGGTTTTGACTATACATATTTATGGCAGCTGTTTCTTAATTATCAGTTCCCTTTCATAATCTTTGAAAATCTACCAAAATGCATGGTTGCCTAATCATTCATTTTAGTTGAACACAGTTCCTAAGATAAGCATGGCACTGGTATATATATATATATATATTAAAAAATAGAAGTTGCTTAACAAGCACCAGGATCATGAAGCAGGAATGGGTACAATGTGAAAGACAGCTGTGTTTAATGGCCATTGGCAAAAACCATGACCTTTTTCATTAAGACATAATGGACATACCATTAAAAATGCAATAAAATATAGAATTAAGGTACGACATAGCCACAAATTTTTAATATATTTCCATTTTTATTTCCAAACACCAAATTTACTCTGCAATCCAATATGCATTTACCAGGAAAGAACTGCCATATACTCCACTTGCTCTTACTTTTGAGTAGACATGCATGGATTGTTTCATAGGTTGGAAAAGTGAACATTTTACCAGCTTGGGGAGTGATAATCAGTACGATGTATCTAATGTGGCATGGATCAAAGGCAAATAATATCAAGTTTGATAAACACATGGCTTAGAATAACATCTGACTTTAAAAGGATTTTGTACTTATCAGCCCTTTAATGTGCACTTTGCAATCTCCCATATAGATTCGTGCATCATCTTAACACAATGTGTAATTTGGCTGGGCCTTGAAAACAAACCTCAAATACTTATTAATTTGCAGAGAGACACCTGCCATTCAGTGTTTATTCTTAAGGGAAAAATAATACAGATAGGTTCAAAAGTAAAAGCATCTGAGACAAACCCCAGGCATACTGATTTTTAAAGGCAACTCCCTCCCCCCAAACAATCAGCAAACAGATATACTCTCTGGACTGCACTGTGCTATACAATTTCTCTTACTTCCTAGCCTTCATGACAGCCCTTTGCTGTAGAGAAAATACCAAAGGGTAAAAAACAGCTTAACTGACCTGTGTGCTGCCTTCGATGCTTGGTGAGGGCATGACGTGTCCCGCCAGCAAAGCCACAAAGGTCACATAGGAATGACTTCTCGCCTGTTGCAACAATAAACAGATGAGGGACTGCGGAGGTCACAGATCATTAAAACATATCTATCAAGGCTTTCAGGGTTACTAATTCCTCCAATCAAATGTTTCCATGTAAATATGTCAAATGGGAATGAAATTACCACTGCGGTTTATTGACTGTGATAAAATCTGAAAAGCACCACTGAACATAATTACATACTTGTCAGACCCATAAAAATTAGCTTTATTATCAATGGAATGGTTTTGTACAACTTCATTTCTGTTAGATGTCTTCCAGATGGGGCTGCTTTATGCACTTGAACAGTTTTTATGCATATCCTGATTTTTTACAATTCCCATACATCTGGCCTTTCTGTGCTGAGGAAAGGCTGCCTGGAAAAGTTAATATACAGTATATATATGGTTCTGCTTAAATAAAAATATATTGGAATCACCAATAAAATAAAAATGTTGAGCACATTTTAACTGACTTGATCACAGCACTCCTCAAGAACCTCCCAGTAAATTATAGATTTAAATTATTTTCCAGAAAAGAAAAGAAACAATATGAAAAACCTATGTTTTTCTGTATCAATGGCAACTTGATGCTGTTTATGTTTCTGAAACTTTAATAATAAAGAAAAACAAGTCTAGGGATTACTTCAGAAAATGAAGTAGTATTTGTATTGTTCGTATTTAATGGTATATATTTATTCTAAGCCTTTGAAACCATTAAAAGATAGATTTGGCAGTGTTGCTACTTGTTAAAAGTGTGTAAAGTATTCTTATAAAGTATTTTTATTCCAGAGAAAATGTGGCTTTTGGAATATATAAATGCAGTATATCATTCTGCAGTAGCATTTTTAGTCGGTAAAGCCCAAGCATGTGAGGCAGATTCATCCCAGAAGACCAACGAAGAAGGATATTATAGAATAATAATACTAACCTTGGAGAGAGCCAGTGAAATTATAATGCAGCTTTAACACACAAACGAGTCATTTGGCTCATTTGGAGACAAATTGTACCCTCCCACCCAGATACCAATGGAAGGGAATTAAAGGAATGAGGGAAGTATTTCAGATTAATGGCGAAACTGTATTTTGCATTTTCAGCTCACAAGAAAGAGCATTAGCACTATATGGAATTCCACAGGACTTGACATACATGGACTATATGGAATTCCATAGGGCTGTTTTCCAATTCCTAATCATTTTACAACATAGATATTTAGCTTCCTGAGCCCTGCAATTCTCTACCTTGTGTAAAACAAATTTACTTTTCATTCTTCACTACCTAATATGCCCAGAGAGAGCTTTTCACTACCTAATCATGCCTAGAGAGGGCATGAAAAGTAGGATTAGACATTTTGTCAACTGAAAAAGAATATTCTGGCGACTACAAGCTTGACCCTCTCCTCTCAGCATGGTTCCTACTTTCTCTCATCCTGCCCAGCTGTAAAGGAGCTGTGGGGATTACCTCAAAGTCTTTCAGTCTTCCCTGTTATTCAAATACACACTTACTGTATATGCTCATATAAGTCTAGAAAATTTTAGTCAAAAAATTGACCCAAAAACCTGTGTTGACTTATCCATGGGTCAATGTAAGTACTGCACATTAACTCTTATCAAAAAAGGAGTCACCCCTGGTGAAAGGTGAGAGCCAAATCCCTGATTGGGGCACCTAAACAAAGCACCAACCTCCTCTATGATCTAATCCATCCAGCCTTTAGAATGAGAATAAATAGTTATGTCTGTCAATTTTTTAAAAGTTCCTTGGCATTGTTTTCCTTTGTTTTATTCTTTACATCCTTTGTTACACATCCCTAAGTCTTACTCCCAACTAAGCCATGGGTTATATAAAAATCCATAATTCTGATCCCAAAACCTGCCCTTGACTTATACCTGAGGCTGACTTATTGTGAAGTATATACTGTGGCTCTTGCAATTGTTTAGCTGAAGCCCTGCTATGCTCCCAATTTCCAAGTCAATCCTGATTTGGGACACTTACAGACTACTGTTGGTCACATTTGTTGGGCTCAGACAAACTGAGTGCCTTTAACTGATCAGACCTTTCTTCTTTAAAAGACAGGTTTATGTGTTTTATTGTTTTTGTTTTGTTTTTTGTTTTTGTTTTGTTTTTGCCAGAAAAAAGGGTAGCCTGGGGAACCTGGAGAGGTCCATGGCTGAAAAAAGAAAACAGGCTTGGGGAACACATGCACCCCTTCCATCTTGCCAATCCCTGTCCTAAGAAAATATATATATATTAGACAGTGCAAGGATTATTACTTTCCCTTTGTGTAAACTGAAATTCATTTTTGTCATAGGAAAACATTGGCACAAGAATAGTGGTAATTAAAATGTTCATTTCCTCCCTGTAAACTTAAGAACATTCCAGGAAAAGAGTAGCTAAAACACAACCATTTTAGCTAATTAGTATTGCAGTGCTAACTGGGAAGCCTCATTATAATTAATTAAATATTAATTAATTAATCAATTAGAAATATAAATCTTTTGAATGATCTAATCCAGTATCTCAAACTACGATTTACACCTGAAAATAAAATGCTGCCCATTGCCTACTAGCAAATTGCTCATCAACTATAAACTACCATGTAGCATAGTTCACTTTTCTGGGGGAACTTGAGAAATTTTTTCGCTGATAAGGAAACAGTACTTTGTCTTTAGTACACTGCTCCCAACTATGCATGAACAATAACATGCTTATGACATCATTAGGAATCCCTGCAAAAACTGAACTTACTACAGCACTCAAAGTATTGTTTGTACATGAAAATGCCCTGCATTCTTAATTTAAGAGAAATGAGAATGTCATAGTTTTTAGATCAGACAAATATACTAGCGCATACTGTTTTTCTTTAGGATTGATTTCCACTCAAATGAATGTGTTGTGGTGGGCAGTTGTTATTTTATGTATGCAAGGAAAAGGATCATGGCTTCTCAGCTGATCATATCCCGTTTGCTGTAGAGTTATACATGCAACTCACCAGGATGTGTGGTTTGAGTGCAGACATCCAGGTAGGCATATCAAATATCAAGTGTGATTCTGCACACAGTTTTGTTGGAGGATACAAAACTGCGCACAAGCTTTCAGTCTTTAACCATATATTTAACAGTTCGTCTATTCATTCTTCCTCCAAAAGTTACAACCTTTAAACTTTGAGAAGGATCTAAGGGGCAATATATCACTTGGGGTACAGGGGGCTGATCTAACATGCCATGTTTATATGATAACAGGAATGTAATAGAAAATGGTTCTTTTCTTAACAACTTGAATTAGTTTCAAGTGTGCCATTTTGCATTCAAATGTAGAAAGACACGGAAACCAATCCTTTATTTTCTATTAGAAAACAGCCACTGTCCCCTATCTCTCATTATGGTGCAGACTACAAGACCTAACAACAAAAATCCATATTATTGATCTAACCAAGTCTCCACAATTATTCTTTAGAAGGAAACGCCGACGATAAATTACATCTGCACTGGCTTTTCATCTGCTGTTCGATATAAGTGATCTCTCAGGGCAGGCTGGAGACCTTAAATCGTCAACACCCTTGTCAAAGAAGCTAAGGAGGCCCAGGCATCCTACAAACTGCCTTGGAAGAACTTTTAACCTATAATTTCTAGCAACAACTCATTTCATTTACAGAAAATTGTGAAAAAAATCTTTTCAGGAATATTTTTTAATTTAATGGGACACTGTTTCATCTTCTGGAGAAATGCCTAGAGAATTCTGATTTTGAGATCACTTTATTCCTCTCTTACATTTTTAACCAAGCAGTATGTACACTACTTTGCTATGGACCAAATAATAATAATATTCTACAATATTTTTCTGCAGTTTTTCTTTACATTCCAAAATGTTACCAATTATGGCATCATTTACTTCATATGGCACTATATACTTCATATTCTTAATACTCCTTATTCTTAAAGAACCTAGCTGAAGGGTTTGCTTGGAATGTTATGTGCAATGGTGGTTTATTATTAAAGACATGTATGTCTTTCACAGGAATCTTTGCTCCAATGTATTTAACTTTCAAAAGTTTTAATTTTAATCCACACATATAAATGTTAATTGCTTTTCTCATGCTGTAGTAAACTCCACACCAAATGTCATGTAAAACTGGTATTTATTGACATGTGTTTTTAAATTGCATCAGAAGCAGTTTGGTATTAAAATGTCAGATGTAAGTTGAAATGGAGATTTTTAGCTATCCTGACTTTCCTCCATGGGGCAAAAAGTACCATGTGAATAAATGACTGGAATGAATGGGCAGGACAATGATATACTTTCAAACAACTTCTGTCATTATTATAGATCCAAAATGAACATTTGTTCACAGTGTTTTCCTCATTTGATCTGATGTACACTTTTCCTAAGGATGACTCCACTGAGAAAAACAGCAGCAAATATGACTGTATAAGACCTCTTTGAATCAACAGTCAGGTAGTGTAACTTTTTTGCATGACCAAGTGTTTGCATCTGCTTCAGTTCTTTCACATGAAACACAAACTGCTCAGAATTGATTCAGTATCTGGAAATATTGATTAACTCCAACCTTACTATTATTTATGATAGCATGTTATTGTGATACAGCATGTCAGTGCTATAAATTGTGATGCAGCTAGCTTTCTGCATTAAAAAATAGCATGAAAGCAAATTTAAGTTATTTTAAAGCTGGAAATTAAGACCAAACATAGAATTAGTTAATCACAATCTAATCCCCCCTCTTTTTTTTTTACACAGACACACACTTTACTAGAGCAGCATCTATCAGATCTCAGAAATCTGGCACATTATTATGAACTCATGTAAAAAATCTGACAATGCAGCAATTTTCAAAGCCCTGTAATTTGTAGATTTTTATTGTTTCCCATTTATGCCACTTTCAGACTGAGGATAATCTAGACTTCCTCATTAAATAAAGAACTATAGGTATGAGCAACAGGTAGCTTGATCCTTCTCCTCTTCATGTTGGCATGATTGAAGATACTAGCATCAACTGAAACAGAGCAGAAAAGCCCTACCTGTATATTTGAATTGTGTCAGAATCAATTGTTCCAGAATTAAAAGGCCCTCTTGAACAGTCATTTTACTTCTTAGGGTTAGAAGAATCCATCATCAGAACCCCCAAAGCCAACATTTTCTTCTCCCATCATCAAGAAACAAAAGAAGCATGAATCAAACCTGTATGAGTCCTATAGTGGTCTTTCATGGTTGATGCTGTAAGGAAGGAATAATGGCAAGTAGGCCATGTGCATTTGTATGGCTTCTCTCCTGTATGAAGTTTCATATGATTAATCACTGCCCACTTCTCTGTGAAACTTCTGTCACACAAGGGGCATGTAAATTTCCTGTGTATAAAAAGAACAGAAGAAAAAAGCCATCTGTTAACTTTATAAATACACACACACAAACCCCAATACTGACAAAAGAAGCATGATTTTAACCCAAAGTGTGGTAAACGCACAGACTTTCATGAAGAGAATTGCAGACCTGGTCTGTCATGTCTGTATAACCAGGCATTGATTTTTCTGTCGAGACCTGGCACTTCAGCCATTTATTCTCTGCTTTGCGGTTGGGCCCAACGGGTTTGAAAAATTCTGTTACAGTCCAGTCACCCCTGAGGCAAATGTGAGAATAGATTTCACCTGTACAGGCCTACACCACTTATCCAGGGCATGGGCTGTCAGAGCAAAGGCTAAATGAAAAGCTATCCATACTAAACTACTCAGACAATCACACTGCTGTGTGCCATGCTGCTGCTACTACTGCAGTGCGGAGGTGAAATACTACTTGTAATAACACTGTTACCGTAGTAAACAAAAAACACTCAAATCTACTAAAAACAGGTGTTAAGGGGTGGCGCAAAAAGCCCATCTCCCTTCAAATGCTTTAATCATGTATTGAAAATATATCTGCACTATCTAAAAGTTAATTTGAGGTGGTTTATATTTGCAAACACAATAAAATAATAAGGCTACAAAAATATAATAGCTAAGTGTTACACAGATTAAATTACTACTGCACACTAAAGACAAGGGGTGATAATTAATACAGTAGCATCTTCGAAAAGCAAGCTTTTTTAACTAATCTCCTGAATATTAGAAATGTTGACTTCTCCCAAAAGTCTTCTAGCATACTGAGGCCAGAGTCAGAAATGCCACCCATGACCCTTATTGTTTCTGATCTAGTTTCACGAGGAGTGATGTTATAAAGAAGGATCTCCTGATCCAGTTTGCATGAGATGGGTGGCATATATGGTGTGTGATTTATTTTTTAATGAAGAATAAACTGGGGACAAACTATGCTTTAAAATAAGCACCTTATATTGAGACTAAAATTGTTAGTGGCCAGTGCATGTAAGTCTAGGGTGATGTAGTTTTTGCAGTTCACCACTTTTTGTTTTAGCTGAAGCATTACAGTAGTTCACCAAAGAAATATGAACAATGGTCTCCTCAGAATGATCCTCCACAGAGTCTTTCTACATGAGGGAGTTGCATGGGGTTCAGTACCATGCCGAAGATATATATTTTATATGCTAATGATAGACACAGAAGTCTTTCAATCCACAGAGGCCTATTAACATTTTGCAAGCATGGTCTGCACACGCACCATCTCTAGTTCATATGGACTGTGTTTCATGAAGCAATTGATGTCAACCGTTTATCCAAGCCAAACATTGGTTTGGAGCAATGTTTACTGCATTAGACAAAGTAGGGTTAGTGTCTTCCTAAACTTAATTAGAAGCAAGAAAAAAAATTATTGTAACCACATCCATCCATAAAGCTCACCATTCATTGCACTTTATTGAAATATTTGACTAACTGCTGCACTAGTAGAAAAGATGAACTTCCATCATAGAGAATACAACTGCATGTACACATTGAACAAAAATAGGAACCGGACTGAACTAAGATGTTCCTTTCTTCCTAAAGATAGTTTGGACTCTGAGAACCCTCAGCAGGAGGACACTCACATAGGGAGACTCTTACTATCCCTTTCTATGTTGGATAACCACCTCTTCTCTCAGTAGACCTCTGAAGAAGGCTAAAAGACTCTTTTGACTGTAGTATGACACGGGTTCCATGCAGAAGGGCCTTGCATGAATGGAGTTCTACTCAAAAAAGCTGTTTCAATCCAGTCAGGAACAATTCTGTCGTAATGCTCAAATGTCCTAAGTGCCACCCTATACTGACCACAACCTTGTGTAGTCTTATCTCTGTTCATAGTTGCCAAAACAGAAACCAATCAATTCACTTTCATTGGTTCTTAAAATATTATTTCTTCAAGCTTTCTTACTTAAAAAACAAACAAACATATTTTTAATAATGGAAATGGCTTATTTAGCATTTCAACATTGCAGTTATGCAACTATGACAGTATTAGAGAAATGTTGTTACAAAGATGGCTAATTTAAACAGCTCAGTGGAACATTTGTATTAGGAGGCAGCTTATTTTTTGACTAGCAGGTGCTGGCAATGAGCAACATGAGGTGGACATTATCATCAAATCCTTTTGATGAAATTCTAAATGACCTAATTTTCTATCATTGGGAATAAACTTCTGATCTAGATTACGTGGTTCTGAAAGACAATTGCATATCAGTCATATCAGCCAAGTATATTCATATGGTTGGAAAACTAAACTACTATCAATCTGGTTTTCATTTACACCAGCTTGCTACTATTCTCCAATTTGTTTACAAATAATAACAAAAATATGTATAATTTGCATGATGCAATCTTACAGTTTTTTAAAAAATATAATTTTAGTACAAATTATGATTACATCAAGCAATTGTTAAATTTTCACATAAGACCATTTCCAAACACAAAGACATATTTTAAAAATGCACATGAAAACACACACACACATATACTGAACTGAAAACAGACTCAAATTACTATATCACTTGCTCATTTCTTGGTGGCACTAGCAAATGACAAATAAAGCTAAATACTTCCAAATGCAATGCAAAAAAAAATATCATGTCCGTATATCTCTCTGACAGGTCTTCATGCATTTCACATTTCAAAAGCATGACAGGAATCTTATTTCTAAGATAAATTCCCCTATCTACTTATTTCCTTGTGCATTTATTGTAGATCTAACCTTCTACTACAAGAAATAAATAAGCAAGTTAAGTAGATGCTATCTTTTAACAAATAGTTTCTCTAGACTGTATTACAACTTTATGAATGACAAAATAAATCCTTCATTTTTAAATCTTCCAAGATGCACGTTTAACAGCACTGTACCTATTGAACCCCAATGCATAGTCTATTATTCACATACAATAAAAATGTTCAAGTAAGGTTGAGAGACTGTCTTAAAAATGATAAAAGCAGCAAATACAGAATGAATACTGGAACCGAATCGCTAATTCATCATGCAGTAGAGGTAGGTGTTGACGTAAATCTGATTATTAGACATATTTAATCTAATCAGAAATAAAATAAAACTGAAGCTTCTTCCTCCCTTCCCTTCCCTTCCCTTCCCCTTCTTTCCTTCCTTCCTTCCTTCCTTCCTTCCTTCTTTCCTATATTCTTTCCTTCCTTCCTTCCCTGCTTGCTTTTAGTCCCATTCTTCTAAGGAATAGGACTTTTTCAAGATCACAATCATTCTGCAAGCTTGTTAAACCACAAGACAGTGGTATCCAAATGATCTACCTAGCTGACTACACACGTGAACCAGAATTTCCAGGTTCAAACTCATCACTACACTTAACGATTCTTGCTCAGGAGTAGGGATTTTAATTTCTGATGTAAGAAAGTAATTAATGGATGTGTTCAAGAAAGAAATGGTCTCTAATTTCAGTACAGCTTGCACCAAATTTACAGATGAGGATCTAGTACAACAGACATACTGTATTTGAATCCTATATAAGATGAGAACATAACACTTTAAATTATAGTTCTACCTATTCTGACACGGATGTCTCAAAAATGATTGATATTTCCACATTTTAGGACAAGTCTATCTTCATATTCTTATCTGAGCTTTACCACATTTTAAAATCATAATCTACACAAGGAATGGAAGCTGAACACACAGTTTTCATATATATGGGGGCGGGGGGGGGGGGGGTAGGCAGGCAGGCTACAGGCCTATGGGCCATTTTGGTAAAACCAACAGCCATTACCTTGTAATTCTTGCAGTATGCATTAAGGCATAATGGAAAGTTCGTAATTTATAATCTTCCATGGTATTATAATATCATGTCAATTTAACAACGTTAAACCTTCTACAGAGCTTTTTATAATATACAATCACTTAAAATAATGTCACTTCCCACTATTTAATGCACATGGAGGTATGTTTCATTAACACACCTCTATGAATTTTTACTGGTACAAATATATAATGTAGGAAAAAAATGGAACATCTGTATATATATGACATAAGTGAGTCAAACCCCCTTGCACTAATAAAACCTACAGCTTCATATGAGTGCTGTTTTTACTTTCTGTTATATATTGGCAATGGCATAAGACTACATGAACCTACTCAGCAACACAGTCAGCATAGACTGACTAGGTTAAGTCTTTCACTTTTCACATATTGGAAACATTTCCCATTTCTGGCAATTGATACTTTTGGGTTTCCATGCATAACATGAAATCCAACAGTACCTGCATGATTATTTTAATTCTTTTGTTTATTAACAATTTTTTCCAGCTGACTAGAAATATTTGCACTTTTAGGCTACCCAGTAATGTAATATCGAAAAGAAGAAAAAACAGTATGGCAGCAATTACGTATAAGTGGTGGTTTTTGAAGTCTCCACACCAGATACAGGATATGTTAAATGGGGTGTGTTTGGAGACTTCATTTAAAAAAGCAAATATGATTTAATGGGCATTACTGAACACTGGTGGCTAAGAATCAATATCTGAATATAGGAGCTGAAGGACAAAACATTCAAAAGAAACCGAACAGGGGGGGAAAAAAGAGGAATAGTATTATGGCATCTTATATGAAGTACATAAACAGTATATGTGAGAAAATCTGTTAATCTAAATATGGAAGTTAGGTTTAAAGCATTTAGAGAAAAGGGAAAAGAAATGTACAGTCAGTCCTCCATATCCAAAGATTTTTTTATTCACAAATTCAAGCATCCACAGTATAATTTTTTTTAATAATACAGTATATAAATTTCAAAAAGCAAGCCTTCACTTTGCCATTTTATATAAGGAACATTGTTTTACTATGTCACTGTATATAATGGGACTTTAGCACCCATAGATTTTGTTATGCATGGTGGGTCCTGGAACCAAACCCCAGCGAAAACACAGGCCCACTGTAGTAATGTAATTACTGTACTGCAGGCCATAAAGAACCAAGCAGAATACTTAGGTGATAGCTGCCCAGACCAATTAACAATTTTTAAAAGGAAATAAACAATGGCAATAGGAGACTTCAGTTCTTCAGCTGATGGGCATGCGATTCACTGTTTCTAGAAATGAAAGAGCTAGTAAATTTTTTGCTGACAATTCCATCTTCTATAAAGTGGGAAAAGAGAGAAAGGAATCAGCTATCCTAGATCAGATCTTGAAGAACAGAGAAGAATTGGTATCAATACAGGAGTTTCATCATACCAATGTGTTTCATAGTATGTTACCTCTGAAAATCTGAGCATGCTTCATTTTATAATTGATTAGATACTGAAAATTCAGTTGTAACCAGATCAATTGTAGTGTAGTGTTTTGAGTGTGCTGTGGTGTTTTGGGCATTAGAGTACATCTCTGGAGGCCAGGGTCTGAATGCCCACACAGGCATGGAAACCTGCTGGATGACTCTGAGCAAGCCACATTCTTTCAGCCTCAGAGGAAAGCAGAAGAAAAAAAATCTCTAAACAATCTTGAGAGGTTTGTCTTGAGGTATCCATAAGTAGGGATTGACTTTGGAAGCACACAACAATAACAATAGTTGATATTATTAAATATTACTATATAATCAATTAAAATTGTTGTTATTCAGGTACAATGAAGGTTAGAAATATTTCTAGAAGCAATTATCATAGCTCATATAGTAGGGTATTTAAAGTGAGAGTTGTCATAGAGATTGATAGTTTGAAGGAGTCAGTAAATGTGTCCTCTTTTTTAATGTGGAGTCGAAGGCTTTCGTGGCCGGCATCCATAGTTTTTTGTGGAGCTTTCGGGCTATGTGGCCCATGTTCTAGAAGAGTTCCTTTCTGATGTTTTGCCAGCATCTTCAGAGAAGATGCCAGTCACAGATGCTGGCGAAACGTCAGAAAGGAACTCTTCCAGAACATGACTACATAGCCCAAAAGCTCCACAAAAAACTATGTCCTCTTTTTTTGCTTTTCAAAAGATGGCAACCCTAATTTAGTGTCAAATTCATTATATTTTAGTTTTCCCAGCAATATAATTTAAATTGTAACCTCATGTTTCTTCTTCTGTGATTCAGCAGAAGATCTTAGAATTTGTTTTACTTTCTTTTCTGGACACAAGTAGATCAGACTGATCAAATAATTTAGCTTGAAGCTATGGTCATTTTGATACCACAGGCTGATCCCTAGACAGAGATAGACTCCTTCCAGTTCCCAATATTTACTTGAACTTCTCTATCAAAGGGATTTATTTATTTAGCAATTCAGTCATCCAGTAGTGAAACATCAAAGGTATGGACATTAATCTGTCTCATACTAAAAGTCAAACATATTTGGGATGCTGGTAGTCAACTTCATTAACTGGTAGGCAGGTTAAAATTTACAGAGTAAAAGGATTTCTCTTGGACTCCAAACATTTTCTCAGAATCTAGTACAGAGCTGTGTGCTTTAGTATTGCTAATTTACAGAATCATATTTAATCTTATGACAGCAAAAATAGAGACTTAACTGGAGGAAGGTAGGGGGAGACTGTAGCTGTTGAACCTCCAGTTCCTCCTCTTGATTTTAATCTATACTGTTAGGTATATTCCCTTCCTGTGCATCCTGATGCTTCTTCAGTCCCTACCTGAATATTCCCAACAATCAATGATTAACAAATTCTAAAAATCAGTTACTCAGACTTAGTGCTTGCATAGTACTTTTCTGGGCAAAAATAATACTGATTCAGAAAGCTGTAACATCTCAAATGGACGGTCATGCTTGGTATGACACGTAGAAGTCCTGATTTATTTTCTCATCCTAGCTTGTTAATAGACTTTTTTGACTAACACTCCTGGCGCTTACGTGCCTTAGATGTCTATGATGCCACCCCACAACTGCAACTGAAGAAAGGAATGTAATCCAAATACCTCCAGTCTCAGTCCTATTGACTTCCACTTGAGTAGGCCCATTGATTTAATGGGATGATGATGATGATGATAATGATGATGATGATGATGATGATAAATATTTATTTATATTTCCCGTCTCTCCCCATGGATCGAGGCGGGAGTACAGCAAATAAAATCAATGTTACAGTATATACATAGATTTCCTTAAAAAACATCAATCAAACAGTCATTTCCCTCCATATCAGCTTGTTGTCCCACAACGGACTCAAGGGAAGCATAAATCAAGTTAGGATTAACCAAGCAGAGTCCAGCCTGAGCAAATTGGTGCGCCCTCAGTGCAAAAGTCTAAAATGAAGATCTTTATAAACAGGTCAGCCTGATCTAGACCAAACCACTTCCCCTGACCAAACCCATTCAATCCCCATCCAAGCAGGCTCAAGAAGGTAGGATGGGCTATCCCCTCACCATTGATCTCCTTTGGTCAGATAGAGCCACTTGACTTTAGAGCAATTTTGAGAACAGGACATGGCAGCCCTGAGGAAAAGGAGAAAGAGGTGGTGGCTCTGGAGGAAGACCTTTTTTATTCTCCTTCTATTTGGGGCTGCTGCCTCCCTTCCCAAGGGGTACTTTCACTCCGCTTTCTCCTTCTTGGGCTGGCTGTCGCTGCCACTTCCCCGTTTCGGGTTCATTTAAGTAGAGGTAGACCAGGTCCTCCTGGGTCAGAGGAAGTGGGTTGGTTTAAAGTAATGGTGACACTACGTGTAGACTCTAAACCAACCTGCTTCTTCTGACCCAGGAGAAGTAACTACAACCAAGCCCTCATGCGCCTGGCTAAAATTTTCTTCAGCTTGGCTAGTGGTGAGGCAATGGTAGTTGGTGTGAATAGTAGTTCATCAGAACCACCTGGAGGGCCGTAGGTTCCCCACCCCTGGTATAGACCAAAGTGAATGTCTACATAATAATTGTGTTTCACCCGATTTCATCTGGTGCAGTCCACACCCCCGAACCCTCAAGAGATGTCATTGAACACCAAACAGAACATGTTTTATTTGTAAGTTTTCTGTATTAACAGTCACTAATTATGTTCGCTACATTCAGTTCTGTCTGTTCTAACTGTATCTATTCTTAACCTTCCCTAACTCCTTTCTACTTCATTTCTTCCCTCCAGCTCTGCAGAACTAAACTAAGGCTGCATTCACACTGCAATAATAATAATAATAATAATAATAATAATAAAAAAAAATCTTTATTTATATTTCCCTCCCCTCCCCATGGATCCAGTTTGACACCACTTTAACTGCCACTGCCAGGAAAGGGTGGACACCAGCTCTTCCATCCATCATATAGCATTAACAGTCTTATGAAAGCTGAAATTGACAGTAAACCCATTATAATCTCTAGCGAGGCCAAAATCAGTATCTCCGATTTTTTTATTTATTTTTAGTCAATGATCTATTTGTATGAGAAAGGAGCTTTTCTCATAACATGACTGTCATCAGGAACCACACTGGAATGGGATTTTCTTTCCTAAAAGTTATTTCTCCTTTCTCACAACTCCCCCATCCCTAAATATAAACTGGAAATGCGAGATGGGCTTCTTGTTGTTCATATACTTATCTGAAGGTGTTGGCTGCTCTTTTAGCTAGAAGCAAACCTCCAGTAGGTTCCTATTTATCTCCTTGCCAATCACAAAGTGAATGACTGACAGCAACATAGCCTTATCTAGGCCTCCTGTCTGTGGTGCATTCTGCTAAGTGATGTCATCACTCTTGCAGAAGAAAATAAGCAGATTATTACAGTGACTAGAAGCAAACTAAACATTTGGATTTTTGCATGGACAGATTTACACACTGTCTGTCAGATAAAGCACAGTTTGCCTGCTGCTTACACAACAAGAATGTGCCTGACAGCTTCTTCCCAGCTTTGGTATCTGATTACATAAATAGGCCATTCCCCACCATTCCTAAAGACTGACAGTCTGTCTTAGTTTAAAGAGCAATTTCTGACTATCAGCTTTTCTGTCTTGCACACTGCTCTGATTAACATCAGGGCACTTCCTGGAGGTCCAATCTGTTGGGTTTTCTTTTTCTGTTCTCTTCTGTTCGGGATTATATGTGTATGCATTTGTATAAAGTCGTGGCTATATGAAAAAGACATATAAATGGTATAAAAATGTCAGGAAATAATATCATAATCCTTGCTCGGGCATGACACATTAGGAACGGGTTGTGAAAATGGACCTTAAAACAGAAGCTCTTCGAGCTCATTTGTGAAAGAAACTATTGTCTAACAAGGGATTAAAAAACCCAAACTAATTTTAAAAAAAAACCCTTCACACTTACTATAGATTATTCTGAACAGAACAGTAGCAATGATCAGCTATTTCAAATACTCTTCATCTGGACCTAATCATTCTAATCTTGAAACTTTTAATGCTTTTCTCTTTTAACTGTATCATGTTTTACTGCTGTAATCCACTTGGATTCCTTGAGATTAAGTGGAATATTATTATTATTATTATTATTATTACACATTTTGCTCACAGGTTTGTGATTTATGCATGGAAGGATAAAACAGGACACTGAACTGAATTCCAGCATTACAAAGTACAGGAGACTAACACTATTCCTCAAACGTTTTCTATCTGGAACACAGCTTCCTCTGAACACATTTTGCTTCAATTTTAGCAACATGTATAAGCATAGTCCTATTGGCTCAGGACACATAACCCAGTTTTGTCTTTCCATTTGTAGACAATCAGTTGCACTGGGAAGCCCAGAAGCAAAGCAAGGGAGCAACACTCATCCTCAGTTGCTTTATCTCCGCAACTATGATACCTACACTTCTTTGAAACTCTTATATCTAATCTATTATAACCAATAGATTCATGGAGACTGTATAGAGTGTCTGGATTGTATTCAGTGATGTCTTTTTATGAATAGAAGGAATCCTTCCTTTCCTGGGTCAGTCTTTGACAAAGTAGGTACTGCTTCCAGTAGAAAATAGCTCATATATAACAAAAGGGTTAAGAAGGAGTAACTAGAAATAAAGGTATGTAGAGAGATCTTGTAGCACCATTGAGACTAACTGAAAGAAAAGTTGGCAGCATCTTTCAGTTAGTCTCAAAGGTGCTACAAGATCTCTCTACGTACAGCTGTATCTTTGAATTCTAGAAATAAAGGGATTGTAGGGGGGGAATGAACAAATCATCTTAGTCTGTCTTTACTGCAGAAGTTGTAGAAGTTACCTGTAACTGAACTTCTGCAAAAGATTAGTGACAAGAGATGAGGTTCTAGACCTTACTGTTCCTCTGAATCGATCACTGGGTCAAAATTGAACCGATCTGATACCTTTCAAGGAACTCAAATGTGACCTTGTTGATCTTCTGACAAAAATAGCTTACATATGATGGTGAAAGGCCTCAGTAACAAAGGGCTGGAAAGCTGCCAATGGAACACCAGTTGAATCCAGGAAATTACAGTTCAAATGTTCCAGGTACTTTGTTGGAAAACATTATTAAAAATAATAGAAAAGTTAATTTAAATTATCCTTCCCCACCTGCTTGGGCTCCATTGGGAACTGCAGTTCTTTGGGGGTTTTGTTGGGGGGGGGTGATCTCAGACTCAAACTCTTCTGTAATTCAACTGTTTAGGAAAACTATTGTTCCCAAGAACAAAATCTTCACCCTGTACTCAGTGGGAACATTTTTCCTGTTTTCATCAATTCTATGAACAACACCATTCATATTTACACAGCAAATCTCTTAAATAAATACTCTCACACTTGTATTGAATGATTATTTTTCAAATCATGCAATAAAAAGCTTGTATCTGCATCCAACTTGTTTGTTATTTGAACACAACCTCAAATCAAACTGTCACATAATGACCTCTTTAATCATAGAAAATGCTACGCATGTTTTATTTCTCTATTACTAGTATGTTAAAACAAGCCTGGATTCTAGAATGCTAGCAAAATTTTAGGAAAATGGGGTATATTGCATTTTCAGGGCTACAGGATTTTACTGCAATTATACAGCACAAACCTGTAATATTTGGCACCCATTTATTTCCTCCCTGGACCTAAACATGGGCAGGTGTTGATGAAGATATCTGGGGAGAAAGAAAATGTTTCTGAGAGCTTTGAAAAGGGTAAGCACATAAAGAGCTTGGCTGGTTACAGCAGTAAACAATCACAACTCATAACCACAATATTGTTCCTAGTTATTTCAGCTATAACTTGCAAGGCTTCAGAGCCAGACAAACCAGATGAAATATGTTGCTTCAGGTCTGCTCTGATGGATCCCTCTGAAATATCCGTATTATTGCTTTTATTTTATTATGTACCGCACTTCATAACAGTACACTGCAGAATACAATAAAAACTGCACTACAGTGCTTTAAGTACTTATTAAATAGGTCAAAAAATTACCATAACAAATAACTTGTTCTTTTCAGGGTCCATTAATAACATATCTTGTTGTGTCTCTAAAACAAAAGCGGGGGCAAGAGAAACACAGCACAAACTACCTTCAATTCCATTTTCCTTGGTTCACTGTAACCAGAAAGTGCCTATACACATACAGAATCTTGTTTAAAGGCATGCCTCTGGACTCTCACAGATAGACCCAACACTGCAATGTGACAATATTGTTGCACGGTTAAATCATAAATTGTGTAAGACAGACAGGGAATAACAAGAACAGAGAGCTATATACGGAGGGAAATGCCACTGGAGATGAAATCTGAAGACATGCACAGGAAATGAAAAGGAGAAACCTAGAAAGTTTGTTTCCAAGAACAGTCAATAGGTTTTTTTATATGCCGGCTTACAAAGCAAAACAGTTGGTCAATGAAGGGGTCAAGAGAGAGAGAAAAAAGCATTTGATATTTATTTTAATTGGCTTTTAGATGCCAAACTAATCTTTATCTAGAGAGCAGTTGGGTTGGTCTCCTATTTAGTTCTGATACCACTGATAATATTGCTATTATTTCGTATTTGTAAGGTGTTTTAATAACTTGTCTTGTTTACTGTATATGATTTTATTCTCTTTTAGAATTGGCAGCATAGCCATCATGAAGGCATCTGACTGAAAGGCAGTACAAACATGTTGTTAAAAAAAATAAATGAAATAAAAATGTCTTAATTATAAAACTTTTAATTATCAAATACATTGAACACACAAGCAATATAGGCAATATAATAAATTCGATATTTAAAAAAACAGTATTAGTAGGCATACATTTATTATGATAGTGGGGATTTTTTTCCAGTTTTTTATTGGAATGCTATACATGGATTTTCTCAGCCATCTTCAGCCCCTTAATGTGTGAAGGACATACTACTTTCACACACACCAACCTCAGCCAAGAGACAAGTGAATAATCCTGAAATGCTGAATCTTCAAATGTCAAGATTTCTAAATGTATCTTCTTATTTTGCAGAGCAGTGATATGACACATTTCCCAATTCTGGGACTCTTGGAGAGGAGCTTACATTAATTTCCAAGGACTGAAGAATTAACAACTCATATAGAATCATTAAATAAGTCTAATACCATCCATCCATAAAGGGGTACTTTCTGCACTAGCATATTTCATATACTGCCAAAAATGCAAATTGGCACTAGCTCTTAAGGTCACCTTCAGCTTTGGTCAGTTGCTTCTTGAACTTAGTCTAACTAAGCCGGTTTAAGTTTTAAAACATGAAAAAAATAAATTAAAACCTGGAGGCAACAATTGGGAGTGTTGATTTCAGCACTGATGACAAAAAGGCATGGTGGATGCAGGAAAATACATTCAACACAGCTTTTGAGATATAGGAGAAGGAGAGTTCATGGTCAGGAATGATGTTAAGGTGATGGAGAGTAGAGATAAATGGAAGGCTTGAACAAGGAAACAGAGGTAAAGCGAACTGTGATTGAATAGGCTGCCCTAGCTCAACGGAAGCACTGCAGTCTTCATATAGACAGAAAACAGAATCAAAGAAACCATGTAACGGTGCTACCAAACTGGCACATCAATATAAATTAAATTTAAAATTTAGGCTGCACAGAGTGGAAATCATATTACACTTGATAGATATCTACTTAACTGAAAGGAAATGGAGCTCTTTATGACCTCAGTATTCCTGCAACCATGCTTATTTATAAAATCAAAAGTTGCCTTTGAATCAGTTCACAGTAACATTAAGAAAGTCCAGCTTGTTAACACATACCCCAGGGCTACAATCCTTGGAAGCCCTGCCTGGAAATATGTTCTGCCAAAATCAGCAGAGGACTTATCCCTGAGGAAAATGAGTTTAGGAGAAGGGTGTCAATCCGTTGTTTCTAGAAACATATGGTTCTCTATTTTAATTATTTTCCCATATATGTCATCATTTTATGGCAGTAGCATCAGTGGTATGAATAGTGAAATGCACAGAACATAAGGGAAACATTTTAAACTGCAGATCAGACTCTTCAACTAATGGAAGAAACAAGCCAAATTAGGAATAGCTTTAGGAAGACAGGTGATTTGTGATAGGTAGCAACTTCTAAAAAGTGGTCCTTATCATATAGATGTAACTCTGATAGCAAACCTCCAAAATCAGAAAAATGAAGCGAATTACTTGTAAATCACATTAATAAGGAGGGTTTTTAACTGTAGCATGTAGAATATTAACATCTGATGTGCCTATGAATAGTCACTGCTACTAGTATACATTAAGTGTTGTAATTGGTTTAAATCAGCATGGGCCATCTGTCTTTAATACTCTTATTACAAGGCAGTAAGCAGAGAACTATTAGAGCTGCAGTATAAGCTGTAAGATCTTTACCCATTCTTAAATCATTTAAAAATAATGAGAGCTTTAGCCTTTATCTAATTAACGAGTGCCTTCTTTGAATTAGAAAAACTGTATCATTTAGCCCACGGTTGTTTAGTAAATTGGCTTGGTGGCACGTAAGCTAATGCAGGGTAGCAGTGCAGTGTCTTGTTCCTGGCTTATTACTTGAATTATAATTCAATGATCACCTTAGATCATGGGCTATTCATAAATCAGGAGGCTGACATCAGATGAAAAATTGTATTAATATATGAAACTTATTATATAGTACAAACTGCTCTCTTGATAAATTACATTGTTCAGGCTTGACAATGATTGCATTTAAAACATTATTCCAGTTTGCTGTTTTACAGACTGAAACCTCTTCATGAAAAATTTACAATGCTCCTCTGTGTTTTGGAGTCAGAGGGCAATAGTAGCAAATGGCAGACATAACACCATACTTTAGATCTGCTGGCAGCAGCTGAGGACAGAAAACACTTTTAAGTGCAGGAGTGAAGGGAGGAGGGGAACCCTCAGATGTGCCCTTAGAATCTACATATCTAGTTTTATGAAGATACTAATTGTGCTCTGCTGCAGAAGCACAGTAAATAATGAAATTTTAATTTCAGCTTTCCAGATTGCTTTCTTCCATATAGGTGCACGTTCCTCAGGAATTTATAGCTTGAGAAGCAAAAAATAAAGGGACAAACCCATGAAGTTTAATTTGAATTGAGACTGAGCTCCTCAGATGATGCGTTATGACAAATGCTTTTTGCCAAGGCTGACTGGGTTACTCATGCTGTAGTTCCATATTATTTACATTAATTACATGAAGGCTGCTTTGTTAATGGTACATTCTGGTGTGGGTCGCAGCGTGATATGCTAATGATCTAAGAAAAATCTGCCTCTTCAATATTTATGATAATTTGTAAGAGGAAATAGGATTGCCTTTATTTCTTCAAGAGAATGAACAAAAAATTAGAATGAAAACAATTTACTCATGGGGTGAAGGAAGAGGTTCTAATCAGAAGACATTTTAACACTGTGAGCGGAGAAGAACCATTTTGTTTGGGATTTTGTCATATTGTTTGACAAACTACTAACATGGGTCTCCTATTGGATCTTGCAATGTGAAGGCGATTGCTCAGATGAAATGAAATAATTTTAAAAGCTCCTTAAAACTACCATTGTTATCTTCTAACATGTGATCAGTAAATATATAAACGTAAATTTACTTTAACCTATGTTGGTAGAAATAGCAACCTCTCCCTATTTGGTCACATAGAATAGCAATGAATGCTGCTTTTGTTTCCCTGCTCATATTGAAGTTATTCGTATTTCAAGCAGAGCAAAACAAGTAATAACAATGGCATAATTATTACATTCTATAACTTTCACATTCAAATAATCCGAAGGCGGCGTAAACCATTTTTTGCCATCATTAAAATTTCTCTTACTCTTTCATCCACAAATTTAAGACTTTAAATAAACAATACTTTTAACAGTGACTATAATACACCATACTGTAATGTTCAGATGGTTTTCATATTAAATCCTACTCCTATTGAAATCAACTGCAGCTTTAGGGAGCAAATCAATGATCAAAACACAGACACGGTCCTACCAGAACACTAAAGGTGATAGTAGTATGAGACAATCTTCAATCTTCTGCAAATTGGTACCCTTCCTATGTCTTGGCATATAATCCACAGAATTCCAGTCAGCATGAACACATGCTGACAATGATGGGAGCTGTAGTCAAAGTAACAGCATGGAGAAGGCTACCAGAGTCAAATAGTTCTTGTAGGGTAGTATTATTGATTTCAGTGAAACTACCTATGTAATCAATGAGATATGAATTTATCTGCAGCATGTACATAGAAAAAGTATCCTATATTGAACAGTATATAATGGCAGACTGCCATGATACAAACTCATGGATGATAAATGGAAATATCTGTGTGATAGTTAATGTTTGAGCAATAGTGAGAACTAAGGAATCTTACCCGGCATGGCCTGCAAAAAATATACCCCACTTTAAAAGGTTGAAGAGATTATTGGTTTACAAACAAGAAATAAGGAATAACAAACAAATAATTACAAGCCATATAATGTGACATTAGATCACATATAAATAGCTAAACTATTCATTTCAGTGCCATGGTAAACTTCACTAGTCACCAAAGCATTTTGGACAGCACAAACTTACTCCAGGGCAGAAATATTCCAAAACTCCTTATATGGAATTTCAAAATCTGAAATATTCCAAAATCCTAAAATTCCACATGAGTGGCTGAGATAGCGACACCTTTGCTTTATCATTGTTCAGTGTAAACAAACTTTGTTTCATGCACAAAATTATTTAAAATATTATGCATAAAATTACCTTCAGGCTATGTGCATGAAGTATATATGAAACATAAATGGATTTCATGTTTAGACTTGGTCCCATCTTCAAGATATCTCATTATGTATATGCAAATATTCCAAAATCTGAAAAAAAATGAAATCCAAAACACTTCTGGGCCAAGCATTTCTTGATAAGGGTGATTCAATCTCTATTTTAATTCACTCATTCAATAATAATAATAATAATAATAATAATAAATTTATACCTCGCCTCTCCAACGAGATTGAGGCATCTTACTACAATATTAATTTTTTTTTAAATACAATAAAATACAATGTCCCATAAACCCATCCACCCAAGATAACCAATAAAACAACAGTAAACAATAACAATAAAAATGACTGTTGTCCCTCTTGTTGTTTTATGTCTACTTTAGGGTCTAACAAAATGTGATTTTTGGAATTAGAAAGCAGGTCAACCCAGCAGGAGTTGATATCATTGTTTGTTTGTTTGTTTGTTTTTACTTGTTTGTTTTTACTTTTCCCTTCCTATTATTTCCAACTGCAACATTGAATGCAGGGGGGAAACGGTGGACAGCAATTCCTTTCCTCCCAGGCACCACCTGAGAGAAATATTGTAAAATATGCTACAAGAATATATTTTACTGCAGGATATTTTAGGCTACCAGGAGGATGGACTCTAGAACATGGGAGTCTATGTGCTTATTATGCACTTTCCTATGGGTGAAATGAGACAGTGGAACTCATGGATCAGAGTTGTGTTTCAGCAAAAGGTCTGCATCAGTGGGTCATCCAGATAATACAATTGTTTCCCTTACCAAAAAAATCATAGAATCATAAAATTGTACAGTTGGAAGAGACCACAAGGGCCATCCAGTCTAACCCCCTGCCATGCAGGAACTCTCAATCAAAGCATCTCCGACAGATGGCCATCCAGCCTCTGTTTAAAGACCTCCAAGGAAGGAGACTCCACCATACTCTGAGGGAGTGTGTTCCACTTTTGAACATCCCTTACTGTCAGGAAGTTCTTCCTAATGTTGAGGTAGAATCTCTTTTCCCAGAGCTTGCATCCAAGTTCTGAGTCCTGTTCTCTGGAGCAGCAGAAAACAAGCTTGCACCCTCCTCAATATGATATCCCTTCAAATATTTAAACAGGGCTATCATATCACCTCTTAACCTTCTCTTCTCCAGGCTAAACATCCTCAGCTCCCTAAGTCTTTCCTCATAGGGCTTGGTTTCCAGACCCTTCACCATTTTAGTTGCCCTCCTTTGGACATGCTCCAGTTTCTCCGCAACCTTTTTGAACTGTGGTGCCCAGAACTGGACACAGTATTCCAGGTGGGGCCTGACCAAAGCAGTATAGAGTGGCACTATTACTTCCGTGGATCTAGACACTATACCTCTATTAATGCAAACTACAATGGCATTGGCCTTTTTAGCTGCTACATCAAACTGTTGGTTCATGTTCAATTTGTGGTCTACTTGGACTCCTAGATCCCTTTCACATGTAGTTTCATTCAGCCAGGTGCCCCCCATCCTATATCTGTGCATTTCATTTTTCTGCCCTAAGTGCAGAACCTTACATTTCTCCTTTTTGAATTTCATTTTGTTAGCTTTGACCCAGCTTTCTAGTCTATTCAGGTCATTTTGAATTTTGATCCTGTCCTCCTAATTTGGTGTCATCTACAAATTTGATAACTAGGCCCCCAATACTGTCATCCAAGTCATTAATAAAGATATTGAATAGCACTGGGCCCAGGACAGAACCCTGTGGGACCCCACTGGTCACTTCTCTCCAGGATGAAAAGGCACCCTTTGGGTGCGGCCAGTCAACTAATTACAAATTCATGTAACAGTTACGTGGTCTAGCCAGGTCTAGCCATTCTTTTGGCATGAACCAGAGGCTTGTTGCCACTACTCATTATTCAGTGTTCCACATTCTGTATTACCTGTTAATTGGATTTTAGTTCCTTTAAAAATACATTTTAGAAAAAAAATGGCCTAATTTGGGATAGGGGTGACCCCTCAAAAAGCCCCCAAACATAGCAAGGGGAAAATTATGAGTAGTAACAATGATTTGCCATGGTTATTTGTAATACATCACAATAGGAAATAGTAACAAACTAAATTCTGATAGATACAGTCAGGATCTGACTGGAGTGGCTGCCTCATTCTGCCTAATGGTAGGGTCCACTTTGCTCCCTGCCCTTTCCTGGTATAAGGTAACCAATACCATTAGCACTCTGAACCTGGCTCATCCTGTGTAACAAACCCTTATGGAGTCGAAGGCTTTCATGGCCTGCATCCATAGTTTTTTGTGGAGCTTTCAGGCTATGTGGCCATGTTCTAGAAGAGTTCCTTTCTGATGTTTCGTCAGCATCTGTGGCTGGCATCTTCAGATAAACCCTTATGGGTTTTTTTCCTTCATTTTTAAAAATACACTTGTTCCAAATGGTGCATGTGTTTCTTTTCTTGCATTAAGATACCACCTTGTCCTTTCCCATCACAGAGTGTAGGGAAATCTGTTGTGACATGATTACAACATCTACCCTTTCTTTCTGAATATTTGCCTCAATCCTTTGTTTCCTTATCTGTTCCCTTATTCTTTGTCAGTTTTAGCTTCCTTTCCTGTCCTGCCCCTCCACTCTTGCATCTATCTCCTAGCAGATGTAATCTTCCATATTTCAAAATCCTCTGATCCAGGCCTTATAACAGGTTCTGTTTTTCTTCCCATCTTAAAAGAATGGCTAGACCTCATGTATAAGTCGAGGGCAGGTTTGGGATCAAAATTTATGAATTTTGATATGACCGTGGATAAGTCGAGGGCAAAACCTAGGGGCATGTAACAAAGGATCCAAAGGAGGAAGCAAAAGGAAAAAATGCCAAAGAAGTTTTAAAAATTCCAGCAGGCATAACTGTTTGTGCTCATACTAGAGGAAGAACGGATGAGAGAATAGAGAGGGTCAGTGATTCCAGGACAGATTATGCGCTTTCCTTTTAACAGGGAATGGTTCCTTTTTAAAATAAGAGTTAAACTACAGTATTTACATTGACCTGTGGATAAGTCAACCCAAGTTTTTGGGTTCAATTTTCTGTCTAAAATTTCTAGACTTATACATGAATATATGCAGTATACACAATCCAGAAAAGGTCTTGCATTTATGGTGCAAATATATTTTAAGAAACGTGTGTGAAATGACTTGTAAAAGGTCAAAAAATAAAGCACTTCTGGAGTAAAGCTTCCAATGTTCAGTCAATGTCCTGACCAGAACTGGCAAGAAAAAAACATGCAAGTTAAGAGAAACTCAGCTAATGGGTTATGGTGGTGTAATATCTACAGGTTCCAGAATTCAATCCTTGTTGTTCCATAATTTGCACTATACTGGAGAACATATTTTTCTCTAAAATTAGTGCAAAATTACAAACCTAATATTGTCTCCAAAATCAGTGCAAAATTACAAAACTACCTGCCACATGCATTACTTGCTGCAAAAATATTCTTTTCAATACATGTAGGCTTGGAGGTGACTCTAAAATAAATACTTCTCTTTTTTCATTTTCCATTTATGTGTTTCCATATGCATAAAAAAGAAATACTTTCCAAGTCATACTTCTATACTGTATTCAGAACTATAATGCTTCTTTGAAATTTGAAATGAGCCTTATGGCCCATGAATTCTCTAGCCTGGATTTTAGAGACAAAAAATAATTCCAGAGCCAGGATGGTGCATTAGTTTGAGTGTCTGACTAGGACTCCAAGAGACCAGAGTTTGAATCTCTGATCAGTCACAGCAGTCCATTGGTTGACCTTGGGTAAATTACAAGCTCTCAGTCTGAGAAAAGCCACAGCAAACCTCGTTTGACGAAATCTTGCCAAGAAAACTCTAACAGGGTCGCCATAAGTCTGAATTGACCTGCAGGCACATAACAATAAACCTCTTCACTCATGATCTTCCAAATTCTTGTAATACTCCCCCTGTCTTGCAGCAGGCAGTGATTTAGCAGCATCAAGCAGCAAGATGGATCAACTCTATCTCCATCCAATGGCTGACATAAGAGATGTTTAGGACCACCCATTTTCCAACATCAGAGGCAACATCAGAAAAGTAAATGTTTTAGCTCAAAAACAGGCTGCAATATTTCCCTTAAAAATAATACTAAATCTCTATTAATTCAATCCAAGCAAGTGGAGCCTTGCTCATACCTAGCTTAAACTAAGCAAGAGCAAGATACTCTTGAACAAAGACTATATATATTATTAACCTTTATTTATATAGCGCTGTAAATTTACACAGTGCTGCAAATATATATAAAGATATTCCCCTTTTCCTCTAGAAAATCTTTTCCAGGGATGAATAATCCAGCTGCTTCAAAAATTAACTGCAAATAAGTAAGTTGAAAGGTATAAAAGAAGTTGTGTTAAAAAACCCCTCTCACTCTTGTGTAAAAAACACCATTTTTATAGAGAGAAAGAGAATGGTTGTTAAACACATGACTGTAGATCTGAGGCAAAAAATAAGTATATGTCTAGCAAGAAAGCAAATACTAGGAATGTTTACTGTCCACTGATTTTAACCTGACCTCAGTTCTAGCCCTGTCTCGGTGATATCTGGGGTTAGTTTGATGAAAGAAGGTTAAAGTGATAGGGTTATTTCATTAGTGATAAAGAATAATGAGCACTCAAAACAGCATCCGCAAGAAAAGAAAAGAAAGCATTCCTCTCTCTTAGGCCTAAACACCTCTGCTCAATGAACAGCGACTCTTCATCTGCTAATTGGGGAATGGAGAGATAAAGGTCATGTGAAAAAACAATAGGGGATATAAAAATAATGCACAGTAAAGAAAATTGCTGCATCTTCCGATTGTCAAAATGACAGCTGCTAAAGAGAAATGAGAGTGTCAACCATAAATACTCCCTTGGCTCCAGGCTGGGTAGCAGGACATTGTACCTGCTGGTACTACACCAGGTTTTCCTTACTAGGACAATTGATCCATCTCTCTCACACACACTCAAAAATATAAACATTATTCTGCTTTTATGATGCCCTCTTGCCATGGAAGATAATATATTTCTGAGCAGGATTAGCAGCTCTGTTACTAGTTCACATTTCTTTAGCAGAGTGCAAGTATAAGTCAACAATAAACTCCTACTCAAGTATATCAACATGTAAACATAACATAAATATTATTCTTTGTGTTGGAGCCAGACTGTTGAACTTCCATCCTGCTGAAATCAATTGAGTTAAAGTAATTTCTTATTGCAATGGATTCAGTGTTCAACTAGTGTAGTCGGGATAAAACCAAAGGTTTTCAGGGAATTGTAATATTAAAGACTCTCAATAATGCTTTAATTTTCATTCATTTTCATTCATTCATTCATCCTCAAGGAAATGTCCTTTAAATACTACATCCTGTTAAGCAGTTGCAATATTATAAACTGGACTTATGGTGTCCTAACTCCTGGGGATTCATGTTGTAAAAGACCCAATGAGGCCCCCAACAAACCTACCTTTGCTGCTTGGCAGTCACTCAACTCAAGCATTATTGAGGCACTGGATGTCAGTATACTAGGAAATAACATCTATAGAATGCTCCCAGTCATGGGGTTTCTTGAGACAAGCAGTTGTGGTAGGACCCTGAGGAATCTCTCCAACTGCCTGTTCTCAATGCACAACTGGAAGAGTGCTATGGATATCATTTTCCAGTGCTCTGATGTTCATTACCTCGGAAAAGCCTTGGTCAGGGCATTGACAGACTGCAAATGTGGTTGTGGGGCATTATCTGTCATAACTACAATGATGGAGCTCCATCATTGTATTTATTTACAGTGACCAAACATGATCTCAGCCTATATCGATTCCATCACATTCTATAGGATTCCATTCCATTTAAAGACTGAAATCCAAAGGCTACATTCAGCTGTGTCTGGGGGGAGGGGGGTTGGGAGGAGGCAGGGTTTTCTCTCAAATAGTCCCAACCTTTGCCAATTAAATCTCAGAGACTCTACCCATAATATCAGAAGTTCCTTCAAGAACAGGTGAGGTTCCCGAGTCTTTAAAGAATCCCTTTGTGAGAGAAGGGCAGGTTACAAATCTTGGAATAAATAAAATTAAAAATTAAAAAGAGGGGAGAACCAAGGACTTGGGCAACTGCAGATGTCAGCATGACACAGCTAGAATGAAACAAAAGGAAGGACTAAGACACAAAAAGGGAGATGGAAAGGAAGATCCCAAAGATGGGAAGCTAAACAGCAGACATTTCCAACAAGATAAAATCAGTTCAAAGCAGCAACGCACACATTGTAGGAATGTAGAAAATGAGAAGAATGAACCAGGGGAGGTTAGTAATAGTAAAAAAGGAAATGGAATGCATAAACATCATAATATTCTGGGTGACCAAGCTAAAATGGACAGGAATGGGTCATTCTGACTCAGATAACTAGACAATGTTCTACTCAGGAAATGAAAAAACCCACAAAAATGGAGTAGCTTTCATACAAAGAAGAGATATATAAGTCAGACTGGATCATGCCGATAAGGCTGCAGAGGAAGCCTGTAAATATTACCATAATCCAAGAATATGTGCCAACCACTGGGGCAGAGGAAGAAGAAACTGAGAGATTCTATGAAGGAATACAGGAAGAAACTAACAACACCTAAAACAGGATTTAAAACTGGCCATAGGCGACTTGAATTATAAAGCATGCATAAAAATAAAATAAAATAAAATAAAAACAATAGGAAAAATTGGACTAGGAACAAGGAATGAAGCAGGAGAGTGCCTGACAAAACTATTGTGAGGCCAATAACCTGCTCGTTGTAAACATCTTCTTCGTACAACCAGAGAGCAGGCTATATGCATGGACATCACCAAATGGTCAATACAAAAATCAGATAGATTATGTTATGAGAAACAGAATGTCCATTCTTGCAGCCAAAACCAGACCAAAACTGACTGTGGATAAGACCATGAACTATTTATATCAAAAATTAGAGTAAAGGTGAAAAAACAAGCAAACAATATTTATACCAAAATATAGTCTGAACAATATCCTAACAGAATTCACTGACAATGTAAGAAATAGATTGTGCTGTTAAGCATAATTGGCCAAGAACCAGGGGAATTATGGGCAAAAACCAAGGGCATAATTAAAGACGGATACAGAAACACACTATTGATGGTCAAAAAGAAAGAGATTAAACAATGGATAACAGACGAAATGCTTGAAGCAGTAAAGGAAAGAAGAGAGGCAAAACAAAGAGGAAATAGCAACAAAACCAGAACCATGAATGCAACTGTACAACAACTAATGCATAAGGATAAGGAAAATTATTATAGCATGCAGAGAAATAGAAGATGACAACAAAAAAGGGAGAACGAGAGACCTGTTCCACAAACTCATATGGGAAGTTTGAGCTAAGGACCCGGATGCTTGTAATCTAATGCTCAAACCACTGCACCATCTTGGCTCTCAAGAGAGGTAAATACCACTTTATTCTGTTCTAGACATGTTTTGCCTGGGGTACTGTGTCAAGTTCTAAGCACCATAGTTCAAGAATTTATCAACAAGCTGGAACTGGATAACTAATATTAACAAGGCCTTTGAAACCAAGCCCTGTGAGGAACAGTTGGGGAACTATGTTTAGCTCGGAAGGAGGAAAAGTTGAGAGGTTACGAGAGCCTTCTTCAAATATTTAAATGGTTGTGAAAAGTGGAATTGGCTTACAGATCAATTCAATGGAGTTGGCTTTTGGAGGGATTCAGATTTCAAGAAATGATAATCTGACCACATATTAGGAAGATCTTGCTGATGGTAATAGCTATTCAACAATGGAACAACACTACACTCTCCTTAATTAAAGATTGTCAAACAGAGGTTGGAGGAGCATCTTTCAAGGATGCTTTAGTTGTGGATTTCTGCACTGGCAGAAATTGAGTTTTCTTCCAATCCTACAATTCTATAATTCTATGAACTAGAAAACTTAAAGGAAATGGAAAATCCGTAAATGCTGCTCCCACCATCAAAGAAATGGCTTGTCTCTATATCTGTGAAGGCTAATTCATACATACAGTTTGCTACCTGGGAACATATCTGGAGAAGTGAAGGACTGCCTGTATGGATGAAAAATAATACTCAATAATCATCAGCTATATAAATACAATTTTTGAATCTTCTGTTAAAGTGTACAGTATACCTCAATTAACAAAATAGATAAATTTCTAGGTATTATTACTTCAATGGAAAATTTTGTACCAGAAGCAGAAATAATATGGAAAGAATGGAGATCAATTCCTACACCTCTTAAAAAAAAAAGAGAGAGAGAGAGAGAGAGAGAATCTTAACTTGTCTCAACAAACTTTTTATTCAAAATATGGATGTGAAATGAAACAACCAGCCGAGATAAGGCTTACATAAATAAACAAAACAATTTCAAAAATTTTAAGAGACCACTTGAAGTCTTCTTCTGAATATATCTAGGGATGACTTCCTTTTTTTTTTTAACCAGCTTCCACATTTTTTATGATTTCCACTTTGGTGGCCTCATATTCAGAGCTAAAATTTTTAGCATCCTAGAAGAAACTGGTGAAGCAAAATGGTAAAGTAGAATGCCCAGCAAGGCATTCTGGAGGCAGTTCTATTCACCTTGCTTGTTTGGTTCTGGCACACACTGCTAAAGTAGGATTGGCTACAGCAGAATATCACTCTTTACCTGGCTCAGGCTTTGTTTATTGCATTGCATTTATTGCATTCAATAGGGGAGTGGGGGGCATTTCTGTTTTAACATACACACCAAGCCATGTTAGGCTCTGGAGAGGCTTTTTTCAAAAGATGTGATAGGAAGAGGAGGAAAGAGTACTGGGGGTGTTAAAGGCTTTGTGAAATGTAGCTTCAGTGTCAGAGGTTTGCTAACTGAAGTATGCCTGTATATTAAGGATTCCTTTTCCTGTTTCCTGACTGAAATCTTTCCCCAGAGCACAGTTAAGGAATTGCCTCGAAAAGCCAAAGTACCCTTCTATAAAGATCTACATTTTTAATCTATGTTTTTAAAAATACTCAAAGATGGTTATCCTTCAGGTTTACTCCACACCCAATATTTACTTGCCCACTACTTAGTTTGCTAAGACGCGCACTTAAAGTATAATAAAATAAGACCACATTATGTGTCAAATTAAATGTTGTTGATACGTGCTTTAACTGTACGTGCAATGACATTCTGTTACAGATCATCTGTTGGACAATAATACTAGCATACTCCTCGCCTGACAAACAGTTTGCTATTTTGTATGAGATGCTGTAATGTTTCTGACGACCTGTACAAGGCCACACATTTCAGCAAATTCTCCAAATTAATGCTGAAACCGGTTTGCAATGTTTTTGTTCAGTAGCGTTCACTCTTGCTGATTGTATCCTAAATAATAAACCGTGGCCTCAGGCGGTTTTCCTCAGAATGTTTATGATGAGAGCTCATTCATCTAAATCTACTGGCCAATGGAATAAAATAAATCAAGAATCTCCAAAATATAACAATATTTGTGTTCGCTAGATAATTGATGACTGCAGCTGTGCTAATTAAAACCCATCTGAGTTTCATTAATCTTGGTCACTGAGTCCAATTGCTGTACACCACACCCTGATCACAAGCACGTCACATTTTCACTTCTATTCCACTTCCAGATTTTAATGTTAAGATTCTTATAATTATATTATATAAAGGCTTGTGTGGGAATACATGTGTGTATATGTGTGCAGCTCTGTTTAATTGTGTAAATGCTAGGCTTTAACATGACAGAAACACGTATAATAGTACTCAGAACCTTAAAGCTGGAAAACTATATCATTTCATAATTGTTCTTTTAAATGCAATGACTCGTATAGTTGTGGGATTGAAGTAATTTACACCATATAGGGTTGTGAGGGATGGACACAATTGAGACAGCAACTTGCTCTAAAAAATTAAGTTTCAGTCCAAACATTTTGTGCTCTGTCTTAAAGAGTATCAAAATAGTTCTTTTGTGTTGGAGTTTGTGATTATATCTGTTTTGATCTTGGTGAATTTCTACTATATTTACTGGATTCTCAAGGCTGTATCCAATACTGATTGTTTACTGGCAGAACCCACCACAACTGTGTGGAGAGAGTTGATCTCCTTTTTGTCACTGCAGCCTCCTAAAAACCTCCAAAAACTGCTCTGGGATCCCAATCCCAGGATATAGTTTTGTGGGCCCTGGAGAAGGAATGGGAGAGGAAGGATGTTCCAAAGTACTGATGCCATGTGCCAGCACCACTTTTGATTTAGGTTACAGTCCTTGGCTTGATGCTCATGGTGCCACTTGTAGTACTGGTGCATCTGAGGTTTTTATATCATGGACAATAGAAACAAAATTATATTAGTCAATGTGTTGGCCAATAAGCTTTTTCGAAAAGCAATTTCACCAAATGAGGCCACACACCCTGTTGGCAAAGAAATAAGGGGATGCACAAAATGACCTCACATAGTTGAAACAGCCACAGCAATAGGAAGGAAGAGCCATTAAAGTTCAGTGAAACAACCATGTGCTCAGGGATGGAACTGGTTTTTTGTTTTGTTTTGTTCTCTTTTTGGTAATGCATTTCAATGCAAATACTAAAATACTGGAAGCTATTATATGGAAAATAACTCCAGGATGTTTCCTTTTAACTATGTATTAAGAAGCCAAGCCCTCCCTCCAGTCCATCTGCCTTGGTCCAGGCCCCAGAGGGAGAGAAGAACCACTGGACCTCATCCCCTTCCCATCACCTTCCCCATTTCCACCTTCCCCATTGTGTTTTGAGGGCAGGGATCAGTCTAATTATAAGATTGTATACACAGCACTGTGTACATTTACAGAGCTATATAAATAATAATAATAATAATAATAATAGTAATGCGCTCAATATTGCAAGTATTTGCAAAACATCTGTGAAACTGATAATGTACTGGGATGCTCATAGCTATGCAAAATGAACTTGTGCAAAGGCAATGCATTACCTATACATAATTTGATTTTTCTTATACAAGATTCTTGCACAAGTTGCTTGCATGAGGAAAAATGGCTATTCCACAAATAAAAGCCTAATTCACATACAGAGTAAATTCTCTAGATGCCATCCTATAAATACTTAACTTGGTTTATTAACACATCATTAACAGGAAAGAGGCAAGAATAATTTTCAATTCCTGTAGCATTTTATTTACCAGCTTTAAAAGTTCTCTACTGGTACAGGAAGTACATCTTCACTAGAGAATTCCTAGGCAACAGAGACAGAATACACATATTTTTCTATATCAGACAACATTTTTATAGCTCTAGATATGCTTTGCTTGTTAAAGAAAAAGAAATGTGTCAAAAACTTGTGGCTCAGATAAGTATCTATAGAAATAGCCATAACTAATGTTAGTAACTAAGCTGCCTTGCAGATCATAAATACTAGAAAATATAAATAACTCCAAGAGACAACTGTACAATCTATATTTGAAGAAAGGGGACATTTGAGTAATCAATTATAAGGACCCCCACTGTCATAAACACAGCTTATGAAAATACTTGTAAACATTTATTAAATAGAAATCTCTCTTCAAAATGTGTTTTATAAGAGATTTCTAATTTTTCCCAATGCAAATTGGAAGATGAAAATACATAGGAGCTGATAAATGTACAACGGTCTCATTTCAGGAATGTGTTCCTGTTGTTCTCAAAGTGCTTTTGCAGACATACACTTTATCTCTAACTAATGTGATATATATATATATATATATATATATTGCTGGGGAACATGGAGATCAGTAGTAATGGTACTACTGCCTAAACCATAATATTCATTAGAACATACTGATGCCTGAGTTGGAATCACTGAGTCAAATTTTAATAGCAAGGAATGCCAGTTTGACAATGAGAAGTATAATTATATTCATTATTTATCCATCAATGTGCTATATTTAAAAAAAAGATTTAAGTATAGTGTATCTTGGGTTTTTTTTAAAAAGTGACATCTAATATTAAATGCCTTCTGTGTTTCTCCTGTATTTTCCTCCTGCTTAGTGTTTCAGACCTCTGAAACCATAGGGCCATACTTGGAAAGTTACTTTGGAGAAAAATTAAAACGATGACATGCTAAGGACATCTATTATAGAGCATTGTTATGAGGCAGGTATCTTAATATTCTCTTACCTCATTCTTGCACATGGGAAAACACAATTTCAAACATTTTATGCTCACTGGGGCGGGGAGGAGGCACAATGCATTTTCTGCCAAAAAAGTCATGAAATGTGAAAACATCATCCAAAAATTTGTGTAATATATTGAGATGTGTTGAAATATCATTTCTGATTGAAAGCTGGAATGTTTGTGAATATGCTTTATATTCCTAGTAGAGAATGCTCTCAGAAACAGTTCACCATCCTACCATGGTTTAGTAATGCATCAATCCTAGTATGTCACTGGGTTCATTCTTCTTGGAAGTAACTTTCTAAACTCTGTTTCCTGGATAGCTGAAATTCAAGGCAAGCATCCGCTACATTTACAAAGGTTGCAATAACAAAAGCACTGGCAGAAACTGTGATAATGAGAATCCTCCCATCATCTGAACAGCAGACAAGCTCCTTCTTAGATAACAAAGGGTTAAATGTGTGAGGAGGTAAAGATAGCAACTGCCCAATAAGATGACCTGATGGGCAGAAGTTCCATCTTTGAAATCTTTCCCAGCAAAGGTTATTTTATAAAGCCCGAGAAAGGACTATGAGGGGAACTCTAACAAAGGGAACTTGGGAGATGAATGCTCTTGCTCCCCTGAGTAGCTGGTTGAGACTGGACAAAGGAAACCGGGCTCCCAGCTACTCCCTGAACATCAACAACTACAAATCCCATCTGATTTCTGAGAAGAACAGGAGAATGTGCTAGTCATGCCAGAGCTTTTTTTTTTTAGTTGCTTTTCCTGACTTGGCTGAAATGATCTAATCTATCTGTAAATAAAAACTTCCAATCTTGTACCTGAAGGAAGTTGTCCTTCATGTTCCTATAGAGATTCCTTACTTAAACCCTTTCCCTTTAAAGGTATTCTATCTCTCTCATGCTCCTGACCAGATTGAGGTTGTCACACTTTGGCCACATCATGAGAAGGTATGACTCACTGGCAAAGACAATAATTCTGGAAAAGGTGGAGAGTAGAAGAAAGAGGGGAAGACCACAGATAGACAAAGTCAACCAGGGAGGTCATAAGCCTCAATCTACAGGAGCTTAAGCAGAGCAGTGGAGGACAGCGAGGCTTGGAAATGTCTCATCCACAGGGTCACCATGAGTCAAGGTGGACATGAGACAGTTAACAACAGTAAGACTGGGAATAGTCATTCAATTGGCAAGGCAACTGAGGTGAATTTACTCCCCTCCCTATACTAATTTAGAATGAGAGCAATATATTGACTTTCTTTAGGTTTAGCAACATCATCATGGAGCCAAATTTGACTAGACAAAGCATGCTGTAGCCTCACCAGTGCTTGGAAAACATTTGAACATCTCCCCACCTCCTGGAGACTAGAAGCTGTTAAGTAATTTTTTTCCAGCTTTCCAAGGCATCTCATTTGCCACTTGATAATTAGCTGGGATTAATTGGGGACGGTGGCATCACTAGTTGTCATCCAATGTGGTGAATCATGGTGCCACCCCCTCACTGACCTCCGCCCCTACCACACCACATCAAATCCTTAGTAAAGCTTTTTATACTATGTGAACTGTATTGCTTTTATGAGAGCCAGTGTGGTGTAGTGGTTTAAGTATTGGACTAGGATTCTGGGAGACCAGAGTTCAATCCCTGCTCAGCCACAGAAACCCGCTGGGTCCCTTTGGGCAGAACGCACTTCCAAACCTCCTATGAAGAAATCTTGCTGAGAAAACCCCGTGATAGGTTCACCTTAGGGTCACCATAAATTGGAAACAGCAATAACACAACAACAGTTACTTGTAGACACTGTAATATGTTTGTACATGTGTAATATTTGTATTAGTACATTTGTAATATTTTTATTTAATATTTAATTTTTATTTAATATTTTTCTTTCCATTCGTTTGTATTAACAGGGCGGGTTACGGGGGTCAAGCAACTCCCCTATTCCAATCCTTTCACTAGGTGACAGTCTTGTTTCCAGATGCAACTCAAACTGCTAGAGGCTAGAATGGTTCTCACGCTGCAGTACTCTTGGTGATAGGCAAAGTCTATTTTGGCACACTTTTAAAATTGCAGGTTTTCAAGGAAACTGCTTTTAAGAGGATGGTAGATATATAAATCCTCAATTACACTATCCTTGAAGGAGAAGATGGTTAGCTTTTCTTCCTACTGTAGGAAAAAAAATAACATTATTCTCCCTATATTCAAAGGACCAAATGATCTTGCATTTTAAATATGGTGTTCTTAACACTTTTTGAAATTCCTTTTTAAGTCTATGCTTTAAATTTCTTTTAATCTTAATTATGGTCCAAAACACAATGCAGAAATAATGCAGTTTGACACTGCTTTATCTGCTTTGGCTCAGTGCTGGGGACCCTGGGAATTGTAGTTTATTGTTGCACCAGAGCTCTCTGATAGAGAAGACTAAATGTCTCACAAAACTACAGCCCCCAAAATTCCCTAGCATTGAGCCTGGGCAGTTAAAGCACTCCCAAACTGAATTATTTCTGCACTGTGTTTTGGACCTATGTTGCAACTGTTTTCATTTGTAAGCCATTTTAAGTTGAAGTTTAGGGGAGAAATCAGGACATTATACTATCCTTAATTTGTCGGAGCAAATATTTGTTCCATGTAATAGTACTTCCTCGTCACCCACATACAGGCAGAAATAAATTACAGTTGACTGAACAACTTATGGGAGTTACTTTGATTAGGCATAGAGAGAACGACTCATTTACATTATGTCACTGTTTAGCATCAGCTTATAATATATATCCCTTTCATACACATATGCAGTTTCCATTAAAATCTGCAGGGAACATATATTTCCAAAAGTTACAACTCCAGTGCTGAGTGTTTCTGGTCCTGGCTCATAAAAAAACAATAACAATAATGAAAAGTATTGTTTTATTGAAACTGGCTTTGAATTGGTAAAAATGTAATCATTTGACCTGACATTTTTTAATAAAAAAATATCATTGTTTTATCCAAAGCACTTGACAGCTGGAAACATAAAAGTTCAACAAAATGAGACTAAATTGTGAAAGGTGAACTGGGAGTGAGGAAATCTGTGCACAGACATTTAAACATGTGCCCTGTGTCCAGTGTGGGGTGAAAAGAAGCAGAGAGACCACACGCATATGTATGTCTATGTGGGTGTGTATTTATGATCGGGCTTTGGAATCCTAGATTAGCCAAGCTGCTCCTGGGTACTTAATAAAGCTACTATATTTTAGTCTTGGGGGGGGGGGGAGAAGAATTTACACAGGAAGGAGAAGGGGGAGGAGGTATCATATCACTTTCAAAGCCCTGCATGGGCTGGCCCCTCCCTATCTTTCTGAACTTCTTTCTCCCTACATTCCCACCCATTCCCTCCATTCTGGTAGCCAAGGTCTCCTGCCCCAGCCCAGAATTTCCACTGCCCTGTCCCGGATTTGTCCCTTCTCGCTTGCTGCTCCTCACTCCTGGAACCTCCTCCCGTTACAAGCACGGCTCAACATGTCTCTAACCAGTTTTAAAACCGAGTTAAAGACCATATTGTTTAAGGAAGCATTCCCCGGAAGTTTGTGACTGTGACCTGGTTGTTTTGATGTTTGATTAAATGTTTGATATCTGCTGTTTTAACTTGTTTCTTATGAAGTTTTTAACTTGTTGTTTTAATCTCTAGATTGTATGCCATAGGCAGGCTTATTAGATATTCCTGATTTTATCTGGCTTTTGTACAGTGCAGTGTACACTTACGGCGCTTTATAAATAAAGCTCATCATCATCATCATCATCATCATCATCATCATCATCTCAGATGTCCTGTGGAGTTTGTTTTTGCCAAAATCCTAATAGATTCTGTAGTTGTTGGGCAAAGTATCATTTTTCATGTGGAGCCTATAAAACTGTGAAGCCCTCTCCTCAGAGTCTTTGGAGGTCACATACTCTCTCTCATCAGAATGTCAAAATTACAGGGATGAACAGCAACATATGTACATTACCACATGCCCAATGTTGCATGGCATAGTCAGTGTCTAACAGCATAACTCCTTCCTGCTCCTTCATCTGCTTCATCTGTTCTGCTGCACATGGGCATGACATCATGCTATTGTCACTAAATCACTAAAGTATTATCTTTAAAGTTTACATCCTGGCTATGTGTGAACAAAATATAAATGGATTTCATGTTTAGAACTGAGTGCAATCTCCAAGATACCTCGTTATGTATATGCAAGTACAAGTTGATTCTCCCTTATCCAAAATGCCTTGGGACCAAAGGTGTTTTGGATTTATTTGGATTATGGAATACCTGTATTTGCATATACAGTCAGACCTTCATATTGACAAGGGATCCATTCTAGACCCCTCCCCCCCTACAGATACAAAAAAAACCCATAGGGCCTCAAGTTCCACTGTCCCTAATAGTGGTGCGTGCATTTGGGACAACAGGGTTTGCCATCCACGGTTGCTCAAATCCATAGATGGCAAGCCCGATGTAGGTACATAATGAGATATCTTGGACTTAAGACCTAAGTCTAAACACCAAATTCATTAATGTTTCATATATATCTTATACACATAGTCTGAAGGTAACTGTATGCAAAACTTTTAATAATTTTGTGCATGAAACAAAACTTGTATACCATCAGAACCATCAGAAAGCATGGTGTCACTATCTTAGGCACCCATGAAAAATGTTTTGGATTTTGGAATATTTAAGACTTTGGAATTTGAGATAAGGGAAACTTAACTGTTACCAAAATCTCCAAAATCTAATTTCTGATCCTAAGCATTCCAAATAAGGAACCAAAGTGTATTTAAATTTTCATTGTGTGAGGTGTGGGCTGAATCTTCTAATGCAATGACAATGCATGGAGGGTTGTGGTTATGGCAGAGTATATAGTGTAGATAGTGCAACCCTCTAATATATTGAGGGATGTGATAATGGCATAGTGTATAACTCTTGATCCCAGTGGGAATTCCAATTTTTTCAACCACACTTAAGAATTTTAATTGTCCTGGAACAGCATGGACCTACTGACAAGCACAACATGTTACCTCTGCTTCACTGCATCATGGATTGCTGAAAAGTCTTGTGGAACATTTTTGTCCCAATACATTATATAGGTTGCACCAGAAAATACTCATTGTGACAAAAACCAATAGATTTGTTTAAAAAAAAACCATGCATGACAAATGGCTGAAATTTAGGGCCACTGTTTGTATATATGCAAATGAAAAGGTTGCAGAATGCCTATAGTGTATAACTAGTGCTGGGAGGATTGTACAACAAAATGCAATTCCACAAAATGTCCCACGCTGGTGCAAGAAGGATAAGTTGCTTCAACTGTAGGACAAATTTAATGTTAAATAACCTCTTGGAAATAGTCTGATCACAATAAAAACATAAATTCTGGAAAGCACAACATATTATAAATGGAAAGACTTGTGCAGCTATTTCACACTACCTGCATATAATAAGAATGGCATAGTGTACTTGAAGGGCAAAATGTAACTGGTTAAATATTTATTGTGCAAATACATGGTGTTGGGAGTTTGTTTTACGTTTGATTTTGACAACAAATAAGTTTTAAAAGGTAAATCTAATGCAATGCAATAAAACTGCAAAGTATTTTCTGACCCTCCACTTCTTCCTACAGTCTGTACACACACACACACACACACACACATATACCCATGCTTTAATAATACATATCCCAGTGGAGTATCACTGACCCCAGTAAATCCTACTCTTTTCCCAAGTGTGGAATTAAAAGCTTCATGACTGGAATGAGAAAACACATTTGTTTCCATTTTGTGATACATTTTTTTCCCTTTCAAACTAGCAGTACCACTGATATGCCTGTTATTTTCTTCAAGTGAAGAAAATTTATATTCCAACTCAGTTTCTTAGTACTGAAGTTGGATATATTTGCCTTTTTAAGAACTGTTTAAACATTTCTAATCATTTTTAATGAGATGTGGAAAGAGATTCTCATCCCTGTTATATACCAATGACAGAATGGTCTCCTACAGAGTTTTTGCAATTGGAAGTATGCTTGTCAGCATAAGTATGGTCTGTACAGCAATACAATCAACTAGAAATAAGTGAAACAAATCAGTAGGACAAGAAGTTAGGAGTTTCAATAAATGGAAATATTTGGCACTATATTTGGAAAAATTGGAATGTCTTTTTCAACTTGGCATGGCTATGAAAGAAGCTGATTACATGTGAAATGCTAGATGCTAACAGTTAGATAGTACAACCCACTACAGCAACTGATGGGCTTATGAGAAAATAAGAAATTTATACATGTTTAATAGGCTGGAGATGATAACAATAAACCTGTCTAATTATAGGCTATTCACAAATATTAAAGGAATATTCCAGAGATAATATTCAAGAAATAATAATATCAGAATTAATCCAATACTTTAAAAAGGTAAAGGTAGTCCCTTGATATGAATATCTAGTCATAACCAATCGTAGGGGGCGGGGCTCATCTCTGTTTCTAAGCCAAAGAGCCAGCATTGTTGACAGCTCTGGTGATCATGTGGCCAGCATGATTACACCGAACACTGTTAACTTCCCATTGAGAAGTGGTACCTATCTATCTACCTACATTTGCATACTTCAAACTGCTTGGTTGGCAGAAGCTGGGACTTGTGATAGGAGCTCACCCCATCATGCAGCACTCGGGCCTCGAACTTTCAACCTTCCGATCTTCTGATCATCAGAACGGGCATCTTAACCGCTAAGCCACTGCACTAGCTGTAGATTAAAACTACTTCATTGTCACTGTGTTTGCTGGCCAGTCTTCTGGTGAAGTACAGTTCTTTGAAGTACAGTTCTTTGTACTTAACAATGCAGACCTCACAGTAGATGTGCAAAGCTTTGCCATCTTGGTAAAATCTTCTATTGGCAAAGCCTTCAAGAGCCCACGGTCATCTCTACATATCTGGCTTTTCAATTACCACTGCAAATATGTAAACAACTTGTTCTTTCTGATTATAATTATAAGAAAGTCATTATTGTGTCAGTCCGGCAGTTTCAGAAATGTATGTTTTTCTTATGATTCCTCAATGAGCTAAAAACCAATTTCCAGTTGCTACTGGACTAGGACAGGCCTAGATATCATAAAAGAAGATATGTCAATATAGCCCCCATGCAGATTTCTGAAGTAACACATTACCACCTAATATGTTACTTGTAATTAGTTCTGCCAACAACAACAGCCAAACTCCATTCTGCCCAATGAAAAGAAGTAAATTTCCAAATATTCCCCTTCTCTAGAGTGAGAACAGGTGGAACAGGCATTACTCATTGCAAGAGGGAGGGTAGCTGTCCCTTAAATAGCGATCTTTGGTATGTTTTCTTTCTTTATGGAAAAATCCGGGAAAGATACTGGTACAATTTCTACTGAGCCATACTAATATACTCTTATCAAAATATGCTATCTGACTTCTTGATGGGATTCACTGGACACAGTAATCAGATAGATAGATAGATAGATAGATAGAGCAAAATAATGCTTCAAAGGATTTTATAATTACTAATCCTATCAAGAAGGAGCAGAAAGAGAGGCTTCTAACAAGCCTGATCTGCTGGTTCTCCCACTTCCTTATACTCTTGTGTTTTCTTATACTTCAGCCCTAGCTAGAAAATTGGATTTCCACCCTAAATAAGCCAGTCCTTGGTAACAGTCATCTCCCAGTTTACCATTTACCACTCCGGGCCCAGATGCTCAGACTTTATTGAATGTCCTTGGACCTACCTGGGAATAAGGGAGAAATTCAGCAACTCTCCACTGCTAACCTAGAGCAGCAAGAAACTGGATTTAGGGCTTCAGAGAAGCCCACCAATGCACACACAAGTACAAGTACATTTACTTAAAAGTAATTACAAGTAGAAATAAACACTTATTGTTAGAATAGAGAGAATTAAAGAATCAGAACTACAGTATGTACAAATAGGTATAGACAAGATAACAAAGCTAACTGAACCAATCTGAACAGTTAAAACACAATGTATGCATCACTTTCCAAGATTCCTGGGTTTAGATTCTAGGGATCAACATAGGTGCCAGCATAAGGCAGCAGATGACAGGATAATTCCCAAGTTTGAGACTTCAGGCTGGGAATGTGAGAAACAAAATCAGCATCAAACAAAAGACCAAACCAACACTGGAAGATCTGTATAAAGGTATTTAGATATAGTGATTGTCTGATTTTATCATGTGAGCAATGGAACATTGGTCTTTTGTTTGATGCCGGTCTTGTTTCAGTTCATATTAATCTCAAAAAGCCTCACCACCTGGTAAATATTCTCTGCAATTGTTGTTGTGTGCCTCCAAGCAGCTTCCAAACCTATTACGGGGTTTTCTTGGCAAGATTTGTTCAGAGGGGGGGTTTTCTGCCTCCTTCTGAGGCTGAGAAGGTGTCACTTGCATAAGGTCAACCAGTGATGTTTCCATGGTTGAGTGGGGATTTGAACCCTGAGCTCCAGCATTGTAATCCAAGACTCAAACCACTACACCATGCTGGCTCTTTTCTCTGCAATAGGCACAGGACTTTTTTGTCAGGCTCCTGTCAAAAATATTGCAAATAAAAAGATGTCACAGCACATCCTCCCATTACTTCCTTGACTATGTAACTACGCAATCTGGTGGGATAACTGTTTTACTCATCATTCAGCTCTGGCTGGATATCTGTTTTACTTGTGTAGTCTAGAGTTTTATTAATTCTAGAACTTGGGAGCCATTGCCATTGTCTTTTTTCAAGGAAATCAAAATGAAAAATCTACTTGAGAGTTTTTTCCCCCCTTCAAATGTCATACTCATGTTTATTTATTCAGTTACTCCTTTCTGGAAAAGTTAAAGAAAACAAAGGCAAAATGCACAGAATTAATTCCCATGGAATTATAATTTTTAAATCACCACAGAATTATTTTAAAAACTACATATGGATGAGTGTAATCCATTTATTGGTACCAGAGTGTGTCAAAAATCTACATGATGTCCCCCTGTGAAATATTTTTTTCACTTGAATCTCTGATTAAGATGCAAAAATGGTAAAATTACATGTAAATAGACAACTCCCTACAGGTTTTACATCAGGGATTTGAGTTTGCCGCTGTTCATAACAAGTTTTACACAGTCTTCCTGAGGTGACTAGGAACTGACAGTTGACTAAAAGAACTGATGGTAGGGAAATATTACCAGCCCCAAAAGTGCATTTAATGGACAACTATCCATGCTAGTTTGGGAAGATAAATTTAATGAGGACTACAGTGAAACTAAATTAAAGGTTATCAAAAGTGGTGTGGGGGTTGGGAAGTGACCTGCCTTTTAAAAAATTTAAAACTCCATATAAGCATCTTTTCTCATTCAATTAAAGACTAAGGAAATCCTGGATTATTAGCATTAAATATCATAAAGGCATAACTCTGAATTCTTTGTTCTTCACTTACATTTGTCAAATTTACAACCACAGATTGTCAACCGGAACATGACACACATACAATGATGCCTCCTTAATTTTATTGGGAAGAGGCCCTTGTCCCTGTTCTTCAGGCTGTGACAATATTTTCCATAATCCACATAATATTTTAAGATTAAAGTAATACACTTAATTCATACTTTTAAAAGTAAGAGTGTACGTGGGAAAAATCCACACCACACAAATCTTGGTTTGTTTTTGCATGTCTATACATGGAAGTAGCTCTTTGTAAAAGTGCTTTATCTTAAGCACTAGTAGTCATAAGTTAGAAGCTGAGAAAAGGCTTCAGTTAGGGTACAGAATGCAAAAGTCCAAAGATGGCCATACAGACCAAGTTCTTGTTTTAAAAATATCCCAACCAATTCAGAACTAGTTAAATCAAATAATAGGCCCAGATTATGAAAAGGTAAGTTATACGGCTAGAAGTGAAAAATTGTGAAGGTTTTGTCTGCTTTTTGTATCTGTCAAATACAGCTAAGAACTGGGGGGGGGGGGGGGTTGTCTTGTTTTTTGTTTTGTTCTTTTACAGTACTATATCTTGCATAAGAAATCTCATAGCTAGCAAGAGCCATCCTATCAATGGCTGTGAAAAAGAAATCAGGGTTCCTTAGGGACACTAATTCCTCTGGTTCACTGGCTTGGACTTGGAAAAGGATAGTACAAGGTAGGTAGACTTTGGTGGGTAAATATAAGAGAATGTGCTGATAATGATAACAATGCCTTGATAAAAGGGATAGCTACTTGGTGTGAAAATGGTTTCAACTAAGTTTATGTTATTTTGAGACAAGGATGTCCTGCGAGTATGCTATTCTCAACTCTTTGAATAACCAAACGATAGAAGAAATTGATAAATGAACTCAGTGTAGAGGTGACAACATTTTTCCCTAGAATAATGGGTGGCCAAACTTTTTAATGCAGTGGTAGTTGCTTTTATGTACGAGTAAGAAGCCTGTTGATTGTTAAAGAACAGTGTACTTTCTTCACCAACTATCATTATATATATATATTTAACCATAATTTCAGGACAAAGTGGTTTCTGTTCATGGTTGAATGGGAAAACCTCCATTTGAAAAAGAAGTTACCATCCATTAAAAAATAATTCTGAATACAAAGGGAAAAAATACAGAGAACCTTTTTTGAAGATACAACGCTAACAAGAAGTCTGTGGAAATTCCTCTTCAAAGGATGAAGCACATTTTTGTAAAAAGAGAGAAGGTGATGCACAGGTATCAATCTTTTATGTCCAGAGATGCAAGATCAGACCATCAAATGTTAGACAGGTCAAACTAACATTTGAATACTGATACCAGCCCTATCCCCACAAAAACAATATGCTAAAAACAAAGGAAAGAAATAAGTCTGGATTTAATTGGAATTGGGTATTCTAGAATTGTGTATACATAATTAAATCTACTTAATTTCACTGAGAACTGCATTTAAATGTAACGATTAATATCAATAATACAGTTTGAAAACTTTCCAGGACACAGAGAATTGGTCCTCTTACATATGGAAATCAGTTCCAGTGCAATGTAAAAATTTAATAACGGAATCAATTCTGGCACCTGGACAGGTTGTCAGATAGAATCTACCACACTGAGTACAGGGCAGTGTACAGCTATTGCCCATGCTTGCATACCCCAGCAAGCAAAGCAAATTCTTATTATAACTGCCATAATTGGAAAGTACAGGTTGCTTACCTGTAACTGTGTTTCTTCGAGTGGTCATCTGTGCCCTCACACAATAGGGTACTGCGCCTGTGCAGAGACTCCATTCGGATAGCTGAAAAGCTGAGCAGATTGGCGGTAGCCCCACCCCTCCCATGCCCTGAGCATGCCCAATCCTGCCAATCTAGCTCCTCCTTCAGTTCAAGTCCACTGCAGAACAGAGTAGGGACCTGACCGAGGAGAGGTAGGGTAGGATTTGTGTGAGGGCACAGATGACCACTTGAAAAAAATAGTTCCAGTAAGCAACCTGTACTTCTTCTTCATGGTCTCTGTGCCTCACACAATAGGGTGACTAAAAAGCTTACTGTGGAGGTGGGAAGGTCACTGCAGAATAGAAGACAGAACAGCACGACGAAAACTGGCATCATGCCTGGACCTGGAATCCAGCCGGTAATGCCGAACAAACGTGGAAGGGTGTGACCATGTAGCCGCCTTGCAGAAGTTTGGCAGGGAACACCTTGGAGGAAGGCGGTAGATGAAGCAATGGCCCTGGTTGAGTGAGAATGGACACCAACTAGAAGAGGGCACTTAGCCAGCTCATAGGCTAGGGCAATAGTCTGGGCAATCCACTTAGAAAATCTCTGTGAGGAAACTGGGTTGTCCTTCCTGGGTCCACCATAACAAACGCACAAGTTGGTGGACAACTGGAACTCAGCAGAAAGTTGAACATAAAATGCCAAAGTATGGCGAACATCAAGAATGTGCACAGTCTTTTCCAGAGGTGAGATGGGGTCTGGGTAGAAGTTTGGAAACACAATCTCTTGAGAAAGGTGGAAGGGTGAGAGCACCTTAGGGAGGAAAGAGATGTCTGGTCTGAGGACCACTTTATCCCTGTGGAAAACTAGAAATGGCTCATCCGAGCACAGGGCCATCAGCTCAGAAGCATGTCTGGCTGAAGTTATGGCCACAAGGAAGGACACTTTGAGTGTCAACAGTCTGAGAGAGGCCAAGCCCAAGGGCTTGAAGGGAGGTCTCATGAGCTGTGTGAGCACCAAGGATAGAGACTACGCCAGGGCCAAAGAAGGTAATGGCGGATAAAAGTGATGAAGGCCCTTGAAAAATCATTTAACTGTCGGCAAAGTGAAGAGACTTGTCGATGCAGAGCCAGGTGGCTGGTTTGCAACAATAGCCAAAATGTATACCTTCAAGGAGGAGAAGGCTAGGCCTTGATCCCGAAGGTGGAGTAGAAATTGCAGCACAGTGGTCAGAATGACTGGAGCGGAAGGTTCTGCTTGGGCTTCCACGAAGTCACAGAAGCGCTTCCGCTTGCATGAGTAGGATTGTTTCGTAGAATCCCTTCTGGAGGCCATCAAGACTCTAAGCAGTTCAAAAGAGATCAGGGCCTGATCCTCCAAGCTGTCATGTGTAGATTGTTAAGGTTGGGATTTAGGACTGCCCCGTTAGAGTGGGACAGAAGGTCCAGCCAGTTCGGGAGATGGAAGTATTGGTCCTTGGCTAAATGAAGCAATGGGGTGAACCAAGGCTGTCTCGGCTAGAAGGGGGTTAACAGAATTGTGGCAGATCCGTCTCTGGTCATCTTGGCCACAAACCTGGAGATCAGCAAAAGGGGAGGGAAGGCATACAGGAAGCCTCAGCTCCAGTTGTAGAGGAAGGCATCTCCCAGGGATCCCAGGCTTCTGCCCGCTCTGGTGTAGAATAGCTGACACTGAGAATTCTCCAGCGTTGCAAACAGATCCACTGAGGGAGTCCCCCAACGAGATGTGAGGAGATGGAAGGCCTGAATTGGGAGAGTCCACTCATGCTGAAGGATGTTGTCCCTGCTGAGGGAGTGCGCTAGCACACTGTCCTTGCCTGCAAGGTGAACTGCCACTGGGTGGAACGAGTGGCGATGGCACCACGTCCAAAAGTGTTGTGACAGGTGGAGGAGAACTGGATAGTGTGTTCCACCCTGTTTGTTGATGTAGCAGATGGTAGTTGTATTGTCTGACACCACTTGTACAACTCTGTGGAGGAGATGACGTTGAAAGACCCGGAAGGCTTTGATAACTGCTAAAGGTTCCAGAGCGTTGATATGCAGCTCTGATTCTTCTGGAGACCATAGGCCCTGTACACAAAAGTCCTCGCAGTGGGTGCACCAACCTGTCATGGATGTGTCCGTGGTGACCATCCTGGAAGGTTCTGGGGCATCCCTCTGAGGATGTTGGAGGGAACTAGCCACCATTTGAGGGAGTCCTGAACATGAGTGGGAATCGAGAGCCTCTTGGACTAGCTGTCGCGGAGGTGGTCGAATGTAGACAGGAGCCACTCCTGGAGACGTCTGAATCTCAGACGGACAAGGTAAGTAACTGCCATCGTGGGGGCTAGGTAGCCCAGCAGATGTTAAATGTCCCTTAGTGTTGGTTGAATAGTGGTGAGGACATAGCGGAGCTGGTCCCAGAGGGCTTCTGCCCTTCTGGTTGGCAGATAGGCATGTGCCATAATGGAGTAGTCTATGTAGTCTATTACTTTCACCAGTCAAAGAATAGACTTGAATGGATAGATGGTGAGTCTCAAGTCGGTGAGAAGTGAAAGCGTATAGTGAATGTTTTGAATGGTTGGGTCTGGGAGGATAACACCAGTAGCCAATTGTCGAGGTAAGGAAAGATCTTTATACTTCACAATCGAAGGTGTGAGATGACCATTGCCATACATTTTGAAAAGACTGGGGGGGGGGGCATGGAAAGACAGAAGGGAAGGACGGTATATTGAAAGAGATCCCCGTCGACAGCGAAGAGAAGGAACTTCCAGTGCTGGGGCCTGATGTCATTGTAGAAGTAGGCATCTTTCAGATCGACGGATGCAAACCAGTCCCCCCAATGCAGAAATGGAAGGATGGACTCCAGAGTCACTATCTTGAACTTGCGAGGTGTGATGAAGGAGTTGATACCTCTTAAGTCCAGAATGGGACGAAGACCACCACCTCTCTTCAGAACTGTGAAGTATCGAGAGAAGTAGCCTTCAGCCTGCAGTTGGGTGGAACTCATTGATCGGGTCCTTTGTTGAGAAGGGAGGAGATCTCCTCTAGAAGAGGAGGGAATGAGGGAGTAGAGCAGACAACACCACTTGGTGGAATAATTGAAAACTCTATGGCGTATCCCAGGCAGATAATTGTGAGGACCCATGAGTCCAAGGTTATCTGACACCAATTGTCATAGAAGCGGTGAAGTCTGGGGCCAGGATGAGGTGAGAGAGTAGGAGATGGCAGGTGGAACACCGGTGTCACTCCCGATGATCCATCAAAAGTGAGATTTTGAGGAAAGCTTTTTAGAGGACTGAGGCTATTGGTGTTGATGACTATGGCGTTGTTGTTGTTGTTGTTGTTGGTTTTGTTTGAAAGGTCTCCTGGGATACTTTTGAGGAGAGCCCCTATAGCCAGAAGACGTGCCCGAACAAGGGCAAGAGTAGCTCAAAGAGGTGGGTCTCCCATGCCATGGTTGTCTGCCAAACTGCTGTTTGGTGGGGGAAACACCGAGACGTTTACCACTTAGCCATAGAGTCTAGGGAATCATTTGTCTTGGTAGCAAAGAGACCTTCTCTGTCAAACAGCATGTCCTCAATTTTGGATTTTGCTTCCTCAGAAACGTCCGTGGATCTCAGCCAGGCAAACCTACGGAAGGCCATGACTCTGGACATGATTTCAGCCGAACAGTCGACTGAGTGTCCAGCAGAGTGGCCCTGCTGAGCGACAAGCGAGAGGGCCTTAGCACAGAAACCGAGAGCCGCAGATTTCTGTTCTGGAGGCAGGAACAGGATGAAAGATGCCATCTTGTCCCATAGGAACTTCTGATATCCCGCCATACAGGCCTGCATATTAGCAACCTTGGCATTGAGAGCTGCAGAGGAGTAAAACCTCCTGCCGAAGATGTCCATACACCTCCTGTCCTTGTCTACAGGAGCAGAGTGGATTTTGCCTGAAGACTTTGAGGGGGATTCAACCACTAACTAGTTGGGAGCCAGATGGGAGAACAGAAACTACACCCTATACATCAAATCCAGTTTTTTGGATGCTGGGGGAGTAGAGGCTGGCTTGGTCCAGGAAAAGGCCATGATGTCAGCAAAGGATGCCAGGGCAGAGAGGCCAGATGCTGACGTCGAAGAGGGCATGATAAAGGCCATGGTGGAGTTGAGCTGGGCTGACGCCAATGACACCAAGGCTGAAGCAGGGGCCTGGATGGTGGTGAGAGGAGTGACCTCCTTGGCCTTGTGCCTCTTTTTATGTTTGTTGCCCTCATGATGCGACAATCTCTTCTTGGCCTTTTGGGAAACTGAAGGCACTTCTTCAGCAGACTGACTGGAAGTTGACTGAGACATCGATGCAGAAGTTGGATGTGTTGATGTAGATAAAGTCAAAGTCGAGTGTGTCAATGTTGATGGTGGCATCGACGTCAAGGCTTTCCGGGAGAGCTTAGGAATCTGCGGGAAGTTAGAGATAGGAAGTCTACCCAGAGGATCTGATTGTAAGGCCATTTTTGGGGCAACAGCTAGGGGTTTTCCCACAAAAAAGCCTGGAGTCTTTTAGCCCTGTTGCAGGGAGTCACCGGAGTGAAGGCCTTACAATGAACTCATCTATCGGGAATATGAACTTCACCCAGATGAAAAAGGCAACTAGAATGTCTGTCATTAAGGGCCAGTTTTTTGGGACAAACAGAACATGTCTTGAAAAGAGAAGTAGAGGCCATAGGAGGCCTACAAGCAACAGTGAGGGGTCCCATCCGGGCCAGAGATCCTCACTGAAACTCGAATCAAGGGGCAGCTCAAGGAGAATATCAAGATAAAACAAAATAAAGCAAGAAAAAAGAGTTTAAGGAGAGAATTCTACTCAGCCATGGAAGAAACGATCAGCAACCTGAAGGAGATGTTTCTCTTGCGGCACATGAAAGAGAACTGAAGGAGGAACTAGATTGGCGGGATTGGGCATGCTCAGGGCATGGGAGTGGCAGGGCTACCACCAATCTGCTCAGCTTTTCAGCTATCCGAAGAAGAAGCATACATTCATCTATACGCAAGGATGGCTCACTCAAGCAGTGGAATCAAATCAGAAATACTGGTTTGAGTCATATAGATGGAGTATATGGTAAGAAATTAATCATGTAAGAAGCACAACTGTTTCTTATCTCTGCCCCCTCCTATGAGCTAGACCAAGTCTGGTTGAGACCCTCATTTCAAAGAAGTTATTGAGGGAGATAACATTGGGGCACAAGTGAAAGGCAAAAATGTGGGCTCAAGAACCCCAGCATAATTTGGTTTTAACTTCTTACTGCTATATCACTCAAAGAAGAATTTCATCCTTTCAAGGTGAGAAGAAACAAACAAGTTGGGAAACCAGCAAGCAGTGGCATCCTGGGAGAAAAGGGGAGATGATCACATGGGGAATAGTGCAGAATGAAACTCCAGAAGGACTTGATTTGGCCCCAGAGCCTTAGGTCTCAGTCCTGTATTAAAACACTTGACATCCCCATATGAGGAAATGTTTCTACTAGAAAGTTTCTCCTAGATCAGTTATGGAAGATGCATTACAACATGAGTTATGATACTGACTACATTAGATGGCTGATAGATCTACTGACATGGAAAGTAAATGGCAGAATGGGAATACAATAAACTCAGCAGATACTCAAGGTCCATGAGAAAACAAACCGTCAGGTCAGTGTAAGGCGGGGAAAGGGTTTTGATATAAATGTATTTTTCAAAACTTGCAACCCAGTAGAGTTTTGCTGAGTGAAATTCATTCAACTAATGGCATTTTGCAGAGAATGGGATTATGGTGGCATAGCAACATAACAGATTTGTGTATGCAAAGGATACTAAGGTTATTAAAGAAAAGACAGGAAAATTGGTGTTCTATGTTCTCTAGAAACATTTACTGATCAAAGCAAACACCCATTTTCAGGTGGACTGTGTGCATGTGCATGATGTTCATTTTATGGAAATAGCCTATTTGTACATTTTTTTCTAAAATGATTTGACAGACAACCAGTCATTGTGAACCAGTCATTGTGAGCATGACCGTAACAAAATGGGCCAGTAAATGATTTAGCTAGATCCTTTTTTATCTTACAAATCTGAGGTTACTTTTTAAAATACTTTTATTCCTATGGGCATGAAGTAACAATGGAAAAATGACTTGTGCTTTTTTGTTATTGTTCCACTTGGTTGGTGGTGGTGTTGTACCTCACCATAAAGCAGTATTTAGGGAAAGCCACAGTTATTCCACTATGAAACTAGAATCCTAAATTTGCCAAGATGAAATTTCTGCCTGAGAAAACAAACTGATTTAAAGATAAAATCTTCATTCCAACAGGTTCAGCATATCAAATATTTTAAAGCAAATACTTAACATAATCTCACAGATTAAATGCATGGACAATTATGCCTTTTCCTGACGTCGCTGCTCAGATCTTTTCTATATAGATAAAACCAATAGTATCTAAATATGTTAACTGTGGAACATATGGTTGGGATTTTGACAGTAGCCTGTATAGTGATCTAGAAGAGCCTGGCCCCCTCTGCTGTCTATTTTGTATGTATCCAAAACAAAACAAAAATCCTAGAAGCTCCTTGTAAATTTAATACAGCTTAGTCTTTTTGCATTTACTCTCTCCCATGTGGTTTAAAGGTTAACCCTGAAAATCTGTTTGTCTTACAGCAATAAACATGGTCCTTTGACAGGACTGTGGGAAACAGGTACTACAGAGATGTAATATTTTAACATACCATAATAGTTTTTGTTTTATTTTGTTTAATCTTTTACTTATTTCTTAAGGTCATGTACATTAAATGTTCTATTCCTTTTATTTTTTGTACAATAGGAATAGCAATACAATTAGTGATGTGATTGTAATGTAGTAATGGGTGTTCCTTCTTTTGTGCTAACAGATTTGTGTGAGGAGTGACTATTTCTACTCAACATCATTGATCCTTTCATTGTCATTCTGATTTGGCTAGGTGCTGTTTGGAGCTGGACAAGTGTGAAAATTTCTAGCAACCAGAGAGGCAGAAGAACTGCTCACCAAGGAAAATAGGACATTCTAGAAGGAACACACAGCGGCTATAATGTTAGTTCATAATACCTTGCTTCCTCACTTTCAAAACTGCATCGGAGTTTTATCTTCTCCATGTGGTCCTTAATTTAATCACTGGAATCTAACTTTTCTATCCTGAGGTGTGAAACTCGTGGCACTTCAGATATTGCTACAGTTTCCATCATGTGAAGACACTGACCCTGAAGACTGAAGCTGGTGGGAGTTGAAATCCAACAACATTTTGAACACCAAATGTCTGTTTTGCATTTCAGCTTCATCCAAAAAAAATTCCCAGCTGTAGAACAATATATTCAAGTAAAAAATTTGAGTGACACCTTTATTGAGATCACTAAAATGTTACAAAAGTAGAGCATTTCCACAACACAGCTGCTTTCTTTCTTGTATTCAAGTAAATCTGAATTTAACAATCTTAGACCTTGTATTTTCATCTCCAGAGTGTCAGTCACCAACTTTTCTCCACTGACTAGGTTCTAAAAAGATGAAAAATATTATTTTTTACAGTTCTTTTAAAAATAGTCAGAACTGAGACCATGCATATTATACTGTAGATAGAGTAATAACCTATGTGACCTAAATTACAATGTTTCAGCCTACAGCCTCCAAAGTAAGACTATCATGTGTTCTTCACAATTGTTCAGCAGCAGCATTTGCCAATAAGGTATCCGTGAAGAACAGAACAGACCCAAAATATTCACATTTTAGAAGACACTGTGAAATAGTCAATATTAAAACCTTCCAAAACAATACCCTTCATGTTACTGTCAGAACGAGATCCACATATGTAACTGAAGCATTAGTAAACTCAGATAAAATCACTTATTTTGCATTTATAGATACATCAATCACTTGTCCTATCTACAGTATCTGTCCTAATTTTTCCAACGTATGCATTCATATGCCTGTGTGTCTCCAACATAATTCTAAGATCACGTGAATACCTAGCCATGTGAAACTTGGCATTGATGCTAAGGGGACTCTTGGGGGGGGGGCAGATCAGATTGATGAAATTCAGTGCTATTTTTAGTTTTTTGTACATATACTAATGAATTTAAGTTAACAAATCTGCCCATGGCCAAACTTCTAGTACCAATTTTAGACACTGAGTGTCTCTGTTCTACCCTAAGAGACAAGGCTGCAGGCAGACCTGGGAGATGCATTTATTTACAGGGCCCCTTTCTAATCTAGACAGCTCCATGTGCTACCTCCCTCTGCAGGGCTCAGAAATCTTCAAGCAGAAGAGAGAAAGTGAATTCTCATTCCTTTTGCAGAGCAAGAAGGACGTGAAAGTGTCACATTTGTTTCTATAGCACAATAGAGTTGTAAAAGTTAACTTCGAAACCTGTAAGAGAATTAAAGTGCAAAAATATTAAGTTTCATTCAGCTAAAGCGTTTATCTGGAACTTCTTGGAACTTTGTTGTTTATTTAGATACACATAAATCAGACAGAAGAGGAAGGAAGGCTCTTCTTGATCAGAACTTTTCAAACACTGGTCCTCCTAGTGTTTTGGACTTCAACTCCCAGAAGTCCCAGCCTGCTTGGCTAGCAATCAAGAAATTCTGGGAGTGGAAGTTCCAAATAACCAAAAGTTGAAAATCAATGTTCTAGTCACTACACAGGACACTGAATGAAATCAGGGGAGGAGGAAGAAGAACCAATGAGAAAGAAAAGGTGAGAGGAAAGCAGAAAGAATGGGGAGAGGGAATGGGAGAGGAGACAGAGCAGACAAAGAGTTTAGCCAGGCAAAGCTGGTTCTTCTGCATCCATGGATTCAACCATGTGTGGTTTGAAAATATTTTCTTAAAAATACCCAAAAAGTAAATCTTAATTCTGCCATTTTAGTATGCCATTGTATATAATGGGAATTGAGCATGCATGGATTTTGACATCCATTGTGGGGTCCTGAAACCAAAACACCGTGGATACCAAGGGTCCACTGTACTTTTTATAAAAATGGCAGTATCTTAATTCAATCATACAGTACTTGAGTATGATGAAAAAATAAACCCTTCTATACAACTTAAAATATAGAAGGCCAGCACACTTCATACTGTATATAAGGCATACCCAGGTTATTTCCCATGCCAGTTACAATCTTACAGCATCCTTTTAATTCCTGCCATAGAAATTGAATGGTTGCCACTCCTATGGCAGATAGGAAGCTTGAGGGCGATATTACATTGCTAACAAAATTCCAGTGTTTACATTCATTCCTGACACTGGATGGTTTAGTCTTTAATGAGAGAGAGCCCACAGGGATTGCACTCCTCAGGGGTCCTTGCAATTTACAAGACCTTCATCTGCACACATCTCACCCATCATAATGATGAACAGTTTCCTTGTAATTAATACATCAATTACTTTTTCAACTTTGTAGCATATATTTTTATTATTATTATTATTATTATTATTATTTTGTTTAAGTTTGTTCAGTTGCTCAATAGCCTTTGCTTTCTGAAACCAAGATTTTTAGGATGATTGAATTTATTATAAATGCTGATATGGTTTTGCCTTACACTTGCATTAACAGCACTGAAAAACAAAGACTGTTGGAACATTGCAAAATCCAATAATGTTAGTGATATAACGTTAGTTGTATGCTTATGCATTAGTCTAATGCTAAATTGAAATACTAACTAAATTGCTCTCTCCAAAGCATACCTGTAAACAAGGAAATATAAATCAAATACCACTGACAGCTCAGGGAGATATATTCAGAGGGATGATGTGGAAAAGATTTTATTCATTTCAGCAAATGCAAAATTGCTTGTTAGCCACATTTCACTACAGAAAGGCCCCACTTATCCAATGGGTAAGGGACTGCATCACTGGTATAAACCGAAATTGGTTAAAAAGCAAAACCCATGTAAAGAATATTAGGGTATTATGGTGCCTCGCTTGGAACTGCCCATGCACCTCCATGCTGCTTGCAGTCTGCCTTCCCCCTGCTCTCAGCTCACTTTGCAAGTAGAGCTCATAAAAGTGGTCGGTCCCAAGCAAGACTGCATAAGCAAAAAGAACTGGCAAAAAAGTGCACACCTTAATGGAACTTGTCATTAATTTGTAAGAGTGAAAAAAGCGAGTTGTTAGATAACAGGGCATCAGGAGGCAGGAGCTTCCTATATTTGTCTTCATACAGAATGGGTAAAGCTAGCTTTACCACATCAGTGCAGTTGTAACATCAATAATAATAATAATAATAATAATAATAATATTTATACGCCACCTCTCTATGCAACACAACTGGGGCGGCTTACAAGTTAAAAAGATACAAACCCATATCTCAATATCCCACCCACCCCTAAAATACAATTAAACAATACAGAATTAAAACATACTTTAAAATAAGTATTCACATCAATCAGTGGTTATAGCACAGGTCAGGGAGCGGGGGTAACAAATTCAGGTTATAGTGGCCGGTATCTGTTTAGGAAAAGCCTGCCAGAAGGGATCCGTCTTAACAGCTTTTTTGAAGCTGTTTAAGCTGGTAATGTGATGGCTCTCCTCCTGAAGGCTGTTCCATAATCTGGGACCACTTGCTGAAAAGGTCCTCTGGGTGGTGGCAGACAGTCTAGTTTTCATAGGTTGTAACAAATTCCTCCCAGAGGACCTGAGTGCATGGGGTGGATTATACAGACAGAGGCGGTCCCAAAGATAGGTTGGACCCAATCCATTTAGGGCTTTAAAGGTAATAACCAGCACCTTGTACTGTGCCCGGAAACTAATGGGCAGCCAGTGAAGTGATCTTAATACTGGTGTTATGTGATCACTTCTGGTTTTACCTGAGACCAACCTGGCTGCTATGTTCTGCACAAGTTGAAGTTTCCAAACTAGGAACAAGGGTAGCTCCATGTAGAGTGCATTAAAGAAATTGAGGCGAGAAGTTACCAGTGCATGTACCAGAGTTTCTAGGTCCCTAATTTCCAGGAAACTCTGGTACATGAAGATGGAATTTTGCTGCATGTGGAGTTCCTCTTGTAAACTACATGAAAACTTCACTGGTTCAGAATCAGAGGCCAAACTACTGAGTGACAACTGTCTCCTTGGAACATCAATCATCATCAGTGCAGCTGCAGCTTCTTCACCAGTTTCCATTTGCCTATTCCTAAGTATAATTCACTGTGCTGGGTTTGATTTATAAAGGCTGTGCATGAAATGCAGCAAGGGTATCTAAAGTGCCACCTATAATACTTGCTTTATGTTTTGCAGGGAACTGGGGCTTGGATAAGATGCCCTTATTTCAGAGGCTGTTGTTGCTGTACCAGCAGTGAGAGCAAATCTAGCCAAACTATATCCAGAGGGCAAGATTGCCACCCCTGCCCTAGTGGGACTACTTTCATAAAAGTTCTTCCTCCTTCTTGCTGTTGTTGATCTCCTTATTTCTTTACCTTCTCACAATCTGCATAAAAAGAGGACAAAATGAGTGATCCTGCTGTTCCTTCTTCCCGATATGGTTACTGGTTACACCAGAAGACGAATCAAGGAGAAGGTTTCAAACGGGTTTCAAAACCATGTGTGATTTTTACCATATCATTGTGAGATAAGAACCATACATTCAACTAAATTAAATGCATATACATAAACTTGCAGTAAAAGTGAGGAGGAGGTGGTGGTTCATTCCTTTTTAGTAAGTCTTCAGCTGGGGGCCCTGGTAGGTGCCCAACACTGATAAGCCTGGATGATGACTGAGACCACTACAGTATGAATCTAGCTGCTCAACAAGAAATTCATCAGAAGCCTTCTTCTAGGTGTCACCACCTCTGGAAGTTAGGTAAGTAGTGATTAGAGACAGGGCACTCTCAGTGGCAGAGCTCCAGTTGGATAATATTCTCCCCATGGATACTCATGTAACACCTGATATATCTTAGCTCTAAAGCTCCCGGTGAAGTCTCCTTTATTGTTAATTTATGACTGGTTGGTTGTTGGTAGTTGAATTATTGGCTTCCTGTTGTTATTTTAGTTACCTTGAAACTAAGTACCCTGTTTCCCTGAAAATAAGACATCCCCAGAAACTAAGACCGAGTAGAGGTTTTGCTGAATTGGTATATATAAGCCCCCCCCAAAAGTGAGACCTTGCAAAGTTTATAGATCAAAGTTCAACAAAAAATTGAATATTTATTATATACTCTATATATATTTAAATATTCAATTTTTTTGTTGAACAATAAATGTGAATTCTTCTTCATGGAAAAATAAGACATTGCCTGAAAATAAGACCTAGTGCATCTTTGAGAGCAGAAATTAATATAAGACACTGTCTTATTTTCGGGGAAACACGGTAGCACCCATCTAGCTGGATCAAATTACTATCAAACCATTGTTTTTTCTGAAATGTAGGCAAAGCAGAATATTAGGATAATTTCAATTTCAATATTCAGGCATATAAATGTTGTGAACAATAAAAAAGCAAAGTACTTCCTTCTTGGACCTAATCTTTGGGTGGGCATATACAGCTTGCATCTTGAGAAGCCATCTTTATCACAATCAAGCTGATTCTCATTCACATAAGCAACACAGTTGATCTGTTTATTAAGGAAATCACTCACGTTGTACCCATAAAATCTATTGACTCTTCTCTACATCATAATATATTAAACAAGAGTCAACATGGTGCAGTGGACTAGGATTCTTTGATCAACTCAGTGGATTACTTTGGGCAATGTACATTCTCCCCTTAAAGAAAGCAATGGCAAACCTCTTCTGAAGAAATTCTGCCAGGAAAACCCTATGACTGGGTCACCATAAGTTGGATTCAACTTTAAGGTACAAAACCACCACAACATATTAAACTCCACATGATACTGTTGTGTGCTTTCAAGTTGTTTCCAACTTATGAGGCCCCTATTATAGGGTTTCCTGGAGCTGAGAAAGTGTGACTTGTTCCAGATTAGCCAGTGGGTTTCTGATGAGGTTATTGAGCCCTGATCTCCAAGGGTCCTAACCCAATGCTCAATTTACTACACCGTGTTGGCTCTCAAACCCCACATACCGTATTTAAATACAGTGTACCCTTCCCATCTGCTGGGGTTCAGTTCTGGGATGTCCTGCGAATAGGAAAAAATGTGAGCATTGAAGCCTCATATTATTCACTGGGTGGCAATGCATGCGTGTATATAAACATACATCACTACTTAATAATATGGGGCATGGCAAGCCACAAACATTCCAATCTGTGGATAGCTAGCCCACCAATATAGTGGGTCCACTGTACATGAAGTTAGATTCCATATAACTTAACCATACTCTTATTTTCATATAATAAAGATGTTGAATAGAGTAAAATTGTTCTTTAGTCAAAGAGTGAAGAAAAATGGCCAATTTTCATTTTCTAATGGAACATTTTTAATATTCCAGGAAAGTATAAATTATGTGAGTTCAAAATAGATTATCATAGGTGATTGTGGGGTGTGTGTGTGTGTGTATGTGTGTGTATACACACACACACACACACAATCTATCTTTTATCACTTTATCCCACATGACAGAGCATAACTTGGTAAGGAGAGCAAATGGGGTCTATTTCCAACCCTTTCCAAAGCAAATTGTTGTTGTAAGCTAACTTTTAATGTGAGGACTAAATGTAAACTGCTGTGGGTAGGCACACTAGGTCACTAAAGCAACAGTAGCTAAACTCAGATGTGACCTAGCAACCCAGGTGTTCAGGAAAAGTGCTGTTAACAGTAAGGATTGATGATCTAATCAAACTGTCACACTCAGATCCTCAGCAGGGTGGTTGGAGGGGGGTGGAAGAGGATAATATTCAGAAAGCAAGCACATGCTTAGTGTTACTTTAAATTGATGCTGACATTTTCAATTGTAAAAAGAATTTTTTCCCTAAGTAATATAGGAAACAACTCTCCTAACCTTCCGGAGGATATCAGATAATCAGAGACCTTGTTTTGCAAAAGAGAACTTTTTTGAGAGAGAAAGAGAAAGAGAGAAGGGGGGGGAGGGGGAGGAGGAGGAGCTCAAAGCATAAAGCTTTATGAAATTAAGATTTTTATATTTTAGAAATTCTGAATGATAAGCAGAATTTTATGTTGTTGTTTTTTTCCTTTGCAAATAATAAGCCTACATGCGTTTCTGGCACAAATACAAGCAGGAAGGCATAGCACACAGACAAGCTATTGTTTAATGGATTTGTTGGAATTTGTATTTCGTTTGAACTTTCTGAACGGTGGTTCTTTCAAACTGCAATATTAATGCATTATAATATATTGTGACTAATGAACTTCTAAAACTAGACATGTTTTTCTTAACAGACCCTAAATATCATATGATAACCAAATATCATAACTCAAAAACTATTGCCCATATGCAAAACCTTTAAAAAATCAAACCATGGCTAGGGGCGGGGGAGAGTGCACTTGTATACACACTTACCTGTTACTTGAACCTAGTGAAGTTAACATGAATAGGCATGTAGGATTCCACCAAAAAGCAATGATTGTATGCACATTGACAGTAGTTGGACAAAGAAGGTTACACCTCTGAGTTAGCATACATAAGACTGTGCCACAGTTTATGTTTACCAATGAACACTCCAAAGTGTACAACGTTGTTCCCTTAGTCCAGATACAAAATGTAAGACAGTGTATCACATAACATTATTATTGCATCTTCTCAAGATATTGGCCAAAATGAATCCTGTTTTCCCTCTTTAATTCAGGCTCATCGATAGCGCAGTTCAGCAACTTAACAGCATATTGCTATTTTAGTGTGTGTTTTAAGTGCCTTGCATTGCTAGAGTTATGTGGTACATCATTAACTTAAGTTGAAAGCATGCAGACCTCTACTAAATATCATCTCAAGACATTACACAAGACTACTGGTGTACCCACATGACAGAAAATATAGCAGTTTGACATCAAACAATGTTATCCAAAGAATCCTGGGATTTCTAGTTTGGTGAGGCACCAGAGCTCTCTGATAAACCAAGCTGAATACCTCAGCTAGCTACAAATCCCAAGATTCCAAATGATGAAGCCACAACAGTTAAAGTGGTGTCAAACCTTTTTTATTTTTGCAGTGTGGAAGAGCTATAAACAACTCTTAATACTATCAACCTTCTCCTTTGAACTTTTGCTAGCACTGAGATTTTTATGCCTTTTGGGGGGGCCATAATAGTCAGAAATGACCTGAAGGCACACAACAACAACAACAATAACAACAAATATATATATATATATATATATATATATATATTTGTTCTGAGAGCAAACTGAACCTGAAGTAGATGCCAAAATGACTAAACTGGAGCTATTACATTTTGGACATTTCATGAGCTATGTGTATGGTCAAAGTGACTTTTTCAACTTCAGAAAAGCTGTAGTTGTCTGCCTTACATAACTAAACTGCCCCCCACATACACACACACTAGGACAAAAGAGAGAAGTCATAATTTCCACTAAACATACAGATCCCCTAGCCATATTTAGTTTTGGTGATAGCCTTACTTCTTTCAAAATGTTTTGCGTCGGTCCAGAGCTTTGCTTTACGTAGATCCTAGGGCAGTGGGCCCTTAATCCTTTCTCCCTTGAGAAACAGACATCTACTCACACAACAACTTGTTACATGGAAGTCTCCTGGGTTTCAGAAGTGGTTTGTCATGTGCTGAGCTTGGAAATTTGTTTTGTTTTAACCACAACTCCCAGAATTGCTCAGCCACCCTGGGAATTCTGGAAACTGTAATCCACAAAGTAACATTTTTAAAAGCTGTTCCCAGATCAAAAATTGTATATTTAATTGACTCTCCCCCCCCCCCCCAATCCCTTGCTCCGCTCCAGGTCTCTGGGTGACTTCAATTGACCATGGGGAGGAATCATAGCCCAACAAGAGGCCACTTTTTTGCATGCAAAAGCCTCCAGATACAAACAGTGGTTTTCTCCCAATTCAAAGGAATCAGGTAGCAGCTGACAACACTTCTGTCTTGAGTGCCTGGCAAGCTACTGCTGAGATAGTGACAATTTTGGGATAGATGGAGTTTATCCAGGAATATTATCCTCCTAAAGGGAGCTTAGAAAAAAAATTTTTTGCAATACAGCTCCCAGAATCCCCCAGCAAGTATGACCACTGAGAGCTGGGAATTCAGAGAGCTGTAGTCCTACAAGTGAGAGCTAGTGTGGTGTAGTAGTTTGAATGTTGGACTAGGACTAGGGGAGACCACGGTTCAAATTACCACTCAGTCATGGAAACCCACTGGGTACTCTCCCAGGTTGCATCTACACTGCAGAATTAATGCAGTTTGACATTGCTTCAAGTTTGTTGTTACGTTTCTGACTTAGGGCACTCCTAAAGCATCCCTATCACAAGTTTTTCTTGACAAGTTTCTTCAGAGAGGGTTTGCCATTGCCATCCTCTGTGGCTGAGGAAATGTAACTTGCCCAAGGCCACTCAGTGGGTTTCCATGCTCAAGCTGGTATCTAGAATCATAGTTCAGTGCTCCAAACATACTAATACAGGCTATCATGGCTCAATGCTATGGAATTCTGGGATATTTCGCCTTCTCCATCAGAAAATTCTGGTACCACAACAAACTAAAAATCCCAGGAGTCCAAAAGATGGCGCCATGACCATTGAAGTGGTGACAAATTGCATTAATTCTGCAGCGTGGCAGTAACCATTGGAAAGCGAATCCCCTCTCAACAGACCATGCCAAAAAAACCCTCCATGATAGGGTTGCCTTAGTAGCGCTATAAGTCAAAAACAGATTGAAGGCACACACAACAAGTCTTAGAAGTAACTTTTCCAAGCTCTATTCTTAAGGTTTCAAAACCATGTCTGAAGAACTGATTTATTTGTGATCTCAGTTTATCGAATACTGTCTGAACAATTAATACTGTTATTACAAATTAGGCACAAAAACTCCTTGTTAGGAAAGAACAACTTCAAAAGCATTAAACCTGGATGACATTTTGCAGCAGGAATTTCCTCAACCTCCCCTTTACTGCAAAATTAATTCATTGCCCTGGAAGGCATTCCTACGCCTACAGAGTTGGGAATGTTTTTGTCCGCCGAGGGAACTGCCTCTATGGGATTGACAATTTGCATACTTCACAATTTTGTTCAGTTATTTTCCTCAATAAAAAGCATCAAACCTCCATGCTAAATTTAAAATGAATTACAATTTTGCTGAAGGTTTAATTGCTAAGTAATTTGTTTGAACAGTTTAAACAATTTACAATTTAGTCAACATAAAAATTTGTGGGCAATCATATGGGAAAACTCATAAAACCACAGCTAAATTTCAAGTAATCAAAGTTTTATAGACTGAAATAGCCCTTAACTAACAAATTATCATTATGATTTGATGTTAACTGCACTATTATATTTTAATACATTCAAAAACATAGGAAATGTATGAAAAAACAGCATGCCCTTAAACCCAGAGAGTTTTTGAAATCATTCTGTTTACCAGTGCATATTGCAGATCCCTAAACCTTCCATAAATTAACTTTATTCTAAAAGCCCCCTCCCCAATTATTTTTGAGATGGGACAGGAATAAAAATCAATTTCTATTAGTGTAGTACAACTACAAAAAGGCAAGAAATATGGCACCTTAACCTATTTATGGCCCATATTGACCATATTGACTAATGCCAACCCTGGTGGCGCAGTGATTAAATGCCTGTACTGCCACCACTCACTCAAAACCATAAGGTTGCGAGTTCAAGACCAGCAAAAAGGCTCAAGCTCGAGTCAGGCTTGCATCCTTCGGAGGTCGCTAAAATGAGTACCCAGATTGTTGGGGGCAAGTAGCTTACAGTTGTAAACCATTTAGACACTGCTTAGGCGGTATGAAGTGGTATATAAATGAAGCTGTTTGTTTCTGTTTAACAGAAGATAGGCATCACAGAATGTGTGTGTGTGTGTGTGTAATGTTCTAGCTGTGACTTTCATGTTTTTAAATTCTATACAATGCTGGATTGCAAATGGATATTCTCCTTTCACTAGAGATAAAGATACAGCTTCAACTTCTTCTCAGTAATAAAAGAAACAAGTAAAAGTTGAAATTGACCATATGATAAAGCTATTGTCATGCCCTTCCTGCCTACTTAAAATTACTGTTAAAGGGTGTATAGGGGGAGCAGTCACCATATTATGAAAAAAAAAAAAAAAGCCTGTATATAATGATTATGAGGAAGGAAGGCATCACAAGGAAAATCAAGGACAGACTGCATCTGAAAATCAATTGTTTTAGAACATTAAAATTATTTTATTGTTTTAAATTGCTGTTACAGTTAGCCCTTCATATCCATGTAAAAATATAACATCGCCTTATAACATCTCTTGATTGCTTTAAAAAAGCTCTGAAGACGCATCTCTTCCGGCAGGCCTTCCCTGACACCTCTTAGATCCCAGCTCCGAATGGGACCTATAAATTGAATTTGACCCCTTGCCTGGTGCTATTTTTTTCCTCAATGTAAGAACTATGGAGGATGAATCATGTTTTTAATGTTGTTGATTTTAAATTATTGCTAATTTAATTTATTTTTAAGGGGTGGGTGGCTGGGAATGGGTCAATGAAGTGTTTTAATTTGTATGTTTTAATCTTGTTGTACCCCGCTCCGATTGTACTCACAGAGGAGCGGGCTAGAAATAAAGATTATTATTATTATTATTATTATTATTATTATTTGCTACTGTATAAAAAGCAAATCTTGATTTTTATCATTTCATAGAAGAGTTATCATTTTACTATAACATTGTATTTAATGGGACTTGAACATCCATGGATTTTGGTATCCATGGGTGGTCCTGGAATCAAACCCCAGCAGATACCAAGGACTCAATGTATTATTATTTTAAATTATTTAAATTGATTTTCTTGTAAGGCACCCAAAATCCTATACAGGATAGGATAATATATTTTTAAAATAAATAAAATAAATAGATCAAGATATCTCATGACCGCAATATAGCCATACAAACCAGCTGATGAATAAAAAAAAATGTCTGATTATTGACTATAACGGAAGAAACAAT